>CM051270.1:55519963-55595094 GCA_027921565.1 Artemia sinica
CAATTATTGGCTACTAGGGACAAGGGGCTACATATTTTTAGAGTGCTTACATGATTTGCTGTGTGGCTCATTCAAATAAATGATTGCTGTTGTATCAATTAAATAAAAAAAGTTTTTTCAACTGAAAGTAAGGAGCAACACTAAAACTTAAAACGAGCAGAAATTATTACGTATATGAAGGGGGCTCCCCCTTTCTCAACACCTCACTCTTTACGCTAAAGTATTCTAGTACTTTTAAAACGTCTATTATAGTAATTAAACGACCGTTGTGTTTCAGGAATAAACTTTGAAGAATTGGGACAAAATCCAACCTTTCGCGTAAAGAGCCAGGTGTTGAGGAGGGGGCAGTCCCCTTCATATTCGTAATAATTTTTGTTCGTTTTAAGTTTCAGTATTGCCCCTTACTTTCAGTAGAAAAATACTTGGTTTTTATATTTAATTTCTGATCGTTTTTTAAATAATGCCAAGAGATCTGGCCCCACCTCCACGGAGAAATCCCCCTCCCTATGAAAACATTCTCGAGACTATTCAATCTCGGCGAAAATTCACACCGGACAATTACTCTTAACAACGCCACGCGTAAAATTGAGACGAAGAAGAGAAAGTAAGGGCAAATTTTACACCTTAAACACCTTGCTCTTGGGACTATGGTGAGGTCATATTATATCAAAAGGAATAGTTATTGGGCCTTTCAACTATGATGAACAAAACGACTATCTCAAAATTTTGATTGGACGATTTTGGGAAAAAAAGGGGCGATGGAGGGGGCCTAGTTGCCCACCAATCTTTTTGGTAACTAAAAAAAGGCACTAGAATTTTTAATTTCCATCCGAATGAGCCCTCTCACAATGTTCTGGGACCAATGGGACGATAAAATCACCCCTGAGAAAAAACATAAATAAAAAAGCATCTGTGATCTTTCTTCTGGCAAAAAATACAACATTCCACATATTTTTAGATATGAGCTTGAAACGTCTACATTAGGGTTTTCTGATACTCTAAATCTGACGGTGTGATTTTTATTTAGAATCTATGAATTTTAGGGGGTGTTTCCCCTTTTTTTGAAAATCAGGCAAATTTTCTCAGGTTCTTAGCCTTTGATGGGTAAAATTAAACTTAATGAAATTTATTTATTTGAAATCAGTATAATAATCCAATTCTTCTGATGTATCTATGGGTATCAAAATTCCCTTTTTTAGAATTTCGGTTGGTATTGAGCCAGGTCGCTCCTTACTTACAGTTCGAAAATGGAAGCCGTTCTTTTGTTTTTCGGATTCTGCTTAAATTATTAGAATTGTTGGAGTCTTGATATGTTATATTTCGTGTTTGTTTTTGGGTATAATTTTATTTTGCCGTATCTTGAGGATCTACTACTACTACTAACAACTCACCGCAGCACAAAGCCACCTGAGGCCAACACAGCTACGCAAACTCCTCCTCCGTCCCAATCTATTCAAAGCCTCCCTTTTTACACCCTACCAGGATGTTCCTTGTTTCCTTTAAATCTTTTGTAAGGAGGCCTTATTTCGTGTAAATTTCGTAACTCAATTTTATTAAGGCTTGGAATTCCCTTTTACTTCATAGATTAGAAACATAGCGACAATTTCAAATTAGCTTGAATTTGAAAATAACTTCTCTTTGCATAACTAGTCATAAATCTTGTAGTGACACTCTTTGTTCAAGAATCAAACGAACTTTGAACCCGTGATATGTTAAGACCTAATTTAAACCTGTTTTGCAAGTTCTTGAAAGACTGGAAAAGAAACTACTTTTAACAAAAGGTGGTTGATTGGCTAAGAGGGAGGGAAGGTCGCTAAACGGATCAAGTAGCAAAAAGAATATAACTTATGTATGAGAGACAAATCGGGGTAGTTTTGCATCGGAAACACGGTAGTCTTTTTGGAGCAAACAAAGAGTGAGTGTTTTACTTTGTAATTACGATAAGCTACCACTGCCTGTCTGAATTTCCCCTTGGGGATAAAAGTTTGAAGATAAAAGTTAAAATAAGTAGGAAACCTCTACAGATTTCTGTCACTTGAAAATAACTTTAATACGTATATAAGAGAAATTAATAACAACTAGTGCTGAAATCTAAGTTGATGATGTTGGGCTTATAGTTTCAGTAGTATTTCCACCTAGACAAGGCTTGAGCCATTTGGACAAAACAGCATTTTATGGTTAGAATAAGCCAAATTAAATTTTTTCCCAGAAATTTAAGCTTTGAATAACTGAGGGTTTAAAGAGGAAGGGAAACCTTAACCAAGAAGAGAAAGCTAGGAGAGCCATTTGTGCTTCCCCTTTTCAGCCTCGAGTCCCTTGAGGCTTAGCTTGACTTTATAAAGACCTTATATCCGAAAATTGGAATTATCGGACAATAGCATTACTTAACCCCCCCCCCCTTTGTGCAATCTTCAGACGTTTATACGAAGAGGAACACCGTTCCCTTTTTAATCATTCTTTCTTTCATTAATCCCGTACTGCATGTTTATACAAAGGTGACCTTAATGTTTAAACAGGTAGGTTAGGGAAAAAGGGAACAATATTATCAGATTAAGAATTTCTAAACCTTTATATCCAGATATTTTCAAGTAAGTTTCCCTGCTAAAGTTAAAGCTTAATAAAGGTCAAAGGAATACACAACCCTTTTCAAGAAATAATAAAAGAATCTCTTGGTTTTGGTTAATGAAAATTTGAATTAAAACCAAGTACGGTTATTCTTAGCTTAGCTCAACAATAGGTTGAACTAATGGATTTTAATAACCCAGAACTCAAGCCTTGACTAGCTGTTCAAGTGTAGCCTTTTTAAGTAGAAACATTCGTTAGTATAGGACTAACTTAATCTTTTTCTTTTCGGTAAACATTGGTGGATTGAACAAGTAGATCATTAGACCTTAGACCTAGAAGAGGTTTGGAAATATTCAACATAATCAGAATTAGAATATTTTTCTTTTTATCTTCTTTTGTAATAAAAATCAGTTGTCACTGAATTCTGAGTACCGATTTCTTACCCAAGCCTCAGTTTGTATCACGCTACCAAATTTATTAGCCCTGTTAGTAGGGGCAACCTTACAACTGGTCGCAGCGGTACTCAGGTTCGGTACAACTGGTCGCAGCAGTATTCAGGTTCGGTACAACTGGTCGTAGCGGTACTCAAGTTCTGTGCAACTTTCGTTTAAGTGGGGGAGGATTAATTAAATTTATAAAATTTGGTAAAATTTAGTCCTGTTCCTCACAAGAAAGTGTGTGTTCAGTTTTCCAAACCTATCCAAGACAGAAAAGTTTGAAAAAGTGTTCATTAAAGAAAATTTTAACCTAAAAGGGAAGCTCAGACAGACTTTTATCTTTTACCTTCCTAATATTCTTTCTTTCTTCTCCTTTACTTTCTCTTTGCTACAAGTTCTAGTGTCCGTATCATCTGTAGCTTGCTTAAATCCTTTTTAACACTAGTGTCTTAGTTTAATCATCTTCAAAAGTGTAATTACAATATTAGCCTTGAGGGTTAATTTAAATCGAGATATTGAGCTATTTCTTACGCAATTTATAAACTAGCTCATTTTAGTAGTTTAAAACAATCTAAAGGTTCAAAACGTTTCCCGCATTAAGACTTTATAGGATAGAACAATCATGAGTTCAAATAAAAACAAAATCAAATAGTTAGAATTTGCACTACAACAAGCGCAGTCTAGAATAAATGCTCTAGAAGGGCAATATAGAGATGCCACAGTCACAAGTAGGCTTCAAAGCCTATTTTTGGAGCAAGCGCCTCCCATCTCGTTACAGACATATCCAAATGAAATCCATTCATGGATTACCACCCTTAAACAAATACAGAGGAGTTTGGAAAAAAATGACAGTGCTAGGATTAATCAAACTATTTGTTATACAGGGGGAGAAATACAAAGATTCGCAACGAGCTTAGACATTCCTAAAAAGAAAGATATGTCAAGACCAACTAGGGATAATTATTCCAGGTATAAATTTATTGAAAGAAAAAACTCTCGCATAAAATGCTGGACTTGCGGGGGTCCCCATAGACAATCGGAATGTGAACCACCTCCAACTTGTATCCGCTGTGGTGAAACAGACCACAAAGCAAAATATTGTTTAGCTCCAACACCTATACACCAACCCCAAGAAAAGTTTTAAGGCAATTTTGCCAAAGGTACTTCGGCCTCCGAGCAATGGTTAGGGAACCACCGGAAGGCAGAGGCCCAAATTCCGTAGTTTTGTAGTAGGTTAACCGTTAGGAATAGACTTAGTGTGACTAGGAGTCACGGATATGTCATGACAGGGAGTCATGTACTTCAGAGGGAGGTTGAGAGGACACCTCTCAAGGATACAAAAATGGGTTGCGTCCACCTCTTAAGGATGCAAGAAAGGGTTGCGTCTACCTCTTAAGGATGCAAGAAAGGGTTGCGTCTACCTCTTAAGGAAGCAAAAAAAAGGTTTGCATCCATAGGGATTCAAAAAAGGGTTGTATCCCAACGCGCAAAGGCTACATATGTATATACTACAATCATTAATGACGGATAACACAAAACGAAACAAACGGAGTCTATTACCACTTTGGGGACAAAATAGGGTGGGTCGCAGGACTAGCAACGGAAGAAAATATAGAGACAATTCTTCATCAAGTAGATTATTTAAAAAAAAAAAAAAAAAAAAAAAAAAAAAAAAAAAAAAAAAAAAAAAATGAAAAGTCAATACACATGTCGGACAGATCTATATCGTTAGTAAGTGACCTCGACAGAAAATTAAGAATGGAAAGAAACAAAAGCTTAGAAATTTTGGGAAGGACCTCCAAAAGAATTATGAACTCTGTTTGAGAAGAGTTAAAGTTAGCGTTAGTTACCCAACTCTTTAGGGATAATATTTTCCCTTATGACCTCTTCTACATTCGGTCAAGTGATACCACAGGAAAATTGCAACTTAGCGCGAATGGTGACAAATGCACATTGGTAAAAATATAGTAGTGGCACCATCCAAGAAAAATAGATGAGAGTAAACGCATTGCCCATAAGATTTAGAGTATTGTTGAAAATAAAAAGCACTGCCGATAGGATATAAAATATCCGTCAAATAAAGGATAAAAATCATAGGAATTATATAAGAGACTCTTTATAATTCAGCCACACACTAAATTAAACTAGTAGTGTCTTCAACAAAGGAGATGAGTTCAGAAAATTCGAAAGGTTCGAAATTTTCATAACTCGTAATTTTTTTAAAAATAGAGAACGGGTACAGATTTTTTTCCTTTCATCGTAGAATGTATTTGTCTTTGATTTTTCAAGTCTTCCATTGTTACTAGACCTTTTGGCAACTTTAAATACTCTTTCGAGTATTCAGTTATAATTTGAAAAAAAAATTGTGAATAAAGTTTGAAAAGGCCCAAATAAGAAAATAGCATTCAGCTTTTCGTAGAGGTCAATTAATGTATCTTCTTTCATTAAAGCTGTGCTCAATTTTAAACTTAAAGTAATCAAAGAGTCGATTTATCTGTGCTTAGCAACACAAGAGCAGGGGTTTGATTTCGGATGCCGCGAAACAACAAACAAAAACAACCCGTAGATTAAAAATATCTGCATGAGCTCATAAGGATTCTGGCTGAGAACTTTGCATAAGTTCTACTACATTAGGAAGACGAAACTGAATATTTAACTTTTATTTACTTTTAGAATAGGTTTAGTTCAACCATTGGCCTAGATGAAGTGAGGCAAATGCGAGTTTCCTTACAAGAAGAAAAGGAAAGATGTAACAACATATTGGACATCACGTATAACATTTTTACACTTTTTATATATATAATAGAATTTCTTTCAGTAGGACTGATATTCAGAAAATTAAGAAATTTATATACAGGTTATAGAGACCAAAAGTCTCAGGAGTTCAATTTAGAAGTAGTATAAGGAGAAATTGAGTTATACTAGATCTTAGTAAATTTGTGTTTCCTTTTGTTTATTCCTTTTAAAACAAAAATTATACTAAGATTTTAAGTGGGGGAGATTGTAAGGAGGCCTTATTTTGTGTAAATTTCGTAACTCAATTTTATTAAAGCTTGGAATTCCCTTTCGCTTCATAGATCAGAAATATAGCGACAATTTTAAATTAGCTTGAATTTGAAAATAACTTCTCTTTGCATAACTAGTCATAAATCTTGTAGTGACACTCTTTGTCCAAGAATCAAACGAACTTAGAACCCGTGATATGTTAAGACCTAATTTAGACCAGTTTTGCAAGTCCTTGAAAGACTGGAAAAGAAACTACTTTTAGCAAAAGGTGGTTGATTGGCTGGGAGGGAGGGAAGGTCGCTAAACGGATCAAGTAGCAAAAAGAATATAACTTACGGATGAGAGACAAATCGGGGTAGTTTTGCCTCGGAAACACGGTAGTCTTTTTGGAGCAAACAAAGAGTGAGTGTTTTACTTTGTAATTATGATAAGCTACCACTGCCTGTCTGAATTTCCCCTTGGGGATAAAAGTTTGAAGATAAAAGTTAAAATAAGAAGAAAACCTCTAAAGATTTCTGTCACTTGAAAATAACTTTAATACGTATATAAGAGAAATTAATAACAACTAGTGCTGAAATCTAAGTTGATGATTTTGGGCTTATAGTTTCAGTAGTATTTCCACCTAGACAAGGCTTGAGCCATTTGGACCAAACAGCATTTTAAGGTTAGAATAAGCTAAATTAAATTTCTTCCCAGAAATTTAAGCTTTGAATAACTGAGGGTTTAAAGAGGAAGGGAAACCTTAACCAAGAAGAGAAAGCTAGGAGAGCCATTTGTGCTTCCCCTTTTCAGCCTAGAGTCCCTTGAGGCTTAGCTTGACTTTATAAAGATCTTATATCCGAAAATTGGAATTATTGGACAATAGCATTACTTAACCCCCCCCCCCTTTGTGCAATCTTCAGACGTTTATACGAAGAGGAACACCGTTCACTTTTTAATCATTCTTTCTTTTCATTAATCCCGTACTGCATGTTTATACAAAGGTGACCTTAATGTTAGAATAGGTAGGTTAGGGAAAAAGGGAACAATATTATCAGCTTAAGAATATCTAAACCTTTATGTCCAGATATTTTCAATTAAGTTTCCCTGCTAAAGTTAAAGCTTAATAAAGGTCAAAGGAATACACAACCCTTTTCAAGAAATAATAAAAGAATCTCTTGGTTTTGGTTAATGAAAATTTGAATTAAAACCAAGTACGGTTATTCTTAGCTTAGCTCAACAATAGGTCGAACTAAAGAATTTTAATAACCCAGATCTCAAGCCTTGACTAGCTGTTCAAGTGTAGCCTTTTTAAGTAGAAACATTCGCTAGTATAGGACTAACTTAATCTTTTTCTTTTCGGTAAACGTTGGTGGATTGAACAAGTAGATCATTAGACCTTAGACCTAGAAGAGGTTTGGAAATATTCAACATAATCAGAATTAGAATATTTTTCCTTTTATTTTCTTTTGTAAATGAAATCAGTTGTCACTGAATTCTGAGTACCGATTTCTTACCCAAGCCTCAGTTTGTATCACGCTACCAAATTTATTAGCCCTGTTAGTAGGGGCAACCTTACACTTTATTACGGTCTCCCAACCCAGACGAGGACGACATGCTTTCCGTTCAGCCCTAGACGGTTTCCCAAAAAGAACAATCTTCGGCAATCTGTTATCCTTCATCCGTACAACGTGCCCTAGCCACCTCAACCTTTCTTTCCTTATAGCCCTAGAAAGCGGGATTGAACCACATTTTTCGCACAGCCTACTATTTGAAATACGGTCAGTCAGCCGAGTACCCAGAACAATCCGTAAGCAATTTTTTTGAAAAAAAATTAGCAAATCTTCACCCGCTTTTTGGAGCCCCCATGCTTATGAGCCATATTTTACCGCTGTCATCACTGTAGCTTCTAATATTCTAATCTTAGTTTGCAGACTTATCTTCATATTCTTTTAAACTTTTTTACCTATGAAAAAATACCCTGAGCTTTTACGATATTTGATCACTGTCGTCACTGTAGCCTCTAATATTCTAATCTTTGCTTGCAGACTGATCTTCCTATTCTTCCAAACTTTTTTAACTATGAAAAAACACCCTGAGCCTTGACTATTCTATTTTTAACCTCTTCACTGCTCACACCGTCCTTACTAATAATACTACCAAGGTAAGTGAAGCTGCCCACCTGATCAATCTTTTCGTTACCCAACGTCACCTTTTCATCTTCAATTATGCTTAGCCTTCGTGGCTTTGTCTTCTAACATTAATTTTCAAACCTATTCTAGCACACTGAACTCGCAAAGCCTTTAAAATTTCATTCATTTTGCTTACTCTTTCATCTAGGATGCCTAAATTATCAGCACAATCTAAGTCCAAGAGAGTTTTTCCTCTCCATTTGATTTCGTGATCTCCCATTGCCTTTTCTGTGCTCCTTAAGACAAAGTCCATCAAAATGATCCATATAAATGGGGATAGAACACAACCCTACTTAACTCCTGATTTAAAAGAAAACCCGCTGCTAAAGTCATTTCCTGCCTAAACCACAACAGTGTTATTCTTGTACATAACACTTATCACTTTAATGTATTTGTCTAGTATACCATACAAGGATAAGACCTGTGCTATAGCTCTTCTATCAACAGAATCGAACGCTTGCTCATAATCTTAAAAACTGAGGACCAAAGGTGTTTGACAACTAAGGCACTTCTCAATTATTAACCTAAGAGTGAAAGTTTGGTCGACATATCCTCTACCTTTTCTAAAACTGCACTGCTCTTCTCTTAAAACTTTGTCAAAAGCATCTCTCAGTCTAACAAACATCATATTGCTAAGTAATTTGCTACCTACAGAGACCAAACTAACGCCTCGATAGTTACGACACTTACTCTTCTCTTAACACCTTTCTTATACAGTGGTTTAATTAAGGTTTTCCTAAAATCATTAGGTATTTCCCTTTTATAAAAAATTATATTCATAGTCTTCAGTAGCATATTTCTAACCTCAGAGCCACCATATTTAGGAAACTCATTTACCACACTATCAGCACCTGGAGCCTTATTATTTTTTAAATCCTTTTAGTACTGTCGCTAATTCTTCCTCAAAAAACAAATCAAGGTATCATAAACCTTTTCATTTTCCTTTGTATCTTTTCCTGCAACTGTATCTCGGCTTTGCACATTCTCAAAATATTATGCCCATCTCTCTTTAATTCTTTCCTTATCACTAATTGAGGCCCCGTTCCTATATTTAACTGGGACAATTCCGGATTGACTACTCTCTCTCAATTTATTAACATTCCAGTTCAATATTTAACTATTATGCCGTCTAGCTGTGTCTTTCAGATCCTCGGAAATTTTATCCATTGCCTCCACTTAACACCTCCTTAGTTCATATTTTAATACTTTCTCCAGTTTTTTTACATTCCTTTTGTTTTCATATGATCTATCACTCAGATAATTCTTATACAAACCCTTCTCCTCTCTATTCAACATAAAGTTCTTTTTACTAATATTCCTAGCTGCAGTCTTAACTTTCTTCCCTAAGACACCATCAGCAACTTCACAAATTATTTTTTCTAAAATTATTCCAACCATCTTCCACATTGTCAAATTTTAAACTTTCAAGTTTAGTATTCAACTGTTCCTAGAATCCCAATTGGAATAACTGATCATTCAGCAACTTTAATTGATAATTTTTTGTGCCTGGAAGTTTTATTTCTAAAAGCATATGTGATGTAGTGACTGCACCGGGATCTGATCTCCCTGTAATTTGTTCATTCAAGTCTTAGAGTGAAGAGAAGTCTGGGAGTCAACAAAAAAATGAAAATGAGGCAACTTAAGTTGGCAAATTTGAGAAGATTTCAGGAGGCTATTAGTTGTATATCATGGGATGCAGTCTTAGAAGAAACGGAAGATGTCTCAGTTGCTTTCGATAAATTTTTAAATGTGCTTTTACCGGTGTATGATTCCTGCTCCCCGATAAAATTGTGAAGAAAAGGAAAAAAGAGACTAGAAAACCATGGAATAATGCTGCCATAATTGTAAATACTGAAGAAAGAAATAAGCTTTACCGTTTGTATCTCGAATCTAATACACAAGAAGACTTGGAAAGATTAAAGCGAGCAAAGAATTTGGTGAATTCTCTGAGGAGACCCGCTGTCAGAAATTATTATTTTGAAACGTTTAGTGAAGATGCTGGTGATACAAAAAGTACTTGGCAAATTATAAATAACGAATTGAAGGGTGAACGTAAAAATTGTAAAATTGATGATATTTTAGTGATTTTCCACAGATTGGGACTTTAATTAAAAGTGATATTGCTCAGTCTAAAGGTGTCAGTGTGAGTAAAGGCTTCATTGATGAAAGAGGGTCTGGTTATCGAGCAGTCTGGAAATGCAATGGTTATCGAGTCCTGTACTATGCTGGAACTTGAAAAGGTTATTAAGACAATTAAGTCGAATTCTGCAGGGATAGATGGCTTAAGTCAGAAAGCCTTAAAAGCAGTTGCATGCTATTTATTACCATCTATTTTATTTTTGATTAATCTTTCAGTGGAGAATGGCCATTTTCCAGATTCTCAAAATCAGGCAAGAGTCATACCGCTGCACAAGAGTGGAAATAAGCAAGAGATGACTAATTGGAGACCAATATCAATCCTACCTTTATTTTCAAAGATTTTTGAGAAAACTTTGAATGGGCGACTATATAGATATCTTGAGTCCTTAAGATCACTATGCAATACTCAGTTTGGATTTAGAAAGGGCCACTCAATGAGTCATACGTTGCATCAATTGATTGATAATATCAACATTAAATTTGAAAGTGAAAAAATTCCGTTAACAATTTTTATTGATTTAAAAAAGGCTTTCGATACGGTTGATTTTGAATTATTGCTGCGTATACTTGGTGATTTGAGAATCAGGGTTAACTGTCTTCAGTGGTTTAGATCTTATTAGCATGGAAGATCAATACGGGTTGCGATTGATGATACTACAAGCACTGAATCACAAGTAAATTGTGCAGTTCCTCAAGGATCTGTTCTGGGACCGCTTTTATTTCTAGTATCTCTTGATATGTTAAGATTTTATCATCCTGGTGCAGTTCTTACAGCATTTGCAGATGACACAGCAATAACAACTGCAGAGGCGAACCTTCTAGATCTCGTAGTTCGCGCAAATGATGCCTCGCAGTATCTGAAGACATTTACTAGTCTCAGTTTTTTAAGCGTTAATATTAGTGAAACTAATTATATGATTTTTAACCGTGCCGGAGTTGTGAGAAGTTCTTTGGACCGTATTTGACTTGGTGGTACTATTATTAATCAAGTTTTGTAAATCAGGTATTTGGGGTTTTTTGTTGATTGTTATTTAAATTGGAAGAAACACAGTGAAATTTTATCGTCCAAGGAAGCAAGAGGCCTATGTTTACTTCGTCGTTTTCATAATTTTTCCCTGTTTCAGTTTTAAAGATTATTTATAGTATAAATATCCAACCTTATAATGCATATGGGTGTCCTCTTTGGGCAAGCAATTTTTATGCTAATGATAGAAAAATCCAGACGATTCAGAATAAAGCAATTCGTCTTTTAGTGGAATGTGTTAATTTTAGTGATACACTTATTTGTTATTCCCATTTTTAAATTTTGAATGTCGGTCACTAATGGAATCACCAGCTATTAACACTGGTATGCCAATGTTTAAATGGTGTTTCGCCAGCTTGTTGTGTGGACATTTTTTCTACTAATTCTGACTATCATTCTTATCATGCTAAGAATACGGATAAGCTAGTATATGAGAACAAAAAAAAATAGTGAGATCAGTTCATGTGTCCCGTCACGTAACTGTAACCCTCTGGAATAACCTCCCGGAAAGCATTACAGGCTCTGAATCAGTTTCTTCATTTAAATCAAAGCTTAAAAAGTTCTTACTTGATCTAGATACAGGATGAGAGCAGGTCCCTTGTGAGGGTTTAGTATTTTTCTTTCTCTTTCTTCTCTTTTCTTTTTTCTTCTTATTATTTTTCTTCTTTTTTTAGTGTATCTAATTAATTAATTAATTAATTGAGTCACTACACACAGGCTATTTGACCTTCTGGTAGTGGCTATGTGTGTTTAATTTGATTTGTTGTTTTGTGAATTGATCAATAAAGGAATCTCATCATCTCTTCTCCAACTTCATACGACCATCCGTTCTATATGAAGACCACTTTTTGGCTCTATAACTGATAAAACTGAAAGGAAGGAGTGACAATTAAAGTTAAAACGAAAAATTTTTTTTTTTTTTGGGGGGGGGACTGCCCCATCCTCAACCCTCTTTACGCTAAAGTCTTAAAGTTCTTTCAAAATAATTTTCATTCAAATTCAACGTCCTTTGTGATTGAACAGTCTTTTATAAAGAATTATAGAAAAAGTCAGACTTTAGCGCAAAGAGCAGGAATGGAGAAAGGGATACTCCTCATGTAAGGAATAATTTCCGTTCGTTTTAAGTTTTATGGTTTCTCCTTACTTTCAGCAGAAAAAAAACACCTTTTCATATCATGCCAGAAAATCCCCTTCCCTCGCCCCCATGTAAAATTTCCCCTAGAGAATTATCCCTGGAGACTTTCCTTCCCTCCAAAAATTCTCTCCGATGAGAATCAACCATCACAAAATCCCCCCCCCCCGAAAAAGATCATGAGTTTCCCAATAGAAAACACTATATGTAAAAAATGGGCAAGTTACATAACTTACAGCCATTTTCCCATGGAGTACGGAAAGCTCTGTCATCACCAATGGCGTAGTTATTGGCATTAAAACTATGCTAAAAAAATGGCTAGCTAAGAATTTTGTTTGAATGTCTTGGGGAAAAAGTTACATGGGAGGGGGAATAGTTGCCATTTAATCTTTTGGTCGAACAGTTTGTGGTAACGAACTGTAAGTAAGGAGCGACCCGGCTCAATAGTAACTGGAACTCTAAAAAACGGAATATAATTATGTATTTTTACTTTATTTTGACCCTTAATTTTAACTATAAATTTACTATAATTTTGACTGAAAATTCGACTATAATTATGACTTTAATTTTAATTTTTACTATAAATTCTGACTTTTCTTAGAATTTCCGTCTTTTAAGAGTCGTTTACTTTTAGTCCAACTCACTCCTCACTTTGAGTTCGTTACCACGAAATTTTGAAAGTTTAGATGGAATTCTCTTTTAGTATCGCTTAACTCAGTAGTTTTTTGGTAGGGTAGCTTCGGAGAATAGTTAAGAAAGCAATATATTAAGTAAATGTGTAAAATGGGTTACAATTAAGTATGTAGCTTAATACCTAGTTCAACATAATAAAATAGACACAACTCACCTTAAGGAATTGTGGCTTTCTATCATGAGCTTTCCAAACATTTCATAATCCTTGCATTTAAGCAATTCAGCACCTCTTCTTGATCTTTCAATTTCCGAAATTACATGGCACGCCCTATTAGCCTCTTCAGTGCTTAGTTTTGCCCGAACTCCTAGAAAAATATTGAAGTATGTTCTAGTAAATATGCTTTTCAAAGACACCGTTTGAGGGGCATATTCCAACATAATGTAGAGAAATGGCAGCTAGAACTAAAGAAGGTAGATGACTGTGTTTAGGATTCAGCCTGAAAGAGAGTTTGGTCCTAAAAAAGAATAGTCGATGATGTACTTGTATGATATACGTCCTACCTAATATTCATCTAATATGTTTCTCTGACACTTAATCCTAATGAAATATACCAAAGTAGGATAAAAATATTATACTTTAGAAACAAATTTGGGCTATATATTTGCATATTAGGGGTGGGGGTGGGGGTAAAGTATAGCATGTCAGCATTCCTATTGTGTTAGGTACAATTATTCTGCATATTATGCAGTAAGAATTGTTTTCTAACTTCACACTGTCCAAATACTTAACCCTCACACCCCTAATGTGGAGATATACAGCCTAAATTATAGATTTTCCATCTATTCTGTCACTTTTCTTTACCTTGTTTCACGCTAAGCTGAAAGAAACTAACGAAAAAAAAACAGTTTCTATATGTGTCAATGAATGAACAACTTGAGCGGTAGGGTGATTATCATACAAATTCCTATTTTTTCATATTTATCATATGTAATTGTAGTTATTTTTGCTAAGAATTGACGTGTTATGAATCCAGAATTTATTTTAGTTTTTGACAAAAAGAAAAATCTGAGTCACCTAAACACCGAATCAGCCTACACCTATAATTTCCGTTTAATCACCCTTGCATTTTGTTTTGTAGTTCAATATGATTGGGAATTTTCTTCTCAATCCTTCACCTTGTTCGAGTTATACAAAATATTGTTATTTTGATATTGTTGTAGGTTATGTTGAACATGCTTCCAGAGACTGCTCTCTGTGATTTTTTACTGGCGTTCTGATGTTGTTTGGGGTTTGACGCGTTCTACCAATAGGTCATATGCATTACGTTCTCATGTATACTTGCGTCAAATGTAAGTCTGCTTATTTTCTAGGTGTGTTAACGCATGTTAATGGGGGGTAAAATCCCATGTTATAAGGTCGATGAATAAAATTTACGTTAGCATTTTGGTTAAGTCTATGTCGTGGTTTTCTATAGTTTTTTTAGGTCTTAAGCTATGGAATTAGTTAGGTGGGGAAATTTAAAGCAGTTGTAACGTAAGCGAATTTAAAAGGCTGTTGAAAATGATTGTTTTCCAATAGCAGCAGGTTTTCTGTCAAAGATAACAAATTTTTCTTACAAGTAACAATTTTCTGTTCATGCTAACAAGTTTTCTGTTAGAATTAGCAAGTTTTTCTTAAAACTAACAATTTTTTCTTAGAAGTAACAAGTTTTTTTACCTTAATACTAACAGTCTTATTAAACACTAACAAATTTTTCTAAGAAGTAACAACTTTTTCCTCAATACTAAAAAATTGATATTTAATGCTAAAAATTTTTTCTTAGAAGTAACAGCTTTTTCCTTAATACTAACAAAGTTTTACTTAATACTATCACATTTCTCTTGGAAGTAAAGGGTTTTTCTTAATAGTAACAAATTTGTTCTAATAGCAGCAAGTTTTCCGTCAAAGATAACAAATTTCTCTTATAAGTAACAATTTTCTGTTTGCGCTAACAAGTTTTCAGTTAGAAGTAGCAAGTTTTTTTTTTACACCAATAAATTTTTTCTTAGAAGTAACAAGTTTTTCCTAAAAACTAACAGAGTTTATTTAGTTCTTAGAAAAATTTGTTAGTGTTTAATAAGACTGTTAGTATTAAGGGAAAAAAACTTGTTACTTCTAAGAAAAAATTTTTAGTTTTAAGAAAAACTTGCTAATTCTAACAGAAAACTTGTTAGCATGTTGGTATTAAGGAAAAAGCTGTTACTTCTAAGAAAAAATTTTAGTATAAAGTAAAACTTAGTTAGTATTGAGGAAAAACTTGTTACTTCTTAGAAAAAAATTTGTTAGTGTTAAGAAAAACTTGCTACTTCTAACAGAAAACAAGTTTGAGTAAACGGAAAATTGATACTTCTAAGAGAAGTGTGTTATCTTTGACGGAAAACTTGCTGCTATTAGAAAAAATTCTAAGAAAAAATTGGTTAGTATTAAGTAAAACTTTGTTAGTATTAAGGAAAAACTTGTTACTTCTAAGAAAAAAATTTGTTAGTGTTAAGAAAAAATTGCTACTTCTAACAGAAAACGTGTTAGAGTAAACGGAAAATTGATACTTCTAAGAGAAGTGTGTTATCTTTGACGGAATACTTGCAGCTATTATAAAAAATTACTTACCATTAAGAAAAACCTGTTACTTCCAAGACAAATTTGATAGTATTAAGTAAAACTTTTTTAGTAATAAGGAAAAAGTTGTTACTTATAAGAAAAAAAATTGTTAGTATAAAGGATTAGTATTAGGGAGAAACTTGTTACTTCTAAGAAAAAAATGAAAAATTGTTAATTCTAACAGAAAACTTCTTAGCATGAACAGAAAATTGCTACATATAAAAGAAATTTGTTATCTTTGACGGAAAACGTGCTGCTATTAGAAAAAATTTGTTACTATTAAGAAAAAACCTGTTACTCCCAAGAGAAATTTGATCGTATTAAGTAAAAATTTGTTAGTGTTAAGGAATCAAGTTGTTACTTCTAAGAAAAAGTTTGTTAGTGTTAAGAAAAAATTGCTAGTTCTGATAGAAAACTTGCTAGTATAAACAGAAAATTGTTACATAAAAGAGAAATTTGTTATCTTTGACGTAAAAAACTCAAGGCCGTATCCAGGGGGGGGGAGGGGGTTACCCGGTTTGACCCCCCCCCCCCCCCCGGAATTTTGGACCGAGTCGAAAATAAGTCGAAAATTAGTAAAATCTAGGTAAAAATCAGTATAATTAGTTGAAAAATGAGTCAAAAATTAGTAACCCCCCCCCGAAAAAGTCAAAAATTAGTACCCCTCCCCCGAAAAAAAAAATTCTGGATACGGCCTTGGAAAAACTTGCTGCTATTAGAAAAATGTCTTACTATTAAGAAAAAGCTGTCACTTCCAAGAGAAATTTGATAGTATTGAACATAACTGTGATAGCATTAAGGAAAAAGTTGTTACTTCCAAGAGAAATTTGATAGTATTAAGTAAAAGCTTTGTTAGAATTAAGGAAAAAGTTGTTACTTCTAAGAAAAAATTTTTTATTGTTAAGAAAAACTTGCTACTCAAAAAAAATGTTAGCATTAACAGATAATTGTTACTTCTAAAAGAAATTTGTTATCTTTGAAGAAAAACTTGCTGCTATTAGAAAAAAGTGTGTTACTATTAGAAAAAATCCTGTTACATCCAAGATAAGTTTCATAATACTGAGTAAAACTTTTGTTCGTTTTAAGAGAAAACTTGTTGCTTCTAAGGAAATCAAATCCCATTGTTCAAAAAACTATATAGTGTTTAATTTAGATTCTTAAGCTTATTTTTGGAGTGAAAATTTTGAAAACATCCTAGGGGTGATAATGAGGTGTGTCACATGAATGGCTGGCGTGTAATGGCCTGGTGGTTTGGGAGTGTTTTGAAGATTATCATAATGGGCTTGCCTCGTCACAAACTTGAATCATTGGGTTGAATGTATAGTTTTTAACAAGAAATGTCTGAAAAGTGTCTTAGAAATAGTGATGTGATGTCAGAGGGATGCTGCAAAGTAGTAATACTGTAACACAGTATCGAGAATTGCTTGAAGTGTCACGTTCTGCTAATGAAATGCAAGACAGGCATGTAATGCCATGGTGGTGTGGAGTGTTTTGGAGGTTATTATGAAAGGCTAGGTTTGCGAAATAAACAACATAAATTAATGAATTTAAGCGTAATTTTTGACAAGAAATGTCTGTAAAATGACTGAAAAGACGACGCTTAAAATGTTGGTGACGTGTGTTGCAAGGTGCCATAGAGCAGTAAGAGTGTGGTACTGTGGCCTGAGTTGCTTGGAGTATCACATTTAGGTAGTAAAATGCCGAGTCCGGTGTTTTATGCTACGTAGGTAGTAGGGAAGGGGGCAGGCGTGTAATGTCACGGTGGCGGGGTGTCTTTCGTAGGTTATTATGAAAGTCAAGGCTCGCGAATAACTCGAATCAATGGATTAAAAGCATAGTCTTTGACAAGAAATATCTGAAAAATTTCTTAGGTATAATAATGGTATGTCAGAGGGTGAAGCAGAGCAATAATAGTGTGGCACAAGGCTGGGAATCGTTGGAAAACAATAGCAACAGAAAATATATCCATGGAAGATGTTCAAACGCTAGAAGACGCTTAAAATGAGGATGACGTGTGTCGTAAGTTGCCGCAGTGCTGTAAGAATGTGGTTCTGTGGCATGAATTGCTTGGAATATTACGTTCCGGTAATGAAATTCCAAGTTCTGTTGTTCAATGTCACACGGATGGTAGGGGGCAGCCGTGTAATGTTGCTGTGGTTCGCGAAAACTCGAATCAATGGATTGAAAGCATGATTTTAACAAGAAATGTCCGAAAATTTATTTCGGATGTCATGGTGGTGTGAAATATTCATAGTCTTGGCTCATAAAACTTTGTATTTTCATTAAGAGCCCTCGGAAATACCGAGAAGAACGGCTTTTTTAACTAGATTTGTAGTTTCTAACCGATTTCAAGTCTAATTCCTGGTACTTTGTTTGTTTGTTGTGTTTTTTACCTGCTTTTTCATTGTTTTAATATTGTTTCAAATTTGTTTTTATTAATGGAAATTTTATTTACAATAAGCTTAATCCTTTAGATATGTTGTTTAGGATGTGTCTCTAACACCTAGGTGTTTACACAATTTAAGCACCCCTTCTTTCTTTTATTGCTAAAAAATACATTGAGAACAATAATATATGAAAATATAAGTTTTCCATCTTTATGCCAATTGTCGCAGGTGCAAGAAATATGACATTCTAGCGTGTGTGAAAAATTGGAAATCTCCTTGCGTGTTATAGGCTATTTTTAGAATCTAGTTCTCAATACAGAATTCTTGAAATAGCTTGTTGGTCCTGATGCTTGAGGCGCTGTTCCATTGGAAGGGAATTGATCTTTAGAGTCCTAGCGAGGACAATGCACTAAAGAAAAAAATACTTTGAGCAATTTGACGAAAAATAAAATCCCAAAAAAGTATTATGTGACAGTGATGTGTCTTCCGTCATTAAATAAGATACGCACCGTCCTTACATAAAGTGTGTGCCGCCATTAAGTTAAAAGAAATAAGAAATGCCTTGAACGTTTCGAAGAAAAATAGAATGTCAAAAAAATATTATGTGACAGTGATGTGTAAGCTATCATTACGTAAGGCCCACTGCCATTACGTAAGGTGTGCGCCGTCATTACGCAAGGTGTGCGCCGTCGTTAAGTTATTTCCAAATTGTCATTACGTGAGATATGTAATGACAATGCGTAAGATATGCACCGTCGTTACGTTACAAACGGGGATTCCCCATGGGTCCTGACGCTAGGTTACAAAAAACTACGTCATCCATATTACACCTGTAAACAAGGGCTGTCATGGGAATCTTGCCAGCTGACTGGATTGCCCAGGTGCGAGGGACTGGGAGCTCCACTTATAGGCTCCCTACCTGACCCTTTGAATCCTATGTTAATTTCCCTAACTGAACGTTTAAAGTACGAAGGTGTGTCGTGGGAATCTTGCTAGCCGACCGGTAGAAAACAGGTACCACATTGCCTAGGTGCAAAGGACCAGGAGCTCCACTCATACAACCCCTATATGACTATTTAAAAGCCCATGCTATTCCCCTATCTGACCATTGAAAGTGCGAGGGTGTTTCGTGGAAATCTTGCCAGCCAACCGGTAGAAACAGGTGACCGCATTGCCCAGGTGCGATAGACTAGGAGCTCCATTTATGCACCCATCTGACCATTTAAAACTGGACCCCTCTCATTCTGATCACCCCTGTAAAAAAAAGACAAAAAAAAATAATAATAATCCATCATATTCCTGATATTGTAGATAGGAGCTTGAACCCTCTATGGGGTTTTCTATTTTTTTTCAATCTTTTTTTCTGTTTTTTTCTTTCTGCAAATTTTCTCAGGTGCGTAGCTTTTTGATGGGCAACGCGAAACTTAGCGAATTTTTTTTTTTAATCAGCATAAAAAGTGAATTCTTTTGATGCATTAATAGTTATCTAAATTCCTTTTTTGGGGCGTGGGGGCTGTTTACTATTAGGCCGAGTTCAAAAAAAGCTCAAAAGATAGTCACTGTTAATGAAGTTTTACATGAAATATGGCTTCATTCTAAACTGATATTATATATCTAAACTGATACATAAAGTTTTGTGCGCACACCCATTTCGGGAAGCAAAGAAATTTCTTTTTGAAAGTGAATACAACTAAATCACCCTATCTTGGAAGTATTGAGATAAACAAATTTAAACTTTTTATCATGAGGCTTTTGCCAAGGTAGTATCCAGGGGGGCAGGGTTAGGAGGTTTGAGCCCCCCCCCCCCCCCCCGTAATGTTTGTCCAACTCGTAAAAAATGTAACAAAAATTTACAGGAAAATTTTTTTGATACGGTTCTTATCTTTTCGTACCCCCCCCCCCCTTTCCCGAAAAAAAAAATCCTGGATACGGCCCTGGCTCTTGCCTCGGAATATTTTTCAAGTATTGAGAAAAAAAACCAATTCCAGTTGCTTGATAATTGAGTGTGCTATATCATTAATTGTGTATTTACAACTAATAGGTGGCTGAGTGGTGTGATAGTTCACTCTAAACAAGACAATTTTTTAGTTCTTACTTTAAATCACTGTTTAGTTTTCTTATAATTAAAGTGAACCAAAAAAAAAAACTGAAAACAGGTTAAACTTTTAGTAAGACAGTGAACTTGCAAAAAAAAACAACTCTTTTATAGACTCTTTTTTTATACCCAAATAATAATAAAAGACTGAGCATGTCTGCTTCACACACGGGAGCCTTAATTATCAAGAAAAAAAGATAATACTAAAAAAAAACATACCCGGTTAAAACATGCCTGATTAATTGGTTGGCATGGCTACAGGTTCAGAGAGGGAGAGAAAGGCGTGACTTCTACTTTTTGTTTTACAAGTGAATTAACATAAGAAAAAATCCACTCCCTAAAGTTTTATGTTTCATAAAGTCTAGAAACGGAAAAGCTCTCGGAATAGATGGTACTGGAGTAGAAATTATTAAATCTTCTGTCTTGACAAGCCTAACAATGTGGACAACATTGTTCATTGTTACATGGAGAACAGAAGCCATGCCGAAGGACTGAATGGAAGGTGTTCTTGTTAAGGTGTTCAAGAAAGGAGGTGCTCTGGAGTATATCAATTGTAGAGACATCAATTTACTGTCTGTCTCTGGAAAGCTAGTCGCAGTCATAATACTGGATAGGATTAGTAGAGCGCTGGATTTCCATTTATGTGAGGAACAATAGGGATTCCGCTCCAAAAGGTCATGCACCTTATTCTCAAAACACTCGTTGTAGAATCAAATGAATGGAATTAATGTATGTGAAGCTGTATTTATTATTTATCGACCTTGAGAAGGTCTTTGAATCGATCTGCAGAGGAAATCTCTGGTATATCATAAGGTTCTACGGAAAAGATAATGAAGACATTTACTGCTTAATAAGCTGCCACTGAACATTATATCAAGACAGAAACGTGTGAGACTAGATTCTTCAAAATCATGTTTTGGAGTCAGACAAGGTCGCGTTCTGTCCCTGATTTTGTTTGTGATTGTCATGCATTACGTCCTTAAATAGATGAAAGGATATGGTTTAAAACAGACCATCCAACAGCTTAGCAATTTGGATTTTTCCGTTGACGTAGCGCTGCTTGAAAAATCGAAAAGAAAATTACAAGTAGTGTTAGACACCATAGGGGAAAGAGCAAAATGTTTAGGACTGCCCGTTAGTGTCGAGAAGACAAAGAGCATGTCCATAACGAACTCCTCACTTATCCTGACATACAACCAAAGACCAGCAGAACAGGTTACCGAATTTAAATGACTTGGGACTGAGATTAAATGTAGAAGAGAACACGCCAACTCTGCGTTCAATAGTCTCAGTCTTGACTTTATTTTACTTTTTTTTTACTTTTACTTTATTTAATATAAATCCACAAATAAAGCACAACTCCAGGGACTGACCAATGATCCCTAGGTCCTAAATGTAGCCCCTTGAGAACTTGAATATTCATACAAATACTATCATTAATCATTGACAAGCAACATTACTACTACTACTACTAACAACTCACCGCAGCACCAAGCTGCCTGAGGCCAACACAGCTACGCACGCTCCTCCTCCATCCCAATCTATTCAAATCCTCCCTTTTTACACCCGCCCACGAAGTTCCCATTTCCTTTAAATCTTTCTTTATGACGTCCTCCCACCCCAGACGGGGACGACCTGCTTTCCGTTTAGGCCTAGATGGTTGGCCGAAAAGAACAATCTTCGGCAATCTGTCCTCCTTCATCCGCACAATATGCCCTAGTCACCTCAACCTTTCTTTCATTACAGCCCTAGAGAGCGGTATTGAACCACATTTTTCGTATAGCCTATTGTTTGAAATACGGTCAGTCAGCCGGGTACCCAGAACAATCCTTAAGCAATTTCTCTGGAAAACATCTAGCAAATCTTCATCCGCTTTTCGGAGCGTCCATGCTTCAGAGCCATATTTGACCACTGTCATCACTGTAGCTTCTAATATTCTAATCTTGGTTTGCAGAATTATCTTCCTATTCTTTCATACTTTTTTTTTAACTGTGAAAAAACACCCTGAGCCTTGGCTATTCTATATTTAAAATCTTCACTGCTCCCACCTTTTCATCTTCATTTATTCCTAGCCTTAGTGACTTAGTCTTCCTAACATTAATTTTCAAACCAATTCTAGCACCCTGAACTCGCAAACCCTCTAAAACTTCATTCATTTTGCTCACACTTTCATCTAGGATGCTTAAATCATCAGCATAATCCAAGTCCAGGAGACTTTTTCCTCCCCATTTGATTCCGTGGTCTCCCATTGCCTTTCCTGTGCTCCTTGAAACCAAGTCCATCAAAATAATCCATACAAAGGGGGATAGAACACAACCCTGCTTAACTCCTGATTTAATACAAAACCAGACTACTAATGCCTCGATAATTACCACACTCACTTTTATCACCTTTCTTATAAAGTGGCTTAATTAAGGTTTTCCTAAAATCGTTAGGTACTTCCCCTTTTTCAAAAATCATATTCATAATCTTCAGTAACTTATTTCTAACCTCAGAGCACCATATTTAAGAAACTCATTTACCACCCTATCAGCACGTGGAGCCTTATTATTCTTTAATCCTTTTAGTACTGTTGCTAATTCCTCCTCACAAAACAAATCTTCCTTCACATCCAAGGTATCACAAACTTTTTCATTTTCCTCTATATTTTTTCCAGCAACTCTATCTCGGTTAAGCAAATTCTCAAAATGTTCGGCCCATCTCTCTTTAGTTTTTTCCTTATCGCTAATTGCGACCCCATTCCTATCTTTAACTGGGCCAAGTCCGGATTGACTACTCCCTTTCAATTTGTTAATGTGCCAGTACAATATTTTACTATTATGCCGTCTAGCTGTATCTTCCAGATCCTCGGCAATTTCATCCATGGCCTCCACTTCGCACCTCCTTAGTTCATGTTTTAATGCTTTCTCCACTTTCTTTACATTTCTTTTGTTTTCATACGATCTATCACTCAGATAATTCTTGTACAAGTCCTTTTTCCTTTCTATTAAACATAAAGCTTTTTCACTAATATTCTTAGCTGCAGTTCTAGCTTTCTTCCCTAATACACCTTCAGCAACTTCTCAAATTATTTTTCTAAAATTATTCCAACCATCTTCCACATTATCAAATTTTAAACTCTCAAGTTTAGTATTCAACTGTTCCTGGAAATTTTCTCTCAAATTCTCATCCTGGAGTTTACCAACATCATAACCTTCCGGGAGGTAGTTACCCTTCCGATATTTCACCTTTAAATTAACCCTTGACACTACTAGATGGTGATCTTTACTTTTAACATCAATAACAGCACTCCTATATACCCTAGTATCTTGTATTGATCCTGCCAGTTTTCGGTTTACTATAACATAATCAATAAGGTTTGTTGTCTTACCATCACGTGAATACCATGTTAACTTATGAGCCATTTTATGATCAAACACCGTATTGGTTATAACTAGATTGTTATACCTACAAAATTGCAAAAGTCTGTATCCATTACTGTTTTCTTTTCCTACACCAAATTTACCTAAGCTGGGATACCATCTATCTCTATTTCTACCAACCTGGGCGTTAAAATCTCCCAGTAATAACATCATATTTCTACCTGGGACCCTGTCTATTTGCTCCTGTAACTGTAGGTAAAATTCATCTGAGTCACTAGTATCTCCGTCAGTCGGTTCTACAGGGGCGTATACTACTATAACTGATACCCTGAGCTTTCTAGTCATAAAATGAGCAATAAGTATTCTATTATTAATACCTTCCCAGCCTAAACAAGACTTAGCAGCTTCCTTATTCATCATGAGCCCTACTCCCTGTCTATGTACCCCATCCTTCCTGCCTGAGTAAACAATTCTATATCACCTAACTTCATGCTTCCTACCCCTGGGATATGAGTTTCTGAAATTCCTAATAAATCCAGTTCGAATCGTCTGAGTTCCAATTTTCATGTTCTTTAAATCATTGAAATTATTTTCGCCTCAGGAAAAGCAATGATCCCGGATACCAGTGCAGGACGGGGATCACATATCTTCTCAAGTCTACACCGAAGTGCTTAAGCCTGCTTAGAACCGGACAGCAAGAAGTCCCTGGGACCTCTATGAATGGAGGCTTTGTGCAATCCTGGGCCCATCTTGGTCACAACATGGTTTTCAGCACTTGGCGATGCTCTTCTATCAACAAGAGTCGAAATCCTGCACAGACAGTCTCAAGCCTATTACCTCCGACTCATTATATATTCATGCCTACAAATATTATGCTACTACGGAGAATTGACAAAAAAACAAACTTTGAAAAAAAAACTGAGGAAAGGCACTAAGCACTATATAAAAAAAGAGAGAATCCTCCTAAAAACTATTCATTTGTACTAGTAGAAAGAAGATTTTTCTAGTAATTATATCGAAATGTTTCTAGTAATTGACAAGCAACAAATTGACAAAAAAAGTTTAAAAAAAAAACTCGAATATTTATACAAATACTATCACTAATAACTGACAAACAACAAATTGACAAAAAAACAAACTTTAAAAAAAAACTGAGAAAAGGCACTAAGCACTATATAAAAAAAGAGAGAATCCTCCTAAAAACTATTCATTTGTACTAGTAGAAAGAAGATATTTCTAGTAATTATATCGAAATGACGGAACTGAAACAGAATCTTTTATTTCCAGCGGAATACTGTTCCATAATTTCATTCCAACGTATTTGATAGAAAAAGCGGCTCTTTGCGTGTGACAAATATCCGAGATAAGAGAAAAATGTGTAGATGACGACGTTGGATAAGTATGATAATATGACGATAAATGAAAAAGGACAAGTTGTGTTAGTCCGGGGGTGCTAGACTATTCAAGTATTTATACATGAAAACAGCAGTTTGGAGCTGGCAAATTTGTCTTACTGTTAGCAACTGAGATTTCAGAAAAACTTCTTTAGTATTAAGTTTATTAAAATAAATTGACTTTACAGCTCTATTTTGTAAGATTTGAATTCTCTTTAAATTATAACAAAAAGAATTAGCCCAAACGTAACAACTATAATGCATATAAGGATAAACAAGAGTAAAATAAAGGGTTCGCCAAACTTTTTGCGGAAGGAAATTTTTCGGTCTATACAAAATCCCAGCTCCTCCTGCAATTTTTATAGATATTTAATTTACATGTGCTTTCCATGAAAATAATTCATCAATGATTACACCTAAATATTTAAATTTTGAAACCCTATATATTAAATATTCATCAGCTGTTAAAGATAGTTCATTGTTTACCTTTCTAATAGTATAAAAAATCATGTAATTTGTTTTTTTTATTATTAATCAATAAACAGTTACTCCTCGTATATTTTATTTGATCATTCAACGCGCTCTCCATGGTCTTAAAAAGGGTTTCGTCACTTAAAGCTCGGACTAATAAAACTGTATCATCTGCGAATGATATTGTCAAACAATCTTTCACCAAATTTCCTATATCCGTGGTATAAATGAGGTAAAGAAGTGGCCCTAAAATCGACCCCTGTGGAATTCCGCACGTTAATAGGTGCTCTCGTGATCTTTTTGGTCCAACTATAACGACCTGTGACCTATCTGATAGATATGACTCAATCCAACTAACAATCCACGGTGGAAATTTATAATTCTTTAACTTTCTAATTAAAAGGTTATGGTTTACTGTATCAAACGCTTTCGACAGGTCAACAAATAAAGCTGGGGTATAAAAACCCGTATCTAGAAAATCTTTCACTTTGAAAATAAAATGGGTAATCGCGTGATCCGTCGAATGCCCTTTCCAAAATCCATATTGGCTAGGTGGTATTATTTCATTTTCTTCCGCAATTTCACTTATTTTATCATGCATTATTTTTTCAAAAATCTTCGATATAATTGTTAAAATTGAAATAGGGCGGTAATTATTTATCTGTTCCTTATTTCCATACTTATATAAAGGTATAATACGGCTTTTCTTTAGACCTTTTGGAACGATTCCCTTTTGAAAAGACAAACTGATTAAAAAAAAATCAAAATATGAGATATCACTGGTAAAACATGTTTTAGAACCCGTTTCGGCATATGATCAATTCCAGGAGCCTCTGATGGTCCCAAAGAATTCACTATCTTCTCCAAATCATTTGTGGAGGCCAGTTCAAAAACAAAAATGCTTCCATTATTATCAAAATTTGAAGAAATTTGACTTCCGTCTTCTATGTCAATATCATTATCAAATAGTGATGAAATATTTTGACTAATTTCAGTAAAACATTTACAAAAACTATCAGCTATAGATTGATAATTTCCTATTCTTTCCCCATTCAGGTTAACTATCTCCTTAGGGATCTCATTATCTTTATGTTTATTTGGCCTCAAAATTCGATTAATAATTTTCCACGTTGAAGATATATCATTCTTCGCAAGTTCAAAGGCATTAAAAGAATAATTCTTCTTAGCATCTCGTTTTTTTCTTATTGACAACATTTCGATAACTAACATAAATATTTCGATTTTCATTCGACGGTTTCTTCGACATTCTGCTGTAAAGCTTGTTTCTTAATTTTATCATGTTTCATAATTCCTTTGATAACCACGGAGGTTTAAAATTATTTTTCTTTCTCGATCTATTCTCATGTGGTCCTTCAATCTTGCAAAACTGGTTCATTGCTTCACGAATCTTATCAGAAAACAAAACATAACCTACTTCAGGGTCATTCTTACTCAAAACATCGCTCCATTCTTGTGTGTCTGAATTTACATATTGTTTGTGTTTTTGTCTCTCTCACTCTTTTTGCCTGCGTGTCTGGGCGGGTGTTTGCTTATTCTAATGCAAGTCTTTCTCGGTTTGTGTGTCTGAATCTACGTATTTGTATGTATTTTTGTCTCTCTCACTCTTTTTGCCTGTGTGTCTGGGCGGGGGTTTGCTTACTCCAAATGCATGTCTTTTTCGGTTTGTGTGACTGAATCTACGTATTTGTATGTGTTTTTGTCTCTCTCACTCTTTTTGCCTGATGATCTTTTAATTTTTTTTAAATTTGGTTCATTTTCTCTTCAATTTTATGCTGGTCATTTGGATATGATGATAAACCGCTAAACAAAACTGTTACAAATGCAAGGAGATGATCTGAACCTGGCGCAATTAGCACATTTGATGATTTCAGCCGGTCGCAAATATCTTCAGTAATTAATATGTTATCAATAAACGTGGCTCTGCGTTCTGTAATTCGTCTGGGGATGTTAATCGACGGGAAAAAAACTAAATGATAGCATAGTTGTTAAAATTTCCGCATAAAGATTCTCACAAAGATTCTCAAAATACTGAGAAGTTTCCGTGGGGTTTGAACTAGGTGTCTAGTAAATAATAGCAATCAAAATTTCAGCATCATACTTTTTTACATTAACAACAAAAGACTCAAACCTACCTTCAGCCCAGACAAATTAAGTATCTTCTACAGTTACAGAAATATCATCCCGCACGTAAATTCCTAATCCACCTTTCCTCATCTGCGTTCTATTTTTATAATAAAAAGAATAACCTCCTTGTGAATACAAACTTAAAGGAGAAATTTCACTCAAGAAAGTCTCAGTTAGTGATATTACATCAAAACAAAGATTTTTTTATGTAATATTAACTGTGGTAAGTAGTGTATCAAACGCAGTTTCAAGCCCCTGACAATTATACGTGGCTATGATAAAACCACTCGATGATTCAATTTGTCTCAGATCACAGGGATCAATATGCTTAGAAATAAGAATACTCAGGTCTGAACTCACTTTTTCATTCCCACCATCACGTTCACAAAGGCCTCGTTCACATACATTAGCTAAATTAAAGTAATTTTCTGCAAGATCAGATAGTCTATTAGTCAGCAGAGACATTTTGAAACAAAAAGTTCACCTTACTGTCACCAAAGCAGTTTAGTCACTCTCTTGTCTGTTAGCCAGAACCCTGGCTTCTTGAAGACGGCTCAGCGAGACAACTTCTGATAGGTCCTTAATTCTAACTACTTGATCGCCAGACTTTGTTAGGATATGGCCCTGCACTGATCAAGCATTTCTCATACCCACTACACCCCTAGCAGCCAGTAAGGCTTTCACTTACAAAACATTTCGATCCTTTCAGCTTGCTCCGATTCTTCAATACTTCTTTTGCAACTGTTGGGCTTTTAAATCCGACTTCAACTGGGGGGGGGGGTCAGCTCCTACTGGGCTTTCCAAAAATACTAACATCCACAATATCAGACTCGAACACCGATCGTAGACCTAGTTTGTTTGTTATTAAGTCTAGCACATTATTTATGGGATGCCTTGTTGTTTCATTCAGACCAGGTAGGTGGTAAATAACTACGTAGGAAGACTTACTAGCTTGTTGCATTTCATTGAAGTCATACTGCAGTTTTGACAATGCTTGTGCTAAGAAATCAACTTAAGACGATTTCTTTAGACGACTTGTTTGGAAGAATGGAAATTACTTGCTAAAACTCAAGCCTAGACTCCTTAACAGTAATGTTATATCTATTTCGCTAAATTTAAGTGAATGTTGGAAGACAAAACAGCCACAGGAGAAGTGCATTTAGACTTTTGAGAATACCTACCTTAGAAGTATTCTTGAGATTCGCTGGCAGCAGAAAGTCAGCAATAAAAAAAATCGTCGAAGGACTGGCCAGCCGTTTGTCGAAGATATTCGAAAAAAACGCTATTGTGGATGGACGAAAGTAGTCTCCCTAGCTTAGCACACAGCGGGGAACCCGATGGTAAACATAAAAGAGGTTGTCCGAAGAATACGCTGCGCAGAACACAAGACCGAGATCGGAACATGCCTGAAAATTCACTTACACCAGAATGGGATTCTATTCTATAGAATACATTTACAAGCCCCCCTTACGGGTAAGTCTTTGTTTAGCAACTTTATATTGAGATTTGACTACGCTTAGACTTACAGTGGCTGAAGGTGAAAAAAAAATATTTTGAATCCGTTATTGAATTGTGTTACCAGAGCACTTACAGATGGAATAAAATTGGACTGTGTGGTGAAAGCACGTGTTGTTTTTTATACGTGTAAGGAGGCCTTATTTTGTTTAAATTTCGTAACTCAATTTTATTAAAGCTTGGAATCCCCTTTCGCTTCATAGATCAGAAATATAGCGACAATTTCAAATTAGCTTGAATTTGAAAATAACTTCTCTTTGCGTAACTAGTCATAAATCTTGTAATGACACTTCTCTGTCCAAGAATCAAATGAACTTTGAACCCGTGATAAATATTTTCAGACCTAATTTAGACCAGTTTGGTTATCAAACAGTTCGTGGTAACGAACTGTAAGTGAGGAGCGATCCGGCTCAATGGTAAGCGAAACTCTAGAAAACGGGGTTATGATACCAATAGATACATAAAAAAAAAATCAGATTTCAATGCTGATTTCAAATAATCAAGTTTAGTGCTACCCATCAAAAGTTACGCGCCTGAGAATATTTGGCTGATTTTCAAAAAAAAGGGGGAAAGACCCCATAAAAGTTATAGAACCTTACTGAAAATCACACCATCATATTCAGCGTATCAGAGGACCCTACTGTATAGGTTTCAAGCTCCTATCTACAAAAATGTGGAATTTTGCATTTTTTGCCAGAAGAAAGATCACGTGTTTATTTGTTTTTTTGTTTGTTTTTTCCTCCAGGGGTGATCGTATCGACCCAGTAGTCCTAGAATATTGTGGGAGGGCTCATTGGAACGGAAATTAAAAGCTCTAGTGCCCTTTTTAAGTGACCAAAAAAATGGAGGGCAACTAGGCCCCCTCCCACGCTTTTTTTCCCAAAGTCACCTGATCAAAACTTTGAGATAGCCATTTGGTTCAGCATGGTCGAAAAAATGATAAATATGTCTTTTAGGATGACTTAATCCCCCGAAATCCCAAGGGGGAGGGCTAAAAGTTATGAACTTTACCCAATGTTAACATATAGTATTGGCTATTGGGAAGTGTACAGAAGTTTTCAGGAGGGTTTTTTTCTGGTAGTGAAGGGAAGATGGGTCGGGGGTTATGTTGGAGGATCTGTCCCTGAAGGAAGTTTTCATGGGGGAAGGGAAATTGCCATGAAGGGGGCACCAGACTTGCCAGCATTATCTATTGGTTATTGGGAAGTATACACACATTTTCAGGAAGGATTTTTTTCTGGAAGAGGGGGGGGGCTAGAGGAAGGGGTTATTCTGGAGAGTTTTTCCGTGGAGGATGTTTCGTTGGGGTAAGGGACATTTCTATGAAGGGGGCGCCGGATTTCCAAGCATTATTTAAAAAACGATCAGAAATTAAATTAAAAAACAAGTTTTTTCAACTGAAAGTAAGAAGCAACATTAGAACTTAAAACGAACAAAAATTATAACGTATGTGAGGGGGTTCTCCCCCAAGTCAATACCTCGCTCTTTACGCTACAGTTTTTTTTAGTGCTTTCAAAAGAGCTATCTATTCTAATTAAACAGCCTTTGTGATTCAGGGGTTTATGAATTAAACATAATTTTAACTTTTAACGTAAAGAGCGTGGTATTGACCCCTCATATACGTAATAAGATATACGTAATAAAAAAACAATAAAAAAACAAGCGATACGGCTCAACAGTAATCGAAACTTTTAAAAACGGAATTTTGATGTCAATAAATGTACCAAAAGAATGTGTCTATAATGCTGATTCTAAATATATAAATTTTATTAAGTTTAGTATTACTCATCAAAGGCTACGAGCCTGAGAAAATTTACCCGATTTTTTAAAGAGGGGGGAATCATCCCCTACAAGTGAAATAATTTTAATGAAAATCACACCGTCAGATTCAGCGTATCAGAAAACCCTGTTACATAGGTTTCAAGCTCATATCTGCAAAAATCTGCAACTTTGTATTTTTTGCCAGAAGAAAAATATACGAATATAGAAGTCAGTTACGTAAGTTAATTTGTAAATTACGTCATAACCAAATTTAGAAACATCCAATTAGCAAAAGAAAAGTAAAATTTTTATGCAAATTTTGTTTGCTTATTCAATGACGGTGAGCCAAAATAAAAGCTGCATTAACTAAAAAACGATCAGAAATTAAATAAAAATTATCAAGTTTTTTAAACTGAAAGTAAGGAGCGACATTAAAACTTAAAACGAACAGGAATTATTCCATATACGAAAGGGGCTGTCCCTCCTCAACGCCTCACTCTTTACGCTAAAGTTTGACTCTGTCTCACAACTTTATTTTTTAAAACAATAAAAAATTTTAGCGTAAAGAGCGAAGCGTTGAGGAGGGGACAGTCCCTTTCATATACGGAATAATTTCTGTTCGTTTTAAGTTTTAATGTCCCTCCTTACTTTCAGTTTTAAAAACTTGTTTTTTTTTATTTAATGAAACAAAAAGGAACGCAAGGCCTTGAAAGACTGGAAAAGAAACTACTTTAACAAAAAGTGGTTGATTGGCTAGGAGAGAGGGAAGGTTGCTAAACAGATCAAGTAGCAAAAAGAATATAACTTAACGGATGAGAGACAAATCGGGGTAGTTTTGCCTCGGAAACAGGGTAGTCTTTTTTGGATCAAACAAGGAGTAAGTGTTTTTACTTTGTAATTAAGGTAGACTACCACTGTCTGTCTGAATTCCCCTTGGAGATAAAAGTTTGAAGATAAAATTAAAATAAGAAGAAAACCTCTAAAAATTTCTGTCACTTGGAGATAACTTTAATACGTATATAGGAGAAAATAATAACAACTAGTACTGAAATCTAACATTTTACAATAATTTGGGGATTTTGGTTTTATAGTTCGTTAGTATTTCCACTTAGACAAGGCTTGAGCCATTTGGACAAAACAGCATTTTAAGGTTAGAATAAGCTAAATTAAATTTCTTCCCAGAAATTAAAGCTTCGAATAACTGAAGGTTCAAAGAGGAAAGGAACCTTAACCAAGAAGTCAACGTTAGACGAGCCCTTTGTGCTCTCCTTTTCAGCCTAGAGTTCCTTGGGACTTAGCTTGACTTTATAAAGACCTTATATCCGAAAGTTGGAACTATCAGACAACAACATTACCTCCCCCCCTTGTGCAATATCGAGACGTTTATACGAAGGAGAACCCTGTTCCCTGTTAATCATTCTTTCATTTCGTTAAACCCGTATTACATGTTTATACAAAGGTGGCCTCGATGTTTATACAGATAGGTTAGGGAAAAAGGGAACACTATTGTCAATTTACGAATTTCCAGACATTTATGTCCAGCTATTTTCAATTGAGAGTTTTCCCTGCTAAAGTTAAAGCTTACTAAAGGTCCAAGGAATACACAGCCCTTTTCAAGAAATAATAAAGAGGGTCTCTTGGTTTGGGTTAAGGTAAATTGAAATAAAATCAAGTACGGTTATTCTTAGCTTAGCTCAGCAATAGTTTGAACTAAAGGATTTTAATAACCCAGAACTCAAGCCTTGACTAGCTATTCAAGTGTAACTCTTTTAAGTAGAAACATTCGATAGCCTAGAATTAACTTAATCTTTTTCTTTTATGTAAACATTGGTGGATTGAACAAGTAGCCCATTAGACATTAGACCTAGAAGAGGTTTAGAAATATTCAACATAATCAGAATTAGAATATTTTTCTTTTTATCTTCTTTAGTAATAGAAATCAGTTGTCACTGAATTCTGAGTACCGATTTCTTACCCAAGCCTCAGTTTGTAACACGCTACCAAAATTTATTAGCCCTGATAAGTAGGGGCAACCTTACATACGCATGAAGACGTTATAAAGGCAAAGCGAATCCTTCATACTGAGCTGAATATTACGAATTGTCTTGTGACCATCTCTAAAGATGAAGACAATAACATTGAAATGTGCAAACTTCTAGTAGCAGCCGCGAAAACGAATGTCAGCATGCCAAAATTTGTCCTCTTTAACCCCTGCTTGGTTCCATTCATCGGCGATGCGGTGAATACAACAGTTACTGTCAAAGTAAATGAATTTTCTCGGAAGCTTGATAGTTTTTTTGCTACCCAGTCCGCTCCAGCAGTCAGTAATTTCACAAGCAGTCTTAGTGAACCTTAAACGTCCAAGCCCAGTGATCCTTCCTATTCTGTTGTCTAGAAAAGTCCCCCCAAGAAACTCAGTGGCCAAAATGACCGGAAAGCTTTCATAGGCAGTTTCTGTGAAAATGCAAATGACAAAAGCGAACTTCGGAAATCTACAAACGAATGAAAGCTTGTGGTCAGGTCGAAAGCTACAGCAGTGAAAATCGTTGAGAAGGAGGAATCTTCTAAGCCCCATCTCAAAATTACTGTTCGAGAACCCCTGCACATAGCTGTTTTTCGAAATGTCCCTGGGGATATGAACTGTGAGGGACTAAAAAATGTGATCTCGTATAGTATGAAGACTGAACAGTGCCGGAAATCTCGTTCTTTCAAAGAGTATTTTGGCACTATCAGTGAGCTCCAACAATTCCTGAGTGTTTCTGTGATTATCGGCTACGAGTGTCTACCTGCTGATCCGTTTAAGTTCTTGCCAAGACGGTGTTATAACTGCCACAAAATCGGTCACATCGCTGCCCAGTGTACGGCTGAACCTTTATCCTCTAGATAAGGCTCAAATGCACATCGTTCTAAGTGAGATGAACCATGCAGAGAGCCAACATTCCTGTGTTGATTGCAAAATCGGTAGTCACACGTGTTATAGTGCAAATGTCCTTCAAGCAGTAAACCACAAGAGAATTGACATCTGAAGCTTCTGCAGTTAAATGTGTGTTGCGGAAAATTAATGGCTCGTTCGCAAATAAATTCCGATTTTAAATGAGATATTTGAGCAAAATGAGGTTATCTGTTTACAAGGACATTTCGTCACACGCCGCAGTAAAAGTATTCTTAGTTTTAATAGTTCAGTTTCGGTTTATACAGTTTCAGTGAAACAGATAAGTGGAAAAAGCCGACCCTCCTGTGGTATTGCCACTTTCGTTCGTTTGACTCTAATATCTAGTGTATTTGAAGATAATGATAATTTTCTAGCGGTTCGTGTTGAGGGTTGTGTTTTTATTAATGTATATTTGCCAACAAATTACCATGATGAGCGTTCGGAACCTCCTTTCACTTTTCTAGTGATAAACTCGGCCAGTGTATTAACTAAATTAGATCCTTAAGCCTTCAATGCATATTAGTTGGTGACTTCAATTACGATTTTACTGAACCGCTCCAATTTAGGTCTTTACGTTCTACACTGTTGATTAGTATTTCGGAGACCAGTTTGATCTCAAGTGCAAAGATTTAAATTTTACTCACGTACATACATCAACGTCTGTACCAGATCTTGATCATGTCGTAGCGTCTGCATATCTCAGGATCTCGCCTGTCAAGGTTGTGCTTGATTTTAAGCTATCTGATCACTTACCAATATACTTCTCAGCCGCGACTTTTTACCACAGTTCCGATACACAAAAGCAAACAACTTCTAAAGCACCTCCTAGGTCTTGCCGTCATTGGTGTAAAATTAACCCTGTTTTATTTCAAGAAGAAGCCGCCAGAGTCCTTAGTAAGATCCTTATCCCTTTCCATCTTCTCTCCAGATTGACTGCTGTTTCAAAGGAGGAAGCACAACTATTAGTCGACATATATTGCGCAGAAATTGGCCATGCCCTTCGCTGTGCTGAAAAAGCTGACTTCCCTCTAAGCAGAACCCGTCATCCTACCCTTCCTGGCTGGTCCAAAAATCCAGAGTTAGTGGATACCCATTCTGAGTCTAAATTCTGGCTTGAACTTTGGACTTCTTGAGGACAACCCCACTCGGGGCTAGTCAATTCAATTCGCCTGTTCAAGGAAAGAAAATTCGCGAAGGAGCTAAAAGTTAAGAGAAAAAAGATGATTGATATTCAATCTGCAAGGGCCAAAAAGAATTCTTCTCTCCTTTGGCGTTTTCTGTCCTCTAAAAGCGATGATTCCTTGTACGCATCTGCTATCCCTGATTTTTGAATGGTGGGCATACTATGAGTCAGAATTTGTGGCTATTTACCCAGCCCTCAACGAAAGATACAAAGCTGAGTTGGACGGCTTCTTAGCTGGTTGTCCTAAGGGTTATTGTGCTGTAACAGTGGGACCTGTGTGCAAGGCCACCTCTTGCCTAAAACTTAAACGATCGTTCGCCTTCACGTGCGACTCAAGCTTCCTCTCGATAGACACCTTCCGCCTGCACCACGGTCAGCTTTGATACCAATCCGCAAAGGTGCCCGTCAGGGAGCAGTTTTGTCCCCCAATTTCTTAAACAATTACATTATTGAACCTCAAGATAGCTGTCCTCCATCATGCATTCTCAGTTCCATTGACATCTCCCCGGTACGCTATGCTGATGACACGCTGAATCTCAGCCGGACGCTTAACCGTCTTTGAGAAATATTCTCATTTCTGCAGTCCAATTACGAAAATGGCGGTCTGAGATTTAACTCCCAAAGGTCGAAAGTTTTGTTTTACAATTGGAAGAATGACCCTCCTACTAATATCACAATAGGTGATTGCTCAGTAAAACTAGTTGATAAAATAGTATATCTGAGGCTTCCAATAGGTACCTCATACAGCATACCCGATCCCTCCTATTCTCACAACTTGAACGGCGAATTTCCAGCTCCTATGCTTTGATCGCTAAATCCACTCTGAGATTTAACCGTTCACTACTGGCAAGTATTTACAACGCTACTGCTCTGCCACATATATTATATGCGACCTCTTTCTGGAAACCCTTGGCAAACCGTGACAAGTCTAAAATCCGCTCTTTGTTTTTCTGTTTTGCCAAGTACCTACTAAAATTGCCACCAAGGACAAAAAATAGTTTTCTGATTCGACGCTATAACCTAGCCGACCCAAATCTAGCTGTTGAGAAACTTGTTAGCCGGCAAATAATAAAACCAGTAATTTTAAAGCACGGTGGGCAAGTATGATTGTTTAATTATTCCACTTAGTTCCCATTTTATGTCTCTCTTTTCCTTTTTTTCCTTCCAGAATGTGTTGTTTTTTGCTGTTATTTTTGAAGAAGTTGTTGTTTTTGCTGTTATTTTTAAGTGTGTTTTCATTCTATTTCCTCTTTCCATATTATTCTGTATACTTCATCATTGTACATTTACTGTATGCGATGGGTTTTCAATATGTTATTATTATTATTATATATAGCCAATGAGCCAGAAGAATCGTACCGTTCAAATTGTCTCTTGTCGCAAACCTCAAGCTTTTGACACCAAGATGTGATGCAACACTTTCACATTCATCTCTTCTTGTTTTGTATTCTGAACCCGTTAGCTCATGTTTTACATTTGAATTCACAATAACAATCTTTACGTTGGAATCATCTAATGGTACCGACGTAGCTTCTAGAGACCTGGAAGAGAAGTTCAAGTGATCCCAAGCGTTTCCAACGGGGTAAAATTGTACCGTTTTCGGTACAATTTAGAAGTCCTGGTACAATGCGGTACAATTGAAAATTTATTGGTACAATAGAAATTTTCTGGTACATTTGGGTTTTACTTGTTTTTCTGACGAAAATATGTTTTTAAGTTTAAGTTCATTGAAAATTTTCTTCTTCTTATGGCAAATTTTTAACCTATCGTTGAGATGGAACAAATCAATGTCTCGTGGTACAATTTAAGTTAAAAAACTGGTACAGTTTATTTTAAAGTGTTAGCAACGCTTGAGATGACTTAGCTTAGATAGTCACTGAAAGGAATTTGGGTCTTTAAATTATAGGGAAAATACAACTAGCAAGGGTTGTTTTTCAAAATATAGTTGAACTTTTAGCTCAATAATTCTCACAAGATATTTTCTACAGGGTCACTTTCAGTCGATTTAACGAATATCAGGGTTTTGTATTCATTATGCATGTATTTGGCAGCATCCAACTTATTGGGGGGAATAAAATCATGTTCAAAACAGTGGTTATTATTCAAGACTGTTTAATATTCCTCCTCCTTCTAGTAATACTACTACTGCTACTACTACTTCTGCTGCTACTGATACTACTGCTACTATTGCTAATACTACTACTACTACTGCTACTATTGCTGCTACTACTACTACTATTACTACCGATGTTACTACTACTACTTCTACTACTACTACTGCTACTACTACTACTACAACTACTACTGCTACTACTACTTCTGCAACTATTAATACTACTACTACTACTATTACTGCTACTATTACTACTACTGCTACTACTACTACTACTACTACTACTACTACTACTACTACTACTACTACTACTACTACTACTACTACTAATACTTCTAGTACTAACGACTCACTGCAGCCTCTTGAAGTCACAGTAGCTTCGTATGTTTCACCTCCAGTAATCTATTCAAAGCCTCACTTTTTACCTTCTTCAGTGTGGGTCAAACTCCCTTCACTGCTCTATGACCTCTTCCCATCCCGCTGAGGACGGCCTGCTTTTCATTTGGCTCCAAATGTACGGCCAAAAAGCAAAACCTCAGGATAATAATATTCTCCCATAATAGCCTTGTTTCAAAACTTGAAAAAAGTTGGCCTTTTTCAGTTGTATGATATATATATATATATATATATATAGTGAATTTGGTGTAGTAATATTTAAAGTGCAGAAATAGTCAAGGGAATTTAAAAATAATCCTGAAGTCATGGCACCTCTAGTCTTTAAAATTTTAATCTTCTTAAACTGTTGAATATTTCTAATTTCTACGGAAATTTCTGTAGAACGGTACAGAAATTTCTAAGCGTAGAAATTAAAGTAGAGAAAGGATACTGAAATTAAATTATAATATTTATTAGGTAGCATTAACCAGGTGGCATCATTCTAATCTTTTTCTGTTGTTGGATGTATATTGTAGATTTGGTACATAAACTGACCTTCAGAAAAGGTGCAGGAATTATACCCCCTAAATTTTTTCCATCCTCCTCAAGATTCTGAATAAATACCTTTTTTGGTATTTTCATTGGAAAATACCTCTTGTTGTATTTGGCTGAAAAAAAAAATATACACTAAGCCCCCTAGATTAAAAAAATACATTTCCTCCCTTTCCTCTACATTTCGTGGATTGATTTTTATGAGATATACTGTATGTTCAACCTACTATAAATAAATCAAAGAATAATTGTCGACCGTGAACAAAATGAAGGAAAAAATTATGGTAAAGCAGAAAAAAGAGAATTAATATAAAAGGCTCAAATAGATTTGATGGTGGAATATGAATCTGAAAAATGAAAGAAATGTTGCCTTTATAAGTATTATACCTAGTATGCTCTTCAGTGAGGGTGCACCCCTATAGAATTCCCCAGTTACAGTAAAAATAACCACCTCGCTATCCACAGAAACGGCCAACGGCAGGGTAGGTCATAATTAATAAATAAAAATTTCAAACAGAAACGTTTATATAATAATTAATACGAAAGAACGTTTCAATTAGCAGAAATATAAGTTGACTGTAAACGAAAAAACGCAAATAAAAACAATTTAATTGTCATTTATGTTATGTTCGTGCTTATCAGGTAGATGACATCAGCCTAAATGGGCATTGTTTTTTTATGCTATATTTCTGTGTGTCTTCTCTATGCTTATTAGGAAGATAATAGATGCCGCTTCTTTTATCAATGCTTTTTTTACCTAAAAGATTTAATAAAGTCTTAGACAGAACTTTTTAATCGGGGGGGGGGGGGGTAAAATAAAGGGGGGATTTTCATTCAGCCTAAAAAATTATTTTAAGTTGTTCTTGTATCTGGTTTTGATTCTTATTTGCAGTAACCGATTGGTTTTTCAACAAACTTTTTGTCTGAAGATATTCGACGACGTTAAGCACAATCATATCTGAGAGTCGGAATGATTCGATACACTATAATAATTAAAAAAGAGTTTTCTTGCTATTTATATAGGGTTTCAAACTTTAGTAAAATAGACATCCAAAATGGTCCAAAGATCCTTGCACTGATATCCCAGAAAAGTGAAAATTGCTGAAAAATAAACTCTTATCAACTCTTAATTAAGAAAAACCTTTAATGAATATGAGTAGAGTAAATAACCTTAAGCTTTGGTGCATGACTGTACCATTATATATATATTTTTTTTTTTTTTTTTTTTTTTTTTGTCTTGGCTACATCAACCTCGTGCCATTACAGCTCGAACTCGGACATCGTTAAGCGTGCTTGGACCATCACAGTGGTGAAACTTTTTTACGATCCTATTTTATTTACAATTTCTGCTCGGGCCGCCTTCCAAGAATCTCCAAAGATAAAATGAATGTACTTTAATATAACCTAGCCTAATAAAATGCTCTGAAAATTACAAGAAGGGGACAAAGCTCAAATTCAGAGGGGGAGCATAGCTAATAATGGATATACGATTAAGCACAAAAATTGGCAATTATAGATACATTTTAGGGAAGAAGCCTGATTGTGGAAAATTAATGATTATATTTTACATCAAGAATAAAAATGCATCAAGATGAAACAAGGAGGTCTACAGTTTTTTTAATTTTTTTAGCATGTTTAAATATGTTTTTACATGTTTTTGAGGGTTAAATCGTTAATCGGAGTAGAAGGCCACATCTTCCAAAAATATCAAATTCAAACTAATAGGGATAAGCATTCCAAATTGAAATATTGCAATCGAATTCAAAAACTAATCAGGGTTGCAGCAATAGCTGCAATCGAGTAAAGAACGAACAATGGTCAGTAATAACTGAAAGTTATAAACCGGATTTTTAAAGAAACTGTCTAGAAAAAAATATTTCTCATTTTAATCTAGCTTGGAAATAATGTTTTTCATTCAGATTCGAGTGAAAACCAATCTGTAATTATGAAAAGAATATTTTGAGAATTTCGAAAAAGAGCCCAGAAATCCTAAAAAATTACACCAAAATAAATACTAAACTATTTAGATTCTCATGGTTAAAAACTATTATCTTGAGATTTACATTCATCATCTTGAAAAACAAAAAAATTCATATATGTTTTGGTGGCAGTCATGTCGCTTTTTTTCACCGGGGAATAGTATTCTTTTTTGTAAATTGGATAATTGTGGTGTGCGCGGACCGACGTTGGATCTAGTTAAATATTATCTTGATAAGAGAAAGCCAAAATACTGAAGCAATTTCCCTCTCCGCCTGTTCCTCAGTCTTTGAAGGTTGGGGTACCTCAGGGCTTTGTCCTAGGTCCTCTGCTTTTTCTAATTTATATAAATGATCTTCACCGCGCTTTGGCAATCCCGTGCCTCAACACACATTTTGCTAATGATGCGACAGATTCACTTTCTGAGATACTGCATTTTCTAATTTTCTTGATTGGTGTTCATTAAATTTTATTGCTTTGAATTTATCGAATAATCATTTCATAATTTACGGCAGAAAGTCAAATATCTGCCCTCGTATTACCCGAGTTACTTCTTCAAAGTATCTATTATCAATATCTCGGGTGGTAACAATAAAGTACCTTGGACTTGTTATTAACGATAGCTAATCTTTTAAAACCCACATTCAAAATCAACTTTTAAAAATTTCAAGGTGTGTTGGATTAATGCGAAGGTTGAAGTATTATTTGCCCTACTCTGCTTTACGAAGAATTTATTTTGCTGTGATTCATTCTAATATTAATTATGGTTCTCTAGTATATTTATCTACATTTAAAAACCATATTAAACCAATACAGATTTTACAAAATGAAACTCTAGGCAATTCTGAAACTTTTTATTGCATCACCTATTGCACTTTCTAGCAAGTCTTCTACAGCATCTTTATATACTTATCTAGCTATACTTCCAGTTTCTCAACAATTTACTTTTGGAGCAAATCCTTTCAAAGTCGATTATGCTATTAAGAAATTACGGTCATATTACCTCAATCAAAGTTTGTTCTCCCAGTGACAATATTTACAAAATTGTAACGTTCGGCAAAAAAAGGAGTATGTACATTGACAATTATAGTGCTGAGAGATCTAAATTTGCTCCGTTTGTGCCAATAGCCCGGTGCTGGGATGCTTAAAAGGATCTTATTAATAAATTTTCTTCCATCCAATTAATAAAAAGGAATCTTAAATTTCATTTAGCTCAAGATTATCTTTAATTTAGCGTCTATTTGATAAAGTTATATTTATCTATTTTTCTTTTTTTATCTCTGTCTGCCCCTAGGTCTAGTTTTTCAAGTTTGTCTCCCCATATGCCTATGTCAAATATATACTTGTATATGTGAATAATAAAATGATTGAACTTGAACGATGGCACTATCGAAAGAAAATTGCAAAAAACATATATACATGATCAAAGTTCTTTAAATGAGCCACTAAGCATCTCTACGGTCTTGTAGTAGTGTTCATTCCTTTGGGGGAGAAAAAGAAGAAACAAAAAACACATTAAAAAGACGCCTTGTTTTCTAAGATAGGGGGCTCAATACCTCTAGTTACTGGTTTTTAACCATGTGACCATGTAACCATGTAACCATAGAGCACGTAACCATGCTCCAACTGTGCACTTTCTAATTAGATTAGCCAAGATTTTTGAGGGATTTGATGATATGTTTAAAATTTTCTGAGAATTTTTTTATAGGCTTCTACTATAAAGACGAACCTATATATTGATTATCATTTCTGAATTACTTTTCATAAAGAATTGTTCTCACTAAACATTTATTTTTCAAAACAAATTCAACAATTTCGATCACTATTCACTGGGTTACGCTCTTTATAAGGTTTCAGCTAGTGCTGCAACCATGACAAAATGGTTTTTTTTTGTGTGTGGGAAACGTTAAGACAGGTAGGACGAATGACATACGTACCACATTTGAGCAAAACCCATGTTCGTTTATTTAGTATCACCTCCAAAGTTAAATATGAATCATTTTCCAAAGTTGTATTATAATTAAAATACCTGAACGAAAAAAAAATTGTTAAAAAAAAAAGTTCGTCAGATGGAAGTAAATAATGAAGTTTAAATTTAAACGAGTAAAAAATACTGCTTCGTAGTTTATGAAGCATATATCTGCAAATCTAGCTCAAATAAAACGATAGCTATTTACTAAAAGCTGAAATTGTTTGGGTTTTTAGACAATTTAAATTGTACACTTAAAGCTATCGATGTCATGGCCGGTGAAAGACTACTGGTAGCCTTTAAAATTAGTTTTTTATTTCTGCAGACCGAAACTCATGACCAAAACAAAGGTTGGGCCACGTAATACTTAATGATTTTCCTGCTCTTAGGGGAACATACTGTCTTTGAGTCGGTTTTATGTTTTAAGCAAAGTGAGATTTTTACAGTACTCTAAATATACAGGAAAATACCATGTGTTATTTATTTTGAGAAAGTTTTGCATATATATATTGCAAAAACTGCGAAGAAATTATTTTTGTCCGTTTTGAACTTCAACTTCACCCTTTCACTTTCGTCATGAAAACTCCGTTTTTTAACTTAATTTACACAATCGTTAGTATTTTTACACAGGTTCCTCTTGGCGGTAAATTCAGGCATATTAATAAAGCCTATAAAAATGGTCAGGGAAAAACAGTGTATTGTTAAACCATACTCAGAGGATACTTGAAATCAGAACGAGATGTGTCACAGAGAGAGGTTTATTTTTCACCGCAGGCAAAATTGTGTTACTAAAACCATTGGATGATTTATAAAAGAGATCCCCCCCCCTAAACCACCCTTGTCTATATTATATTCACATTAGATGGACAATTTAGATACAGATAAATATTTTAACTGAATGTCATTTGATGCAAGTTCGGGCACATTGATAAAACTGTCTCTCAGTCTGCAAAACAGAACGGAAAATGGCCAGTTATCCTTTTTTTCTATTTGAAAAAGAAATAAGGCAAAAAGCACTTTTTTCAGGCCAATTCGTCTTTTAAAATAGTCCTTGTCAGGCATTTAGCAGATATCCCCCCTAAATTTTTGTCCGACTCGTAAAAAAGTAACAATAATGCACATGTTACAAATGTTTGATACGTTTTGTACATTTTTTTTTAAACAACCCCAAAATAACCCCCAGTTTGAACCTCTCCAAAAATCTTGTCCGACTCGTAAAAACACAAGAAAATGCATATAAGAATATTTTGATGCGTTTTTTAAAAGTTACTTTGTATCTCTTCCCCTGAAATAAAATAGCCCTCCCCTGATATTTTAATATTTACCGAAGAGCACCACTGACTTTGTTCTGCAGTAATTTTATGAAGATAGTACTGAAAACCTTAACGAATATGAACAGTTCTTTCTCATCTTTTTCGCAAACTACACCTACTTCATTCAGCAATTGCTCATGACGGACCACTTTATCGTAATCCATCTGTTTTAAAAGCTGGGACACAGCTTTATGGGAATAGCTGGACTTACAGTGGAAGTCATCCCTGAAATGGAGTCGTCTCCCTGCTTTCCCGGCCATATAACCTTAGAGCTTTGTATGATGATATGTTTGCTTTCATTATTTTTTTTTTGTACATGGAAATTCTATCAAAATGTGACAAAAAACCGTATTCCCCTATAAACAAAAAACTTGGTACTCACGCACAATCTATGAGAAGTGCATATCCTTCTTTGGCCATTGTTGAAATGAATTGATCCATTATCCCACATGGCACTTTTGCGAAATCGTGCTCGGCCTTTTGGCAAGCTAACGCTTTTTTAGACAAACTAAAATATAAATAGCTGAAATTAAACCAAATACTATTTGGTTTTGGATATAATATAATATAATATAATATAATATCAAAATGAATGAAGTTTTAGAGGTTTTGCGAGTTCAGGGTCCTAGTATTGGTTTGAAAATTAATGTTAGGAAGACTAAGTCACTAAGGCTAGGAATAAGTGAAGATGAAAAGGTGACGTTGGGTAATGAAAAGATTGATCAGGTGGGCAGCTTCACTTACCTTGGTAGTATTATTAGTAAAGATGGTGGGAGCAGTGAAGATGTTAAAATATAATATAATATCCAAATACTATTTGGATATAATATTGAGGCATAAGAACTTTTCAAAAAATTAAGAATAAAAGAATAGTAAAATAGCATCTGTTTAAATGTTGAATTTAATTGAAGCTTTTTACATAAAATGTGGTTCAGGCTCCAAAAGCTTACGCTTGCACCAAACAACCTATAATCACACTAAAACAAACCCCATAAAGCATTTGAAAATTCAAAGGAATAAACGTAAGTAATAGCAATAATGATTTTATTTTTAATGACTTTTATAGGGCTAATGATTATAATGATGATTTTTTTAGGGTTGCCAACTTTTTGGTCAATGAATTTGTCCTTTGAGCATCCAAAAATTTGTCATTTTCAGCCAAATTATATTCATATTTTGTCTATATTATGTCCATAATATGTCCACCTGGAAATCTCAGAAACCAGTTGTGTTTACGGCTTATAAACCTCTTTCAAAGTGGTCAGTTATTATGAAATATGATGAAAACGGAAAAAAAACATTTAGTACATTCACATAGGATGAACTAGTGTGAAAGCCAAAAAGTCATAAAGACGTCTAAACGGTAAAAACTACTTGTGAGCGCTTAAAGCTCATCTTCCAACGAGAATCCCCCTTGACAGGTATGGTCAGCATGAGGGTCAGAATTTTTTATTCTTTTTGTAGCTTTTTGCCTATCAGACGACTTCATGCGCAGGTCATAAGGTACAATCCAGGAGTTAAGCGACGTTGCGGAGAGCTAGATAAGCCGGGTTGCCCTTCAATGACTTTTGATTTTTGAAAAGAGCACTAGAGCTTTCAATTTCCAATCGAATGAGCTCATTACGAAGTTTCTGGGACAACTCCTTCTATGCAAAGTACTTAGGTCAGAATTCTGTTTTTTTTTTCGCTCTGCACTTTAGCAGTGCTATTCCGCTGCCTATAATTTCTGGTCGTTTTGAGTTTTAATCATTATAGGAATAATGTCTGCTGAACTTATCTCTGGATTGTTGCATAATTTTTGGACTATTCTGAACAAAATGGTTGTCTCACAAAAGGATGTCAGGGAGGGGGCTAGTTGTCTTTAAATGACTGTTGGATCTTAAAGGGAAATATAACTTTCAATTTCAAATCAAATGAGCCTCATCTGCAGTTTATAGACCATCCATTGCGTAAAAACACTATATGCCCCCGGGTCATAGCTTACAACCATTGTCCTAGGACTCTGAGGGTTTTTTCAGCCCTGGAGGCGTTGTTGTTTGTTCTTTGGACTTTTTTTTCTACAGAATTGCTATTTCAAAATTTCTGTCGGATGCATCTAGGAAACAGAGGAATTAACATCCCCAAAGGCATATTTACTGGACCTTTCACCAATGATGAATAAAATAGATGTAAACAAATTTTGATCGGATGCTGGTTTTCGGAAATGATAGGCACGGGAGGGGAAGAGGTTGCCCTCAAATGACGTTTGACTCTTATAAAGGTCACTATAACTTCCAGTTTTCAATCAAATGAGCCTGATTTAAAGTTTATACGACAACCTATTCCATAAGAAAACTTATTAAACAAGCCCACAGGGCATAGCTTACAATTTTTTTCTCAGGGCTCTGAGGGTTTTTGTCAACCCTGAAGTCACTGTTATATGTTCTTTGGACCATTTTAAAATAAATGACTATCTAAAAATTTCTGTTGGATGCATCTAGGGAGAAGAGGACGTGGGGGGGGGGGCTTTTGCCCTCTGGCCATTTCTCACTCTTAAAAATGGCACTAGAACTCCTGATTTCCAATCCAAAGAGCCCCCTCCAAAGTTTATCCGACCATTCTTTCCATATAAATCTTATATGTTAATAATGGGGAAGTAGTATAACTCATAGCCCTTGCCCTGGAGGTTTGAGAGGGGGAGGGGTATCATTAACAAAAACATTATTTTTTGACCTTTCAAATATACTGAACAAAACAACAATTGAAGATTTTGATTAGACATGTTTGGGGAAATGAAGGGCGTGGGGGGGGCTGTTTGCCCTCCAATCACTTTTGATTCTTAGAAAAGACATTAGAATTATGAATTTCCAGTCGAGCCGCTTTGTAAGTTTCAACGGCGACCCTTTCTACACGAAGTGCCCCCGGGGCATAAGTTCTAGCCCTTCCCCCGGGCTCTGGTGGGGGTTATGCTGACTCCGAAGTTTTCTATCTGATCGTCCGACTATATCAAACAAAATGGCTATCTCAAAAATTTTTATTGAATGGATTTCGGAAAAAGGGGGGTGTGAGAGGGGGGAGGTAGATGCCCTCCGATCACTTGTGGATCTTATAAAGGTAATTAGAACTTTCAATTTCCAATCAAATGAGCCATCTCTAAAGTTTATAGGTACACCCTTTACATAAAAACCTTATACGCCCCCGGGGCATAACTTACAATACTTACCTCCTTGCTCTGAGGGGGTGTGTCGACCCCAGAATTTTTCGTATTTAATTTGTAAACTATTTTGAATAAATGGCTATCTCAAAATTTTGACCGGACGCATTTGGGGAAAAATATGTTGGGGAGGGGGGGGGGTAGTTGCCCTCCAATCACTTTTGAATTTTAAAAATGGCACTAGAAATTTTGATATTACAATCAAATGAGCCCCCTCCAAAGTTTATACTACCACCATGGGCACCTGGAAGGGGGAGAAGGGGGCTATAGCCCCCCCCCCTGGAAATTTGGGACTAAGAAGTAATTGTGAGGAAACGAAATGAAAGAGAGCCGAATAGGGAAAACCCCCTGGAAAAAATGTGTGTTGCCCCATTGTTGGTTACCTGCCAATAGGTTTTGACCCTTAATAAGGAAAATATAAGTTCTAATTTCTGACTGAGTGACCCCTTTCCAGTTTTCAACAAGCATTTTTTTTGTATGGTTTGGTTGGAGTAAAAAAAAAAATAAAATAAAATAAAAAATTCCTCATGGTAATGAATGGTAAGTAAATAACAATCCTTGTCAATAACAAAAGTATATGAGCCTAACTATTGAAACATTAAATAAAAAAAATCAGCTTTTTAGGGTGATCTTAAATATGTATTTGCTTATTAGTAATTGGTACAGTTATTAGTACACAAGAAAGTTCGTATAATTATAGAAAACACAAGGAAAACAACTTAATAAGGGGCGATTTTGGTAAAAAATATGCCGTCAACTTTTGCCTGCATTGCAAGAGTAGACCTATCCATGAGTGGATATCTGAATCCACTATAATCTGAAATATTTCTCCTGAACGGAATGCTAGGAATTTTTGTATTTTCTCCCTGAATGAATACATTTTTTGTGTTTTATTATCATTTACTTTTTTTACCGGGAGTGATTGTACTGATCTAGTTGTCACTGAGAAAAAATTCATTTTTTACATCTATGAAGCATAAAGGTGTCAAATATATTGGTTTTTGGTATTCAAAACTAAATTAGAAACATTAAAATTTTTATTTGATTTTCTAATCTTAGTTTCAATGTTTTACTTTGAACAAACTACTTTGAAAATTTGTTACTTTTTCTAAACACTAGGTCTAAAGGCATTAAATATTTTCGTGTTTGATAACAAAGTTCATAAATTCCGATAATGTCAAAAAATGTCCGTCCAGCGCTTCGGTATTGCTCAACAGAACTGAATGCTGGGAGTTTATATCTTAGTTTTCGTAAGTAGGCTATTGTTTTGTGTATTTTTTGTAATTACTTTAATTTTTTCATTTTTATATACTTTTATTTTAATTGACGTACTTTTTTCATTGCCTATAGACAAATGTTCGTTTCTAAGCTTAATTACCCATCAAAAAACAAACAGAGATCATTGAAATATTGATCTTTTTTCTGCGTTACCAAAAGTATTGTATTAATAAAACTTTGCAGTTTCATGAAACGTAATAAACAAATAGAAAAGGTTTTTCAACTAAAGCAAGTTTAAAACTATAAATAGATTGAAATTACTCTGTATATAAAGGGGACTATCCCCTTCTCAACAGCTTGCTCATTAAACAAATGTTTTTTAGTGCTTTGAAATTTTTTCCAATTGTAAATTTTCTTTAGAAATTTGGACAAGAGCTAAACTTCACAGTAAAGAGTAAGGAGCTAAGGAGGAAACAGCCCCCTTCATATAAAGAATAATCCGTTCAAATAGGTTTCAAATCTGTTCCTTGCTTTCAGTCTAAAAGCTCTTTGTTTTTATTTAATTTCTGATTGTTTTCCAAATCAAATCCAGGCCTAACAAAGATATAATTTGAGATACCGGTCCTTTAAATACTTGGTTAACTACTGTTAAAATCAAGACCACAATGGTATAGCACAATATCTAAATTATCCTAGAAATTCATCACAAAAAAATCTTCATTTGTCAAAGAAGTGTGTACTTCTTGCTGCCAAGATTGGCAAGAAAAATTCAAGGTAAGAATGATCACTGAGCAAAAAATTATCCGGAACATGTACTGGTCGATTCGCTACTTGACGTGATTCGGTGACCGCAAAATATTCAATTAGAAATGGACCCAATATTATGGATATAAGTGAAATCTTCATCTTCCAGAAGAACAAAATACATAGGGCCAAAGAATGAATAGATATCTGCGAGAAGGGGGACATAGCTTTCGAATGGTCACTGCTAAGTACCAAAAATAATCAACTTTTTACTAAAGGACGATTCGGTGGGTATTCTTAGACAGCGATGCGCAAGCCATGGTACATTTTGGGGACGAATTATCGTCATGGTAATCCGTCAGCATATACACAAATGCCTAAAATCTAAAATCAGCCATGTTACTAAAATCAACTGTAACAAAAAAAAAATCAGTAATATCAAGATATCCACATTTATACCCTTTATAAACTACTACCAAAATGCAGACAGATGGCTGACGTAGGGTAGACCAAGCCGAACGAATAAAAACTCATGATTGGCTGGAAGTTCCACCTTTCTTGAATTATCATAATTTAGAAGATGTTCAATAACAAAAATTATATCAAACACATCTCAAACTAACAGTAGAAAGTCTAGCTTTTGCTCTTGCTCCATTAGCATTCAGGTAAAAGTGTTAACCCACACAGAGACCTGGGTTGTTAGCACCTAGTCTATATTGGCGTATCACTTTCACCTTTCAATGCTCGTTTTTTTCAACTCTTTGCAATGAAAGGTTGAAATCATATGGCTACCACTGTATTTAGCGTGCTTGATGCTTAGGTAAGTGCAAAAAGTCTTAATAGACTTAGTATTTTCACTGGAACATTCACTAGACTTGAACATTACAACAATAAACACGGTTGTTTTGCAACAACCATTATCAAGTTGTCTATAAGGGGTTCAGTAGTAAAGTGAAAGGAGTAAAAAAGTAATTGTCAGAATATGAGCTCTAGAACCTAAATATTTACGATCAAAACTATACAACAAACTAAAACTAACTTAGAACCTTAACAAACTTAACGACAAATAACAACAAACTTAAAAACCTAAGACAAACTAAAATGTTTATATAAATATTTAAAATTATTGGCGGTAAACTTTTTAAGATTTAAAACAACTGTTGACTCAACTTATACCCTATAATGGTACACTTATACCCTACCCTAGAAAAACTGACCTTATATCATAGAGAAACTTTATCGACACTAGAGATTCAGAGAGTCTTTTGTGACAAAATGGACTTGGTTCGTAATAATACCAAGCCTGTTATGTAATTGTTTCAATTATAATGCTTAGTATTGCATTTAACCAAAATTCAGGCAATGTCTGATACTTAGCCAATTTCTATCCAGCTTAATACATAAGCTATACTCACTCTGCTTCCTCTGCTCCAGTTAAAGCTTCTAAAAAAGAATATACAGCAACTTCTAAAGAAGCACTGGATGATAATCCACCACCCAGGGGGACATTACTTGCGATGATTGCATCAAAACCTTCCTGAACGGGTCCTGAAATTATAATAACAACAAAAAGAAAATAGTAAAGTAATTTTTTGTAAAAAAAAAGGGAAGGCAACTAAGCTTTCTCTTTGAAAAGAATATGGCAAAAGAATCGTGGTTTATTATATGATCAAATAACAGCAGTTGCCATCCTAAATTTTGCACACAGGATGATTTCCAGGAACGATTAACTCAAGAAGGTTACAGTCAAAGATTGCACCCACCAAATGTTACCCTACTCAAGACTATATGCTGGAGATGATGTCCATAAAATAAAAAAAAAACCTAAAAGGTTGTCCTTACATGTGAGCAGGACCGTATCCAGGAATTTTTTTTTTTTGGGGGGGGGGGGGTAAAAAAACCTATCAAAAATTTGCTTATATTTGCATATGAGTATATTTTTACATTTCTGACAGCCTCACTCATAACCATATCCATAAGCCATTATCATTTTTTATTTTCATTTGTTCATAATCCAATTTTTGAAAGACAGCTGAACATTTCCTGTAGATTATGTGATGTTTGACACATGGAATGTTTATAACATATAAATCAAGAGCATAGCCAAGATTGAGGAAAACCCTATGTTTTTTTTTTTATTTTGGCTCGGTCTATTCTGCCCAGTTCTTTATGTCGGTCAAAAGCAAATTCATTTCAATTTCGAGAGGTAATAAATGACAATTCTTCATGCTAGAGTTCAGATATTTTCCTTGTTTTCAGAAGTCAACCAATTTATAACTTTAATAACAAGTTTTGGCAGATTTTCCGCTTTTAAAGATTTATTTTTATCCTTTATTTTCAAGTCTTTTTTTACCTTTAAACTGAAAACATTTTCAGCTTTTATATCTTGGACCCAAATCTCTGTTTTATCCTTTCATCATATCTGCCCTCATCTAATCGACAAGCTGTTTCCAACTTCAGGCTTTATTAGTCACCATGCAATATGTAAACTTTTCCAATGACAATTTATTTTAATGCAAGGTTAGGATATAGTCCCTTCTAAAATGCTTCATATTATTTGATAGTCAATATTTACAAATACGACTGGTAAATTCATGGGCAAGGGCAAGGGGACAGGGAGCAGCTGCCCCCTCCCTAGAACTTCAAATTTACACTAGATATTAACGAGAAATTTTCGTATGTTGAATTTTGCTGTTGGATGTTCACTGGTAGATGGTTAAAAAAACTAGAAATAAACAGAAATTTCAAAATATCGTATCCGATATCGATATTTACTTTAGATATTCAATATTGATTTTTGGTCCGTATATATTGGTATATATTGAATATTGATATATCAATTTTGGTATTTAATATTGTCCAACTTTAAAATTTTTAATTGAATTCTTAGAACAAGAAGCTGTTATCTAACCGTAATGTGGTTTGTGTCAAATCGGTTTTATGGTGTTATATATTTTACTGGAAATTAAGTTTCCAATTTCCAAATTATAGGATTTACCTGTTTTTCTTATTTATAAACGTTTCTGAAAATAAATTTCTGAAAAAAAAAGTTTTTTTTTTTATATTTTAGTAGTGCCGGAAAATTGTAACATGGAAAATGCGAATGGCCGAGTTTTAGTAAATATAGAATGACGAGTTTCTAAAAACTTATATTCAAAGGGACCTGGGGAAGCATTTATAATTCCCCCTCAATCAAAAAATTGGTCCCCCCCCTAGACAAGATGCTGCCTACGTCCATGGGTACATTCCCTCCCTATCCAAAATCCTAAATATATAAGTTTTTTCTTTTCAAGTCTATTATAAAAAATAATTGTACTTCACCCCCTTGAAATGTTTTATTTGCTTAATATTTAAGTTCTATTTATATTTTCATCTTTATTTTTCAGTTAATGACGTCAAAACCACCTCCTCCAAAATCACCCGAGAGCCCTATAGCACCTATGCATGCTTTTTTTAACTCTTTTATTTACCTTCAATAAACTGTATCATTCTTCTCAACTCTGATTTTAAATAGCAATTACCCCCTCCCCCCCTCGAGGGCCTTTCTCATTTTATTATATTGCTTTCATATGTCTTGAAAATCCAGATTTTAGCTGTTTCCAAACAAAGAAAAGAAATTTATTTTGAGAAACGTTTATAAATAAGAAAACAGGTAAATCCTATAAGCCTTTGAATCCTTCATAAAGTGCCTTAGTTATATGTAAACATGCCAACAAAACTGATATATCCGTAGTATCCCTGTAAGCACTCCGAGCAGGGACCTATCCCAACATTCTGAGCGGTGCCTTATCCCAACATTCCGAGCGTTGACCATCATTCCACGACAGCCAGCAGGTGTTATAAGAGAAAGACCCTCCAAATTGTACGCAGTTTTTAGAGGGTCCATATGGCGTTATCTCAAATCCGGGATGATAAGGAACATTCTTGGAATTGTCTTTATTTTTTGGTGAAAAGAGTCTTTGGATACAACAAGAGTCACACACATCCAATCTTACCGTACTTCCGGTATGATAAGAAATTCATGGAATTGCATTCTCTCTGTAACATTGCCACGGTTACAAGCGTCCAGTAGTCCCATTATCACAGGAAAATACTCGGATATAAGAGAAAGACCGTCCAGGTTGTTTTCAGTAGATGAAAAATTCTTGTTTCATTTGCCATGTATTTCGTTCAATATTTGGAGTGAACTTGAAGTGATAAGGTATCTAATAAACATGATTTTGTTATGGATTCTAATATACAATTGGTAGAGATCTTTTTGTACTCTAATCGTATCGCGCCGATTGTTGATTATTGATAACTGATTATGACTACAACCGGCCAGGTGTCATTTTTGTAATATAATGGTCCTGAGTACATCCTTAGTGGATTAAGATCAAGAAGAAGGTTTAACTAAGTTTCCTCCAATGCTAAAGACTACATAATAAAAGTCATAGATGTCATTATTGTTAACTATAGTTATAGATGGTGACATGTTTTCTTTTTCAACGGTACATTTTTAGCTTCGAAGCAAATTTTTCCATTGATTTTATGGAATTTATATCAGTTGTAGGAATCGAATCTGAGACCCATGATCACATTATTAGAATGAGCCAGTAAGTCAATGATGAAATTAAGATTTTAGAATTACATTCTAGACAATCAATTTATTGTTTCTCGGACGCTGGCAAACTAATGTTAAGCCGCGCAATATCGTAATAAGTTATTTTTATAATCTGTTTCTTAATTGGATTTTTGGTATGTGTCATCAGTGATCTGTTTCCGGGCACCATTTTTGGTATCAATTCGAGAATATGTACACCACGGCAATTTGAGATGCATGCTGGAAAGACATATACTTTTGATAGTTAATGAAACTTGTTTCGATCTCCAAGTAAAACCGTCTATATGCTATCTAAGAAGCTTTTTGGCGCGCAAACAAACCCTTGCCCCTTCATAGAGAACAAAATTGGACAGCTGCTTACCAAGCAGGTACATGTCCAGAACCGTTGGAGTGAATATTTCTCGGATGTTCTGAGCCAGCCAGTAACTCATGAGCCACTGTTGGTCCCTGACTTGCCACTATTTAGCTTGGATATCAATTCGGGTTCCATCATCTTTCAGGAAGTTGTAATAGCCCTGAAGTCGCTAAAAAATGGGAAGTAGCTGGATGTGACGGAGTCCCTCCGGAGCTGTTGAAATATGGCAAAAAGCTCTCACTGGTCCACTATTTAAGCTGCTTGGTAAGATGTGGGACGACAAGGCTGTCCCTGCTGACTGGAATAAATGCATTATCGTGAAACTCTTCAAGAAAGGTCGAAACACATCATTTGATCGCTGGAGATGCATCACACTCCAGACAGTCGGAAGTAAAGTTTTAAGTCAGATTATGCCTAGTAGAATTCAGACTCAAGTGGACTTAATTTTAAGGGATGAGCAGCAAGGTTTCCGCTCAAATCGTCCTTGCTGCGACCTGATATTTCGTCTACGTGTTCTACTGGAGGAATCAAACGAATGGCAAGTGCAGACTATTTTAGTGTTTATATACTTCTTGAAAGCATTTGACTCTGTGCACCGAGAGGCAATTTGTAAAATTCTCCTAGCGTATGGAATGCTGCTGAAAATTGTGAATATGATTAAAGCCCTGTATGCAGCACAGGTTTATGCAGTCCAGATGGAGAATGGGCTGTCAGAGTGGTTCCCTGTCGAGTCCGGTGTACGTCAAGGATGTTTACTATTCTCAATATTATTCGCAATACTAATAGATTTTGTGCTTCGAGCTTGCCACTTTAGAGAAGGCATACAGCTTGGCCCCGAGCGTCTAATACACAACTGTGATTTCGCTAACGATACCGTTCTCTTGGCTCACTGCCAAGAAAACATTCAAAATAATCTGGACGAAATAGCAGCAAAAGCTGCCCCTATGGGCATGAAGATTATTGTTGATAAAACGAAAAGTATGTTAAACGGAGTAGCGACGACCATTGCAGCTGGCATTTGATACGAAGGCACTGATATAGAAGAGGTTGGAAAATTTAAGTAGCTCGGTAGTACAATTACCCAGGATGAGAATTGTGGTAGAGAAGTCTTGCTACGCATAAGGTATGCAGGCGGGGCATTTTCTCAGCTGGAGAATATTTGGAGATGTAGAAACTACTCTCAGAAGTTAAAATTGTGATTGTTTAGCAGTAATAAATTCTCTGTACTTTTATATGAATGTGAGTCCTGGAGCCTATCAAAGAAGGCGGAGAAAAGACTAGTTGGCTTCGAGAATAATCGCCTGTGGAGAATTCTTGCGGTACATTTGACCGATAGAGTAAAAATTGCCAAGATAAGGGCTGATGCCGAGTAAGCACTGGTGACCGACGAGATCAGAATGAGAAGATGGAAGTACTGGGGGCATATGACCTGCATGAGTGAAGGACGCCTCCCACATGATTTATGGGGCTGGACCCCACCCGGCATTAGAAGGAGTGAAAGACAACACAACACACTTGGTCGATCCCTGGAGAAAGAGGCGACGAGTCTCCGACTCACTCCGGATGAACTTTGGTCTTTGGCGCAAGATCAGTCAAGTTGGAGGTCAACCGTCACTGCCCTATGTGCCCCCAGGCTTAGGAGGAACTAAGTCCAAGTAAGTAAGTTATACAGTTTTAGTTTATCAATAAACATTTACAATCACCTCTAGTTACCGAATTGTATGTATATCATCTTTAGTTTTCAAAACGCCCCTCCCTACTAGCCATTCTTGAGCTATTGAATTCAATCCGTGGACCTTGACGTTCAGGAGACGGTAAAGAACAATATCAAAATTAAAGAAGGAGCATTAACAGAATTTTATGAGTTTGTATATCATATATGATCGTTAGTATTAAACAACACCCTTCCCTACTAGCCATTCTTGAACTATAGAATCCATTACATGGAAGTTTTTCATCTGGACCTTCAGGGGACAGTAAAGGGCGATATCAAAACTAAAATATGCTTAAACACTGCCATCGGATAGTTTACGTGCTTAGCACTTGAGCCAAATCTTATTTATTTTTTATTCTTAGCTTTTTTTTCAGGGGATGGTAGATAGCGATACCAAAACTAAGATGTGCTTAAACACTGCAATCGGGTGAATTAGCTGCTTAGCCCGTGAGGTGAATCTTATTTATATTTTATTCTGACTTTTTTCACTTAGATTTTTTAATTGAAATTTTTTCAACTTTTTTCCTGTGTCTTAAAATGACATTAAATATAATTATAACAAAAAAATTACTCGTGATCTTTTAAAAATAGGAATTGAGGATGATATAAATATGTCAGTCGTGTTTTTTTCTATTAGGAAAATAATGTTTATAGTGATATTCTATTACTTAGTTTTTTTTTATAGGACTGAAAGTGAAATTTTTCTCAGCTTTTGTTTCATGTTCTTGATACCAAAATTTTCAAATATAAAGAAAATTCTTAATTTGATCTAAGGTACATGGATCCAGGAGATGAAAAATTATTCTAATTTCATGTCTTTGGCATTAAAACGTCCAAATATAAAGAAACATCCTAATTGGACCTAAGGTACATAGATCCAAAAGACAAAATTTTTTTTAATTTCATGTCTTTGGTAGCAAAACTTCCAAATATAAAGAAGACTCTGATAAAACCACAGTTTAGAGGTACGATTGGACCTAAAACACATGGGTCCAACAGATGAAAAACTTTTTAATTTCATGTCCTTGATACCAGAGCTTCCTAATAAAAGGAAAAATATTAATTCGACCTAAGGCACATGGATCCAAGAGACGAAAAACATTTAAATTTCATGTCCTTGGTACCAAAACTTCCAAATATTGAGAAAAATATTAGAAAGCTTAAGTTTTTGTGGTATGATAGGACCTAAGACACATGGGTCCAAGAACTGAAAAACTTTTTAATTCCATATCCTTGATACCAAAACTTCCAAATATAATGAGAAATCTGAATTGACCAAACGCACATGGATCTAAGAGATGAAAAAAAACTTTAATTTCATGTCCTTGGTAGCAAAACTTCCAAATATACAGATAAATTTTAATTAGTCCTAAGGTACATGGATCCTAGAGATAAAAAAACATTTTAATTTCATGTCCTTGGTAGCAAAACTCCCAAATATAAAAAAAAAATCTTAGAAAACCATAGTTTTTAGGCATCATTGGACCTAAGACTCATGGGTCCATGAGATGAAAAACTGTTTAATTTCATATTCTTCGTATTAAAACTTCCAAATATGAAGGAAAATCTTAATTGGACCTAGGGCATATGGATCCAAGAGACAAAAAAAAAATTCTAATTTCATGCCCTTAGTAGCAAAACTTCCAAATATAGAAATGAATATTAGAAAACCACAGTTTTTATGTACGATCGGACCTAAGACACATGGGTTCAAGCAATGAAATTTTTTTTTTAATTTTATGTCCTTGCTACCAAAACTTCCAAATATAAAGAAAAATCTGAATTCGACCTAAGGCACATGGATCCAAGAAACACAAAGCCATTTTAATTTCACGTCCTTGGTACCAAAACTTCCAAATGTTGAGAAAAATATTATAAAACCATAGTTTCAAAGGTATAACAGACCTAAGACACATGGGTCCAAGAGATGAAATTCTTTTAATTCTATGTCCTAGATACCAAAACTTTCAAACATAAAGAAAAATCTTACTTGAACCTAAGGCGCATGGATTCAAGAGACGAAAAACTTTTTCACTTATTATAATTTGTACCAAAACTTCCAAATTTAAAGAAAGATTTCAGTTCGACCTAAGGCACATGGATCCAAGAGACGAAAAATATTTTAATTTCATGCCCTTGGTACCAAAACTTCCAAATATAAAGAAAAATCGTAGAAAACCACAGTTTTTAGGGAGGAATGGGCCTAAGACACATGGGATTCAAGGGATGAAAAACTTTTTAATTTCCCTCCCACTCTACTTAATTTTCCAAATATAAAGAAAAATCTGAATTGACCCTAAGGCAGATGAATCCAAGAGACGAAAAACTTCCTCTCCTTTAATTTCCTCTCCTTGGTACCAAAACTTCCAAGTATAAATAAAATATAAATTCAACCTAAGGTACATGGATACAAGAGACGAAAATACATTTTAATTCCAAGTCGTTGGTAGCAAAACTTCCAAAATATAAAGAAAAATCTTAATTTCATCTAAGGTACATGGATCCTAGAGACAAAATAAACATTTTAATTTCATGGCCTTGATACCAAAACTTCCAAATATAAGGAAACTCTTAATTGGACCCAAGGCGCATGAATCCGAGAGACGAAAAACTTTTTAATTTCATATCCTTGGTACAAAACTTCCAAATATAAAGAAAAAAATTCGAAAACCAAAGTTTTTAGGTAGGATTGAACCTAAGACTTTAAGCGTGCGGGCACGCATACTGAGCCCAAACAAAAATAATTCAAAATAAGTTTACATAATGTAACCTAAGTGAAAAATCAGATGTGGAGCAATCAATAACTTTAGTGAAAAAAGCTGGTAGTACATGGGAAGTTTTGCTACCAATTACATGAAATTAAAATGTTTTTTCGTCTCTTGGATCCATATACCTTAGGTCAGATTAAGAATATTGTTTATATTTGGAAGTTTTGGTACAAAGGAAATAAAATTAACATGCTTTTTTCGTCTCTTGGTTCCATTTTCCTTAGTTCGAATTAAGATTTTTCTGTATATTTGGAAGGTCTAGTATCAAGAAAATGAAATTAAAATTATTCATCTCTTGGACAATTGTGTCTTAAGTCCAATCATACTCGAACAGTGGTTTTCTGAGATTTGTCTTTATATTAGGTAGTTTTGCTACCAAGGGTATGAAACTAAAATGTTTTTCATCTTTTGGATCCAAGTAACTTGGGTAGAATTAAGATTTTTTCTTGTATTTGGAAGTTTTGCCACCGGGGACATGAAATAATTTTTTTTTTGTTTCAGGGATCCATGTACCCTAGGTTCAATTAAGATTTTATTTATATTTAGAAGTTTTGGTACCAAGGACATGAAAAAATAAATTTCCATCTCTTGAACCCATGTGTCTTAGGTCCAATCATATGTAAAAACTATGGTTTTCTAAGTTTTTATATTTGGTAGTTTTACTACCAAGGACATGAAACTAAAATGTTTTTTCGTCATTTGGATCCATGTACTTTAGGTCTGATTAAGATTTTTCTTTATATTTGGAAGTTTTGGTACCAAGGACATGAAATTAATATGTTTTTTAGTCTCTTGGTTCCATGTGCATAACAAGGAAATGAAATTGAAAAAAGTTTTTCGTCTCTTGGACCCAGGTGTCTTGGGTCCAAAATGTTTTTTCGTCTCTTGGATCCATGTACCTTAGTTTTAATTAAGATTTTTCCTTATATTTGGAAGTTTTGGTATTAAGGACATGAAATTAAAAAAAAACATCTCTTGGACCAACCTGTCTTAGGTCCAATCGTACGTAAAAACTGTGGTTTTCATGATTCTTCTTGATATTTGCAAGTTTTGCAACCAGTGACATGAAATTAAAAAAAAATTGGCTCTCGGATCCATGTGCCCTAAGTCCAATTTAGATATTTTCTTTATATTTGGAATTTTTAATATCAAGGACATGAAATTAAAATGTTTTTTCATCGCTTGGATCCATATACCTTAGTTCGAATTAAGATTTTTCTTTGTATTTGGAGTTTTGGTATCAAGGACATGAAATTAAAAAAAAATCATCTCTTGAACCCATGTGTCTTAGGTCCAATGGTACCTTAAAACTGTGGTTTTATTGATTCTTCTTTATATTTGGAAGTTTTGCAACCAATGAAATGAAACTAAAATGATTTTTTGTCTCTTGGATCTATGTACCTTAGGTCAAATTAAGACATTTCCTTATACTTGGAAGTTTTGGTATCAAGGACAGGAAATTAAAAAAAAAAATCATCTCTTGGACCCATGTGTCTTAGGTCCAATCTTACCTAAAAACTGTGGTTTTCTTTATTCTTCTTTATATTTTGGAAGTTTTGCTACCAATTACTTGGAATTAAAAAGTTTTTTGGCTCTTGGATCCATGTGCCCTAGGTCAAATTAGACTTTTTCTTTATATTTCAAAGTTTTGATATCAAGGACATGAAATTAAAGAGTTTTTCATCTCATGGACCAATGAGTCTTAGATCTATGTACCGTAGGTCGAATTAAGATATTTCTTTATACTTAAAAGTTTTGGTATCAAGGAAAAGAAATTAAAAAGATTCATCGCTTGGAACCATGTGTCTTAGGTCCAATCGTACCTAAAAACTGTGGTTTTCTTGATTCTTCCTTATATTTGGAAGTTCAGCTACCAAGAACACGAAATTAAAATATTTTTCACCTCTTGGATCCATGTTGTTTTGGCCCAATTAATATTTTTGTTTATATTTGGATATATTTGGAGCTACCAAGGACATGAATTTAAAATGTTTTTTTTATCTCTAGGATCCATGTGCTTTTGGTTAAAGTGAGATTTTTCTTTATATTTGGAGGTTTTGGTAGCAAAGGACATGAAACTAACATGTTTTTTCGTCTCTTGGGTCCATGTGCCTTAGCTCAAATTAAGATTTTTCTTTATATTTGGAAGTTTTGGTATCAAGGACATAAAACTAAAAAAAGTTTTTTCATCTCTTGGACCCATATGTCTTTATATTTGGAAGGTTTGGTAACAAGGACATGAAATTAAAATTTTTTCGTCTCTTGGATCCATGTAATTTAGGCAAGATTTACATTTGTCTTTATATTTGGAAGTTCTGATATCAAATACATGAAATTAAAGAGTTTTTCATCTCTTGGACCCAGAAGTCTTAGGTCCAATCATACCTAAGAACTATGATTTTCTAAGATTTTTTTTATACTTGGAAGTTTTGCTACAAAGGACATGAAATTAAAGTATTTTTTCGTCTCTCGAATCCATGTATCTTATGTCGAATTAAGATTTTTCTTTATATTTGGAAGTTTTGGTATCAAGGACATGAAATTTAAAAAAATTCATCGCTTGGACTCATGTGTCTTAGGTCAAATCGTACGTGAAAACTGTGGTTTTCTGTATTCTTCTTTATATTTACAAGTTTCGCTCGCAATGACATGAAATTAAAAAGCTTTTTGGCTCTTGGATCCATGTGCCCTAGGTCCGATTTAGATTTTTTTTATATGTGGAAGTGTCGATATCAAGGACATGAAATTAAAGAGTTTTTCATCTCATGGACCAATGAGTCTTAGATCCAATTACACCTAAAAACTATGGTTTTCTAAGATTTTTCTTTATATTTGGAAGTTTTGCTACCAAGGACATGAAATTCAAATGTTTTTTTGTCTCTTGGATCCATGTACCTTAGGTCGAATTAATATTTTTCTTTTTATTTGGAAGTTTTGGTATCAAGGACATGAAATTAAAAAAAAACATCTCTTGGCCCCAATTGTCTTGGGTCCAATTGTACCTAAAAATTGTGGTTTTCTTGATTCTTCTTTATATTTGGAAGTTTTGCTACCAAGGACATGAAATTGAAATGTTTTTTTATCTCTTGGATCCATGTGGTTTTGGTCCAATTAGGATTTTTTAATATTTGGAAGTTTTTCTTCCAAAGACATAAAATTAAAATGTTTTTTATCTCTTGAATCGATGTGCTTTTGGTAGAATTTAATATTTTCTTTATATTTGGAAGTTTTGGTATCAAGGACATGAAATTAAAAAGTTTTTCATCTCTTGGGCGCAGGTGTCTTAGGTCTAATCGTGTCTTTAAAATTGTGGTATTCTAATATTTTTCTTTATATTTGGAAGTTTTGCTACGAAGGACATGAAATTAAAAATTTTTCGTCGCTTAGATCCATGTAACTTAGGTCAGATTGTCATCTGTCTTTATATTTGGAAGGTTAGATATCAAACATATGAAATTGGAGGGTTTTTCATCTCATGGATCCATAAGTCTTAGTTCTAATCATACCTAAGAACTATGGTTTTCTAAGATTTTTCTTTATACTTGGAAGTTTTGCTACCAAGAACATAAAATTAAAATGTTTTTTCGTCCCTTGAATCCGTGTACCTTAGGTCGAATTAAGATTTTTCTTTATATATTGAAGTTTTGGTATTAAGGAGATGAAACTGAAAATAAATCATCTCTTGGACCCCTGTGTCTTAGGTCCAATCATACCTAAAAACTATGGTTTTCTTATATTTTGCTCAGTATTTGGAAGTTTTGGTCTCTTGGATACATTTGCCTTAGTTCCAATTAAGATTTTTCTTTTATGTTTGGGAATTTTGGTATTAAGGACAAGAAATTAAAGTTTTTCATTTCCGGGACCCATGAGTCTTAGGTTCATGATACCAACAAAACTATGGTTTTCTAAGAGTTGTCTTTATATTTGGAAGTTTTGATAAAAGAGGGATGAAATTAACATGTTTTTCATCTTTTGGATCAATGTATCTTAGGTCGAATTAACATATGTCTGCATATTTTGAAATTTTGGTACCAAGGACATGAAAAAAGTTGAAATTTTTTTCCTTTCAACTTCAATAAAAAAAAATAAGTAAAAAAACGTCACTATTGAAATTGTTTTTCTTATAGAAAAAATTACGAGTGACATATTTGTATCATCCTCATTTTATATTTTTAAAATACCACAAGTGACTTTTTTGTTATAAGTATATTTAATATGATTTTAAGACATGGAAAAAAAGTTGAAAATTTTTTAGTTAAGCAAAAAAAAACGTTCAGAATACAAAATAAATAAGATTCACCTCAAAGGCTAAGCACGTAAACCATCTGATTGCACCGTTGAAGCACATTTTAGTTATGATATCGCTCTTTACCGCAACCTGAAGGTCCAAATGAAGGAATATTCCATGGAATGAATTCCATAGTTCAAGAATGGCTAGCAGGGAGGGGTGTTATTTAATACTAATGATCATATATGATATGCAAACACATAAAATTCGGTAAATGCTCCTTTTTTAGTTTTGATATTAATCTTTACCGTCCCCTGAAGGTCCTGGGTAAAAATATTACACGGATTGAATTCAATTGATCAAGAATTGTTAGTAGGGAGGGGTGTTTTAAAACTAAAGATGATATACATACAATTCGGTAACTAAAGGGGATTGTAGATGTCTATTGATAAACCTGTATGAAAACAATTGTTGGAGATTGAAACAAATTTCATTAACCATCAAAAGAATATGTCTTTCCATTATGTATCTCAAATCGCCGTGGTATACATATTCTGAGAATGATGCAAAAAATGATGCCTGGAAACAGATCACTTATAACACATACCAAAAATCCAATTGAGAAATCGAATACGCAATTAAGTTGTTACGGTATTGTCACACTTAACATCAGTTGGCCAGCGTCCCAGAAACAATAAACTGATGGTCTAGAATGTATTTCTAAAATTATAATTTTATCATTGACTTGTTGGCTCAGTCGAAAAACGTGTGATTCTTTTATCATAGGAAATCATGGGTGTCACGCTCAATTCCTACAGCTAACATAAATTCCATAAAATCAAAGAAAGAAGCAGCTAAGAAGCTCAGAATGTATTGTTGGAAAAGAAAACATGTCACCATCTATAACTATAGTTAACAATAACGCCATCTATGTCTTTGGTTATGTAGTCAGCCGCATTGGAGGAATCACCGTTAAGCTCTCTTCTTGATCTCAATCCACTAAGGATGTGCTCAGAACCATTACGTTACAAAAATGATAGCCTGGCTGGTTGCAGTCATAATCAATTATTAATAATCAATAATCGGCTCGATACCATTAGAGTACAGATACATCTTTACCAAATGTATATTAGAATCTATAACAAAACTACTTTTATTTTTTCACTTTAAATTTACCTAAAATATTGCACGAAATACTTGGCAAACTAAACAAGAATTTTTCATCTACTGAAAATAACCTGGACGGTCTTTCTCTTATATCTGAATATTTGCCTGTAAAAATAGGACTACTGGGTGCTTGAAACCGTGGCAATGCTACAGAAAGAATGCAATTCCATGAATTTCTTATCATAGCGGAAGTACGATCAGACCAGATCTGTATGGCTCTTGTTGTATTCAAAGAATTTTTTCACGGAAAAATAATAGCAATTTCAAGAATTTTTCTTATCGTCCCAGAAGTAGAGATAACGCCATATGGGCTCGCTTAAACTGCAACAATAATTTGGATGGTGTTTCTCTTATAACACCTGCTGGCTGTCGTTGATTGGTGGGAACCGCTCAGAATGTTGGGATAGGGCACCACTCCGAATGGTGGGATAGGGACCTGCTCGGAGTGTATACAGGGATACTACTTATGTCAATCCACAACCCCTCTCCTTACTTTTTATTCACTTAATATAAAATTTATTTTCTTTTTGACTATTTTTTTAATTAATTACTGCTGCCCCCCCCCCCCCAAAAAAAGAGCCTGAGCAAAGTCTTCCATTTTGTGATTGTTTATCCTTATTTTCATGTCCACTTTTAAATGATAATTATTCCACATAACCCATACTCTTTAAGATAGTTATACGCTCGTCTTTTATTATTTAATCACATATGTATATTTATCTCTATTTTTGTGTTTATTTTTAAAATAATAATTGTACCCGACCCTAGTGTCAAGGCTAAACAATATTTATGCTTTATCGACCAAAAAATCTTATATAGCTAGCCACATCCACCTCTCCCCCCAAACAAAAAAAAATCAAAAACTCCATTCTTTATAACCCTATACTATTCATCTTAGCGAGTGGAATTGTTATCCTAGTAGCAAGGATAACACAGCTACATATACTCGCCTGGCACCCTCTACATACCCCCACAGGTTTTTAACCTTTTCTTTTCAAATCCAAAGTTTAATTTACTAATAATACCTCATCTTCCCAAGAAACTTAACGTAAGAGTGCATGCTCTACCTCTACTGTAATCAGCTTAAATTTCATAAGAATCACGAAATGTTCAGATTTCTGCAGTACACTAACCTCTGCTGAAGATAACTTTTGACAAGACCAATGTAATTTTCAACCTAGTGACAAAACTACTACAGCTTTGCATGCTTCCCCAACACCAACAAGGCCAAAACAGCAACATATACTCCAGATGAGCTGCCGGAAATCAGACCCACCGAAGAAATTCCGATCATTGGCTCATAAGAAATTTGCCAGCATTCTTCACATTCACAACTACATTCACAAACACATTCACACTAGCAAGAGTAATAACCCCCTAGAAATCCCTACCTAGTTGTGATGTGTAAAATTAAATTTTTTGAAAGTAATATGTAAAATTCTGCTAATTCATTTTTATTTTTATCCGTTCTATTGTGTGCAACATTTTCTTGCGGCGTGACGCTAGCTGTGTGCTACTATGGCGATCAAAGTATTTTATATATAGCATAATGGACGGTTTGAGGATACAAGGAAGGCTTAAACGTATCATCATAAGTGTCAGCAATCTAAAGAAGGCACACTACTAGCAATCTATATTTGGGTATAAAATTACGTGGTAAAACCTTCCACTTGCACAATCTTCTGTGGGTGCAATCTTCTTTAGAGATAACCGAGAGATCATTTCCTGAATAATCCTGATCAAATAGGTATAACCATGACCTTATAAACAGAGTTGGGAGGATCTGGTCCAAGGTCCCACATGGGACACCGAAACTACAAAACCTGCAATCTTCATAACATTCTTTATCTGCAGCCCTGCCTGCCAAGCCTGTGTTTATCGTGAGTATGAGATTGAGTGCAGGTGGAGTGCAAGGGTAAAAAAGGAAGTAATATTCTGGGGGCAGTATCTCCGGGTGTGGAATAATGTCCTGTGGAAGTCATCTTTCTGGCTACAAGCCTGGGTTGGTGTTATCTTCCCACGAAAACTTGATGGGCACAACCCTAGGAAACAAATATTTGGATGCAGTATGGTGGTGGAATCTTTTTAGAATAATTTTTAGAACCTTTTTAGAATAATCGATACCTGGTCCTAAGCTATTTCCAATCATATCCATCGCCTTAGTACGCTCTATTTTAGATTTTTTTTTCAAAAAACTTTCAAAAATTTTGACTTATCCTGTTTTATATTTCGGCAGCCTTTGTAGTTTTTGGAATAGATAAATCGAAAGAAACTTACTGTGGAAGTTGAAAATAACTCCTTTTACGTAATTGGCCCATTTCGGTAATCCACGACAAATACTTCCCAGCTCAAATGTTATATCTTTTTGGTCGTCAATGGTTTCACATGTTGTAACTATGTGTGAAGCTTGGGTATTATTTCTTCTGCCAATGACAACGGTAACAAGAGGCAAAGCCTAAAACGATGAAGTAGATTTCCTTAAAATGCAGAAAGATGAAACAAAAGATATAAAAAACTCTAATTATATAATTCCTGATGCTGTTTACCCTCAACCAAGACACTAACCTCTTAGCTCTGGAAACAATAAAATAAACAAAAATACTTTTTTCCAGCTAAAAGTAAGGAACAACATTCAAAATTAAAACAAACAGAAAATTATTCCATGTATGAGGGGGGGCCTTCTTCGTCCCTCAGTCTTTACGCTAAAATTTACGCTACTACTGTAAAAATCAAGTATTTTGCAGTAGGCATCAAGACATGGCTAATTGTAGAAAAGGCCAAGACAGATAGTCCGAGTGATTGAGAGGGAAATCTGGGATAAGCCCTTTCTAGGATTGTATAAAAATGATGCTATTTCATTTGTTGATTGATAAGTCTATCTATCATCCATACATATTTCATTGCTGGGGCAGAACTGAGGTAAGATAGTCAGAGAAATAAGGGATAAAAGCTTAGATTGATTTTGGGTCAACTACCAAGTGTGTCAGGCAGGTAAGTGACTTAATTTATACAACTCAGACATTTGCACAGACAAAAACTTAATTTAATACTAGTTGGATCAACAAGTTGCCTGGAATTGCAAGGGAAATGAGCGTCCAAAATCTAAAGGGTCTTTCTGTCTAGATTCTTTATTCCGTTTTCTGTCTATGTGTATTTAAGAATGACTCCTGAAACACAACAGCCGTTGAATTTGAATGAGAAGTATAATTAAAATTTTTTAAGACTTCACGTAAAGAGTTAACCCTTAGTAAGGCAAAAAACTGTTCTTTCTTTATTATTTTGCTGTATATTGAACGGAAGGTCTGATAGTTGCTATCACTTTTTAGAATTGTTCACGATTCACAAGTTCACGATTTAGCGCCTCCTTGGTATCGATGTCGATGTTGATGTCCATTGAAGTATAAAAACAGCGAAGTCACCTCACCACTTCAAAACCACTTCACCCCTTCAAAACTTCAAACCTACACACTCACACAAAACCCTCACACTTTTAAAACTCTACACGCTCACACAAAACCCTAACACTTTCAAAACCCCTAAAAGAATAATTCAAAGCTCTTTACATTGAAGCTTGTTAAATGATAGAACTTTGCATTACTAAGAGGCTCACATCAACTGGACTCACACAGGTCTTTGCAGTTGAACAGTTGAGTGCTTGCTTTTAGTAAACAAATTTGATAAAATCAATTTAGCTTTTCAAAAAGGACCTAGACATTGAGAGACTGTGCTTACTCTTGAATATGTTAGCTGACATTACTAACAAGAAACAACCGGTTTTAAAATACGTGATGCAAGAAAACACATAACAGAAGAGCCTGCAGCGGGAGAACTGCAATGTGAAGTGCATTCTGAAGTCATACCTCCAATCAACAATGGGACAGTGGCGACTGAACATCCCGGCTGTTCTTCATGCCCACCGGCACCGAGATGTGTTAGATGAATTGGATATCCGACCAGTCATCAACCACTTCACTTCGCACTGAGAAGTCCAGTCAGACGGTCGAAATTTTCACCTCTCTAAATATACTCTAGCCCGAATAATGGTATTTGGAGCAATATTAAAAATCTTTACAAAATAGATAATTAAATACATACATCTGATCAAAATCAAAATAATTATAATCTTCGCAATATGAAAAATTATGTTCAAATCCCATTTACTCCTTGTATAAGGTCAGATTTTCATCCTCTAATGGCGACTCATATTTTTTGGAATAAGTTGCCATTGTCAGCTCAAGGCTGCCACTCATTCGGTTTGTTTAAAAAAAAATGTTTAAAATTCTTTGGTTTCTTAGAAGTTATTTTTATCTATTTATTTTTTTTTGGAGTCTATTTAATCTACTTAATTAATTTAGTCTAGTTATTCTATTTACTTGTGTTTCCTATAGTTTTTATTTTATTTATATTTTCTTTTCTTCTCCTTTTTGCTCTTCTGTCTGTGAGTAAGTGATAGTTTTAATTTTCTTTTGTTTTTCTTCTCTGAATAAGTAACCCATTTGTTTTCTCCCTTCTTTACAGGGGAATGAGCCTTTGGGAGAATAGTGACATGTCATATTGTATGTGTATTTAACAAAGAGTAAATCTTATCTTAAACAGAATGGTAACTTTTCAGTTTAGAAATGTTAGTATAAGTTCAGTATTGCATTACTATATTAATACTTGTATAGTATATTATTTGTTTTCAAAAACTTGAACATTTTTCAAACAGTTCGTGGTAACGAACTATAAATAAAGAGCGATGCTTCTGAATAGCAACCGAAACTCTAAGAAACAGAGTCTTGATAATAATAGATACATCAAAAGAATCGAATTTTGATGCTTATTCAAAATATGTAAAATTCATCAAATTTAATGGTACCCATAAAAAAAATACGAGATTGAGAAAATTTCTCTATTTTTGAAAAAGGGGGGAAACACCCCCAAAACACAAAATGAACTTAATGAAAATCACTCCATCAGATTCAGCATACCCGAAAACCATACTGTAGAGGTTTCAAGCTCCTATGTACAAAAATGCGGAATTTTCCATTTTTTCCCAGAAGAAAGATCACGGAAGAGTGTTTATTTGTTTTTTTTTTCCCTCAGGGGGTGATCATATCGAACCAGTAATAGTTAAAGATTGGGAGAGGGTTCATTTAATCGGAAATCAATAGCTCTAGTGCCCTTTTTAAGTGACCAAAAATATGGGAAGGCAGCTAGCTCCCCTCCCACCCTCATTTTCCCCCAAAGTCACCCAATCAAAATTTTGAGATAGTCATTTTGTTCATCAGTCGAAAAATATAATAACTATTTCTTTGAGGCTGACTTCACCCCTCACGGTCCCCGGGGGAAGGGCTGCAAGTTATGAACTTTGCCCATTGTGTACAAATAGTGTTGGTTATCGGGAAATATATATATACGTTTTCAGGGGGATTTTTCTGACGGGAGGGGGGCTGAGGGAGGGGGTAGCGTGGGAGGAGCTTTTCATGGAGGTATTTTTCATGTGGACAGGATATTTCCCATAGAGGGGAGCCATATTTCCTAGCATTATTTAAAAAACGATCAGAAATTAAATATAAAAAAACAAGTTTTTTTAACTGAAAGTAAGGAGCGACATTAAAACTTAAAACGAAGAGAAATTATTACGTATATGAGAGGGGTCTCCCTCTCATCAATACCTCAATCTTTACTCTGAAGTTTTTTAGTACTTTTAAAAAAGCTATTTATTCTAATTAAACGGCCTTTGTGATTCAGGAGTTGATGTTTTGTTTCATTTTTCAAAGCCAAAAAATATATCAGGCTTGTCGAGTTTATCAGAGTTTAGAGCTATCGAAAGACAAATTTTTGGGGATCTTATGTTAATCTCTCTAAAGCACTTAAAAATACTTTTAAACTCATTATTTTTCGTCTAAAATTCTGACGATTTACTTGGGTATGACCAGTTGTATCGGCTCCCTAATATTTTTGTAAGTCTTTTTGCATTAATAACATAGATTATACATAATAAAAGAAAAGAGACAAGGTGATAGTCGTATCATAGGCAGCGCAATTGCGCTGCCTAAGTAAAGAACGATGTGGGCACAATGTATTAATTGTTTTTTTTTTCGTGGTCTTAGACCAGGGCACTTCGTATCAAAGGAGTTGTCGTAGAAACTTCGAAAAGGGCTCATTCAATTGGAAATTGGAGTGTCTAGTGCCCTTTATAATAGTCGAAAGTGATTGGAGGGCAACTAGCCCCCCCCCCACGTCCATCATTCTCCCAAACATATCCAATCAAAATTTTGAGATAGCCATTTTGTTCAGTGTAGTTGATCTCCAGATAGAAATTATGTTTTTGAGGAAGACACTCCCCCACAACTCTCCGGGCAAGGGTTTTAAGTTATGCCCTGGGGGCATATAAGAACGATGTTGGCACAATGTATTATTTTTTTCCTTTAGAGCAGGGCACTTCGTATCCAAGAAGTAGTGGTAGAAACTTTGAGAAGGGCTCATTCAATTGGAAATTGGAGTGGCTTGTGCCCTTTTTAAGAGCCGAAAATGATTGGAAGGCGACTAGCACCCTTTCCACGCCCACTATTTCCCGAAACACATCCAATCAAGTTTTGAGATAGCCATTTTGTTCAGTGTAGTTGATCTCCAGATAGAAATTATGTTTTTGAGGAAGACACTCCCCCACAGCCCTCAGGGCAAGGGTTGTAAGTTATGCCCTGGGGGCATATACAGTTTTTATAGAAGGCGTTGTCGTAGAAACTTCAAAAAAGGCTCATTCTATTGGAAATTCAAAGGGCTAGTGCCCTTTTTAATAGTCAAAATTAATTGGAGGGCAACTAACCCCCCTCTCACGCCCACATTTTCCCCAAACACATCCAATCAAAATTTTGAGATAGCCATTTTATTCAACGTAGTTTAAGTTTTAGAAATTAGGTCTTTGAGGATGACAACCCCCCCCCCCCTCCCACAGCCCTCAGGGCAATGATTGTAAATTATGCCCTGGGGACATATAAGGTTTTAATAGAACGCGTTGTCGTAGAAACTTCAAAAAGGGCTCATTCGATTGGAAATTGAAATGGCTAGTGCCCTTTTTAAAAGTCGAAAATGGTTGGAAGGCAACTAACACCCCTTCAAGCCCACCATTTCCCCAAACACATCCAATCAAATTTTGAGATAGCCATTTTGTTCAGCGTAGTTGATCTCCAGATAGAAATTATGTTTTTGAGGGAGACACTCCCCCACAGCCCTCAGGGCAAGGGTTGTAAGTTATGCCCTGGGGGCATATACAGTTTTTATAGAAGGCGTTGTCGTAGAAACTTCAAAAAAGGCTCATTCTATTGGAAATTCAAAAGGCTAGTGCCCTTTTTAATAGTCAAAAGTAATTGGAGGGCAACTAACCCCCCTCTCACGCCCACATTTTCCCCAAACACATCCAATGAAAATTTTGAGATAGCCATTTTATTCAACGTAGTTTAAGTTCTAGAAATTAGGTCTTTGAGGACGACAACCCCCTCACCCCCCACAGCCGTCAGGGCAACGGTTGTAAATTATCCCCTGGGGACATATAAGGTTTTTATAGAACGCGTTGTCGTAGAAACTTCAAAAAGGGCTCATTCGATTGGAAATTGAAATGGCTAGTGCCCTTTTTAAAAGTCGAAAATGATTGGAAGGCAACTAACACCCCTTCAAGCCCACCATTTCCCCAAACACATCCAATCAAATTTTGAGATAGGCATTTTGTTCAGTGTAGTGGATTTCCAGATAGAAATTATGTTTTTGAGGAGGACACTCCCCCACAGCCCTCAGGGCAAGGGTTGTAAGTTATGCCCTGGGGGCATATACAGTTTTTATAGAAGGCGTTGTCGTAGAAACTTCAAAAAAGGCTCATTCTATTGGAAATTCAAAAGGCTAGTGTCCTTTTTAATAGTCAAAAGTAATTGGAGGGCAACTAACCCCCTTCTCACGCCCACATTTTCCCCAAACACATCCAATCAAAATTTTGAGATAGCCATTTTATTCAACGTAGTTTAAGTTCTAGAAATTAGGTCTTTGAGGATGACAACCCCCCCCCCACAGCCCTCAGGGCAACGGTTGTAAATTATGCCCTGGGGACATATAAGGTTTTTATAGAACGCGTTGTCGTAGAAACTTCAAAAAGGGCTCATTCGATTGGAAATTGAAATGGCTAGTGCCCTTTTTAAAAGTCGAAAATGATTGGAAGGCAACTAACACCCTTCAAGCCCACCTTTTCCCCAAACACATCCAATAAAAATTTTGAGATAGCCATTTTGTTCCAAGCTGTTCAAAGTTCGGGTAATTATATCTTTGAGCAGGACACTCCCCTCAGAGTCTTCTGGGCAAGGATTATAAGTTATGCCCTGAGGGTATATAAGGTTTTTTTTGAAATCTTTGCTGTAGAAACTTGAAAAAGGGCTTTCAATTTGATTTTGAAATTGAAATTGAGAGGGCTAGATTCAATTTGAAATTAAGAGGGCTAGAGCCCTTTTTAATAGTCAAAAGTAATTGGAGGGTAACTAACCCCCCTCTCACGCCCACTATTCCTCCAAACACATCCAATCAAAATTTTAAGATAGCCATTTTGTTCAACATAGTAGAAAGTTCTGGAAATTAGATCTTTGAGAATGACACCTCCTCCCCCCCAGCCTCAGGGCAAGGGTTTTAAGTTATTCCCTGGGGGCATATAAGGTTTTTATTGAAAATGATGTCGTAGAAATTTCAAAGGGGCTCATTTGATTGGAAATTGAAAGGGCTAGTGCCATTTTAATAGTTGAAAGTAATTGGAGAGCGACTAACGTTCCTCTCACCCCCACCATTTCCCCAAACACATCCAAACAAAATTTTGAGATAGCCATTTTGTTTAACGTAGTTGAAAGTTCTGGAAATTAGGTCTTAGAGGATGACAACCACCCTAACAGCCCTTAGGGTAAGGTTTGTATTTGATAACCTGGTGGCATATAAGGTGTTTATAGAAAGCGTTGAAAGTAAACAGATTTTTTTTTTGCGAATGGCATCAAGTTTTCCCTTTCAGGTCAACTAGAGGAGGTATGAAACTAAATTAAACACTACTATTTATGTCCAGATTTTTAAAAGGGTGTATGTTGTTAAAAATTGCTGAAAATTTTTCTCCTGCATGCAAAAAGCAGGCCAAACTATAAAGTCTTAAAAAACAAAAGATTTTAAGTATTATTTTCTTTTTCCCTGAAAAGACTATGTCAATATAAAACGAACAGTAATTAATTATAAAAAACTTTTCCCACAAAATTAGTTTTTGAAAGAAACCTAAAGAACTCCATTAAACAAAATATGAGCGAAAATAAAATCAAATAATCTACCAAGCGTGAAACTTCCACAATTCAGCATCGATAAATAAATGAAACCCAAAATGAACAGGAATTAAAACAAATAACCGATTCAAACTCAAAACGAGCAGAAATTCATATAAGTTGGGCTCAAAACCCTTATGTCTTCCCAAGGCCAGAACATAATTTGCACTTTCCTGACGAAAAAAATACAAATGAATGCATTGTCAGTTTAATATACATTTACTGATATTTAGTAATCAAAATGTTGATATTATTTATTCATCAAAGTTGCAAAATTAAAAACATTTATATTTTTTCAGTTTTTTATTTTTTTCGGTTTTTATATTTTTTCAAAGAAAAAAAATATATTTTACCGTGTTTACTTTTCAAATAAAATGCTATTATCCAAAAGAGACTGTAATACCAACAATAAGATGGGGCGTTTTTTTTTAGTCTATTGCTACAAGCAGGATTACCAGGACTGTCTTAAACCTGAGGGAGGATACCCATCTCATTCTCCTCAAGTTTAAAAATTTGTATGATAATACTTCTATTTTTTAGAACAATAATGACATCTGAAGAATTACACTCTATAAAAGAATTTTCTAAGAGGGGAGGGAGGGTGTTTGGTCAGAATTATAGAAAATACGATATGATTTCTCGATTATTGTTTCTATCCAAATTTTATTTATTTTTTCCTTTCATTTGAAAAAAACTTTTTTTTTGTAATCATTTATGTTCCTTTTTATATACATAGCCAAAAATATGAGGATATGGTGATTAAAAAACAAATCATTAATTTGCTTATATGCAATTTTGTTTTAAGAGTCGGGCAAAACATTAGTGTGTTTGTGTGTGTGTGCGAGAGAGGGGGGGGGGGTTCAAAAGAACTTTATGAAAAAGAATTTTTAAAAAGATTAGAAACAGAAAATAAAAACGTAAAATCAGGCGCAGAATCATCGAAAAAGTAATCAGATTAGCTAGCTTCATTTTTATTTTTTTTTTTTTAATATAAAATTTGGTTTGCCAGCAGTAATCGTTAAATGAATTGTTTAGAGACTGAATTGACAAAAGCCATATAGCAATCAGCTTAAAAAAAAATCCAAAAAGAAGAAATATTTCTGGTTTTTAACTTACCGAACCAATCATCTAGTAGAAGAAATATCCAAACCAAAGCTCAAAATCAAGTTCATAGTTCAACCGTAATTAAAAATAGTTTTAGCAGATTAAATATAATAATTTTCCACTTATGGGTTAAAACTTTTAGCTTTATTGCATTATTCTCCCAAATTTTGATTTAGGAATGCCCTCTTTACCCCAAAAGTGAATAAACGTCTCGATGCCATCCTTTTTCCAACTGTTGTTTCCTTCAACTCCATTCTTTAAATAAATACTTAGCTTTTGTTGAACAATGTCTCGAGAAAAGAATCCACATGGTGCATTTGATTATTGAGAGTCTTGTTTTCTGAAAAAATATTGTCTTCGTAGTGATCACAGTAAACAGAATATACAGTATCGACAAAGGCTATACTCTCCGTTAAAAAATATAATACAGTACCGACAAAGAATATAATACAGCATCTACAAAGGCTATACTCTCCGTTAAAAAAAAATGTGAAACATATATAAAAGCACACAAGATTTATGCTCCGCCTTCGCGCACGCGCGATACCGATGTACCCATCACGAGAAGCCTATGGAAAAACCTGTCTTTTTTTTGTCCGACCAGTAGCAACTAAATTAAGTTTCTGACGTATATTTCCAGGGTCAGTACGCGCGGTATCAAATGTGTCTCATGTTTGGAAAAAGAAGACGTTACAGTCTACAGTGGTAGTGATGGGATAGCTTCTTCCCCTTTACATATTTGCTTTCAAATAGATCCTCTCAATTCAATCTTCCTCCCTCGTGGATTCAAGGAGCCCATATGAAGAACTTGTATCAGTTCTTCATATGGGCTTGAAATACATTGGGTTCAGGAAATAAGTGCTCATTCTTTAAAAGCAAAACCATTTTTGTGCTCTATCCGTGTAAAAAAAGAAAACAAATTAGTATTCCAACTTGGTACTTTGGAGTATGTTCCACAAAACTATAGCAAAAAGTAATTAAGAAACAATTATTAAAGAAGCAGTGTAGCCATTGTAACAGGTTTCCTGTGAAATATCACAGGTTACTTTTATGGTCAAATGTTCACAGGTTTTTGCCGCGAAGTGGCAAAAACTCAGTGGGTTTGATCCAAAGATTCAAGGACTACTAAAACGACATTTTTATTGCTTTTTTGACACTTTTCACCGTGGAAGATACTTTGACATTTGAGAATGAGACTCTTGGTATTTAGGACTATATTCTATAGGGAAGATGCGGGTTTCTTTCGAAACGGGTTTATTTCAATAGAGAATTGGATTGTAAAGCGTGGTTTGTTATTCGGTTTACAATATTTAAACTATTGTTTTTTGGGATTTAGGGGGAAAAAGGTACCTAGGTTAGGCTAGGTATTTAATATATGCTATGCTTTATCCCTTGGTATTTAGGACTTGGTTTATAAATGAAACTCAGAGAGGA
>CM051270.1:56255194-56680194 GCA_027921565.1 Artemia sinica
ACACATGAAGCCAAAATGAATAGAACTTGGATTTTATGACTGTTATCTGATTTATCCGATAAAAACTTTGAAAATGAATTTATTCTTTCTGACACTTAGATTTTGTCAACTTTTTCCGATGTATCCAAGAAATGTATGTTGATATAGAATTTAATCACTCTTATACTTAGATTTTGTGAAATTGCTGTATTGTCTGTCTAGGAAGCGACTTCAATCCTCTTTGAGTCACATTTTTTTTAAAAGTAAATTCGTTGTTTCTCTATGATTCAATCCCAGCGCTCCCCTGCTCCGTGTGCTGAAAATGATTTCACGACATTATTTTAGGTTTTTTTTTTCTTGCCCCAAACTATTTTTTTTATCACGAAGCGTTTAGACACCAATTTGATCAACTTGGAGAAAGTTCAAATAGAATCGTTACTGATATCGATATTAGTGCGTAAACTACAAACTGACAAAAATATCCAGAACTTTTTTTTCTTATAGCCTTGAATTTGAAGACATTTCTTCATCTTAATTGGCTTTAGAAATATCATGCAAAATAAACTAGCCTAACCGTCGTTGCTTTGTCGAATTTTGAGCAAACAAAAGGATTGTAACTCCTGATTGGCACGTTTGTATACAATTTCAAGCCAGTGACAAGAACGAAACGTCTTTGAGTTACATTTTAAAAAAAGTAAATTCGTTGTTTCTCTATGATTCAATTCCAACACCCCCCTGCTCTGCGTGTTGAAAATGATTTCACGACATTATTTTAGGTTTTTTTTTCTTGTCCCAAACTATTTTTTTATCATGAACCGTTTAGAGACCAATTTGATCAACTTGGAGAAAGTTCAAATAGAATCGTTACTGATATCGATATTAGTGCGTAAACTACAAACTGACAAAAATATCCAGAACTTTTTTTTCTTATAGCCTTGACTTTGAAGACATTTCTTCATCTTAATTGGCTTTAGAAATAACATACAAAATAAAGTAGCCTAACCGTCGTTGCTTTGTCTAATTTTGAGCAAACATAAGGATTGTAACATCTGATTGGTTCGTTTGTATGCAATTTCAAGCCAGTGAAAAGAACGAAACGTCTTTGAGTCACATTTTTTTAAAAAGTAAATTCGTTGTTTCTCTATGATTCAATCCCAACACCCTCCTGCTCTGAGTGTTGAAAATGATTTCACGACATTATTTTAGGTTTTTTTTTCTTGTCCCAAACTATTTTTTTTATCATGAACTGTTTAGAGACCAATTTGATCAACTTGGAGAAAGTTCAAATAGAATCGTTACTGATATTGATATTAGTACGTAAACTACAAACTGACAAAAATATCCAAAACTTTTTTTTTCTTATAGCCTTGACTTTGAAGACATTTCTTCATCTAAATTGGCTTTAGAAATAACATGCAAAATAAAGTAGCCTAACCGTCGTTGCTTTGTCGAATTTTGAGCAAACATAAGGATTGTAACATCTGATTGGTTCGTTTGTATGCAATTTCAAGCCAGTGAAAAGAACGAAACGTTTTTGAGTCACATTTTTAAAAAAAAAGTAAATTCGTTGTTTCTCTATGATTCAATCCCAACACCCTCCTGCTCTGAGTGTTGAAAATGATTTCACGACATTATTTTAGGTTTTTTTTCTTGTCCCAAACTATTTTTTATCATGAACTGTTTAGAGACCAATTTGATCAACTTGGAGAAAGTTCAAATAGAATCGTTACTGATATTGATATTAGTGCGTAAACTACAAACTGACAAAAATATCCAGAACTTTATTTTTCTTATAGTCTTGACTTTGAAGACATTTCTTCATCTTAATTGGCTTTAGAAATATCATGCAAAATAAACTAGCCTAACCGTCGTTGCTTTGTCGAATTTTGAGCAAACAAAAGGATTGTAACATCTGATTGGCTCGTTTGTATGCAATTTCAAGCCAGTGAAAAGAACGAAACGTCTTTGAGTCACATTTTTTTAAAAGGTAAATTCGTTGTTTCTCTATGATTCAATCCTATTAGTGCGTAAACTACAAACTGACAAAAAACTAGAGTTTACGGTCAAAAACCCTTATTAGCTTAGATTTTTCGCTAGCAACTCGCCCTCCACTATGACTTCGCTAATACATCCTTCTGCCAATCAACCCACAGCCCAAAGAGACATACACAGTCCAAAGAGACACAAACAGCCGAAAGAGACATACACAGTCCAAAAAGACTCAAACAGCCCAAAGAGACACACACAGCCCAAAGAGACACATACAGACAAAAAAGACTCAAACACCCCAAAAAGACACACAGTCCAAAGAGACACACACAGCCTAAAGAGATACACACATCACAAAGAGACACCCACAGTCCAAAGAGACACATACAGCCCAAAGAGACGCACACAGGCTAAAGAGACACACACAGCCCGAAGAAACAAACACAGACCAAAAAGACTCAAACAACCTAAAGAGACACAAACAGACCAAAAAGACTCAAACAGCTCAAAGAGACACAAACAGACCAAAAAGACTCAAACAGCTCAAAGAGACACACATCCCAAAGAGACACACACAGCCCTAAGAGACACAAACAGCCCAAAGAGACACACACGGCCCAAAGAGAAACACAACCCAAAGAGACAAACACAGACCAAAAAGACTCAAACATCCTAAAGAGACAAACACAGCCCAAAGAGACACAAACACCCCAAAGAGACACACACAGCCCAAAGAGACAAACACAGACCAAAAAAACTCAAACAGCCCAAAGAGACGCAAACGACCCAAAGAGACAAACACAGACCAAAAAGACTCAAACAACCCAAAGAGACACAAACAGACCAAAAAGACTCAAACAGCCCAAAGAGACACACACAGACCAAAAAAACTCAAACAGCCCAAAGAGACGCAAACAGCCCAAAGAGACAAACACAGACCAAAAAGACTCAAACAACCCAAAGAGACACAAACAGACCAAAAAGACTCAAACAGCCCAAAGAGACACACAGTCCAAAGAGACACACATAGCCCTAAGAGACACAAACAGCCCAAAGAGACACACACAGCCCAAAGAGAAACACAACCCAAAGAGACAAACACTTACCAAAAAGACTCAAACAGCCCAAAGAGAAACACATAGCCCAAAGAGACACATACAGACCAAAAAGACTAAAACACCCAAAAAAAGACACACAGTCCAAAGAGAAACTCACAGCCTAAAGAGACACACACATCACAAAGAGACACCCACAGCCCAAAGAGACACATACAGCCCAAAGAGACGCACACGGCCCAAAGAGACGCACACATCCAACAGAGAGACACACACAGCCCAAAGAGACACACACAGGCTAAAGAGACACACACAGCCCGAAGAGACAAAGACAGACCAAAAAGACTCAAACAACCTAAAGAGACACAAACAGACCAAAAAGACTCAAACAGCCCAAAGAGACACACATCCCAAAGAGACACACACAGCCCTAAGAGACACAAACAGCCCAAAGAGACACACACAGTCCAAAGAGAAACACAACCAAAAGAGACAAACACAGACCAAAAAGACTCAAACAGCCTAAAGAGACACACACAGCCCAAAGAGACACAAACACCCCAAAGAGACACACACAGCCCAAAGAGACAAACACAGACCAAAAAAAACAAGTCAAACAGCCCAAAGAGACGCAAACAGCCCAAAGAGACAAACACAGACCAAAACTACTCAAACAGCCCAAAGAGACAAAAACAGACCAAAAAGACTCAAACAGCCAAAAGAGACACACATAGCCCAAAGAAACACAAACAACCCAAAGAGACACAAACGGCCCAAAGAGACAAACACAGACCAAAAAGACTCAAACAACCCAAAGAGACACAAACAGACCAAAAAGACTCAAACAGCCCTAAGAGAAACACAGCCCAAAGAGACACACATAGCCCTAAGAGACACAAACAGCCCAAAGAGACACACACAGCCCAAAGAGAAACACAACCCAAAGAGACAAACACAGACCAAAAAGACTCAAACAGCCCAAAGAGAAACACATAGCCCAAAGAGACACATACAGACCAAAAAGACTCAAACACCCAAAAAAAAAGACACACAGTCCAAAGAGAAACTCACAGCCTAAAGAGACACACACATCACAAAGAGACACCCACAGCCCAAAGAGACACATACAGCCCAAAGAGACGCACACGGCCCAAAGAGACGCACACATCCAACAGAGAGACACACACAGCCCAAAGAGACACACACAGGCTAAAGAGACACACACAGCCCAAAGAGACAAACACTGACCAAAAAGACTCAAACAACCTAAAGAGACAGAAACAGACCAAAAAGACTCAAACAGCCCAAAGAGACACACATCCCAAAGAGACACACACAGCCCTAAGAGACACAAACAGCCCAAAGAGACACACACAGTCCAAAGAGAAACACAACCCAAAGAGACAAACACAGACCAAAAAGACTCAAACAGCCTAAAGAGACACACACAGCCCAAAGAGACACAGACACCCCAAAGAGACACACACAGCCCAAAGAGACAAACACAGACAAAAAAAAACAACTCAAACAGCCCAAAGAGACGCAAACAGCCCAAAGAGACAAACACAGACCAAAAAGACTCAAACAGCCCAAAGAGACACAAACAGACCAAAAAGACTCAAACAACCCAAAGAAACACAAACAGACCAAAAAGACTCAAACAGCCCAAAGAGACACACAGCCCAAAGAGACACGCATAGCCCTAAGAGACACAAACAGCCCAAAGAGACACACACAGCCCAAAGAGAAACACAACCCAAAGAGACGCACACGGCCCAAAGAGACGCACACATCTAATAGAGACACACAAAGCCCAAAACGACACAAACATCCAAAAGAGACAAACACAGACCAAATCACCCCATCTCCCCCAAAACACTTTTCAGCCATTTCTTGTTAAAAATTTTAATTTCAAGTCAATCCTTAATAGGATCAAATTCGCGAATCCTACACTCCAATTCGCAAATCCCATTACCCCTTTGTAAATGTCAATCAAACAATTCTGATTGTAGCATCCAATTTTTTAATAACAAACTGCATACTCTCAAAACATGTTGGACTACATTATACCTTGCCTAGCAGCTCGGCCCATCGTACAGCACTATAAGTACTCTAAGAGATCCTTCTGCCATAACCCCACCACTTATGTATTATACGGAACACTTCGAAGAAGTAAAGCTATTCGTTATTACAATTCTTTTCTTGTCATCTATATCCCCTCTTAGTATCAACTTCTTCGTATAGTATAACGTTAAACTATTTTAAATTGACAACACTGTCCATACATCACTTGTGTATTATACAGTACACAATCACCCCATCTCCTCCAAAACACTTTTCAGCCATTTCTTGTTAAAAATTTTTATTTCAAGTCAATCCTTAATAGGATCAAATTCGCAAATCCTACACTCCAATTCGCAAATCCCATTACCCCTTTGTAAATGTCAATCAAACAATTCTGATTGTAGCATCCAATTTTTTAATAACAAACTGCATACTCTCAAAACATGTTAGATCACATTAAACCTTGCCAACTAAAAAAAAAAAAAAAATGTCCACGTCAAACTGTGTGAGGGAGTTCTGACTCTCTTTGAAAAGGTGTATACGTCTTTTAGAATCCAGATGATGCATTCTACTATTGTATAGCTCAGTGTAAAGAATCAAAAACTTGAGTATGAGATTGGCCAAGCTGGAGTTTGATAAACTGGAAAAGAATATTATTGTATGGAATGTCGCTGGTGAACCTGAAAAAAATGCGAAGGATATCTTCAAAAGTATTCTTACGGAAGGACTTGAAATGGCTCCAGTCCCAACATTCAAGGTAACCCAAGTGAGTGAGCATCCAGTCTTTTTAGAATCCAGACGATGCGTTCTACTTACAATCATCAGAAATTACTTTTACTTGATTCTTTAGAGATTTTTTGACTTGCTCAAGGTGCCTCACTCGCTTATCATTTTCAGGCAGCTGCCTTGCAAATTATACTTGACATACTTGATATTAAACACAAAAAAGGGCCCACAGTCATGAAAGTATAAATAGATTTGAAAAGTACATAATTATTGAGTTTTGTTAAAAAAAGTGATGGCTAAGAAGAGATAACCCTAAGCCTACATAGTTCTACAAATATTGGTATTCCAATTCGTTGGTCCGGTTAAAATGGATGTCTGATATATCTGAACCTATCTCAGTAAAGAAGGGAGTCAGGAAAAGGTGGTGTGCTGTCTCCATATATTTTTAAAACTGTGCTTGCGGACTGTTTGCGAATGCTGTCTGCTGTTCTTATAAAATACTGCTGTTAGTCACATTGTCTATGCTGATGATGTTCTGCTAGTTAGTCATACGAGGTCAGGCCTCACAAAAAATCTAAAGGTTCTGATTAATGCTTTGAGTATGATTGGGCTTTCTGTAAATGCTTCAAAATGCGAGTTTCTGTGTTTTAATATTTCTAAACCAGCTCCTCCTTTACATGTGGGTACAATGCTACTCAAGTGTGTCTCAAAGTTGAAATGGCTTGGGATTACTTTTTCTGATACACTTTCGACTAAATGCTCGTCTCTGGTTGCTAGTGCTCTGCAGTATATTCGCTTCTCATATGGTAAAATCTCGCCTAATAGAGGGAGGTACAGCCGCCGAGGCTTATGTAAACTTTACCATTGTTTTTGTTCTCCTACAATTCTTTTTCTTTCCGGTTTGCAGCCTTTAATGCGCAAAAAACACCGTCTTAAGCTAACTAGAGGCTATTTTAAATATTGTAAATTCCTGCTATATTTACCGAGGTGGTACAGAAATCACAAGATTATTTTTTGTTTTAGACTTATCAACCCTCTAGTGCTGCTTGACAACATCGCTTAGGACCGTTTGTTCTTTATTTCTATATTGATATCTAATTTTTTTTTAAGACCACAGACCTAGTTTTTTATACAACCAACTTTTGGTTCATTTATTCTGCCGATATGAACCCAATTTTGATGCAACTTCAAACAAACTACTGGTTTATTTTGTTTCACCAATTTCAAATGTTGACCATATTGGACACCAATCCGCAACTAAGACATACAAATCACATCATCAGCATGCAGTAACTAGTGAGAATTTAACAACCAATTTATAGACTGACAAATGAAATTAAATCAGTAATATTCAAAGCTTAAGATGTATAAGCAAATTATTTATAGTCTAAATGACATTCATTAAGTCAAAAAAAATGTAGTATGTTGTGTTAAAGTTAAATCTGTGGTTACTTAAAATTGTTATGTATAATTTATCAAAGGCATTCCTAACCCTGGAAGATAAATATTAAATCAACCACGTCATCCAAGTAAATTAATTATTAATGGCAATTAAATCTAAACCCAAATTAATCAAATGGGTTCTGGTAGAACTCTAGATGCAATATAAATGCTTAATCCATTGTGGGTAATAATAAAAGAGAAGATACACATTAGAAAGGGTGTGAAAAAAAGCAGTTTATCATCATCAAGACGAAAAGAATAAAAAGAAGAAAGAGAAAGAAAAGAAAAGGGTGAAAAAAGAAGAGAAAGACAAGTATAAATTCTAAAATTGCTATCCTTGGAAGATTAGACATGCCATAAAATTTGGCAATAAACATAACTGTAAAGAAACCAATTGATATTGTATGCAAAAAGTGACCCATAACTAATGGCAGAATAAAAAGGATGTTCAAAGTACTTGAAAACTCAACTTGACCTAATTTACTACAAATCAAAACACGCCCGAAGACTTAAGTGTAGTCACGGATATTTTTGATAATGAAATTACCGTATATCTATCCGTGAATAGTAGAAAAAGTCATTAGTGGAAATCATCACGCTGAAGAAGCTACATGAAAATAGACATTTATTTTTCATCCTAGGTAATTCAAAACCACGGCTTAGGATAGCTATACTCAAAGACGGCATTGACAATGAATTCATTAATGTCCTATCTGAGCTTTGTTTGAATTTAACTGAAGGCAGTTGAAGGCTCAACTGTCAGAAGTAGTTAGGGAACAGAAAAAACAACATCGCTCACTAGTACGTGCCCTAGCTTGCAAAAAGACAGGAAAATTTGTTAAAAAAGGCTTTTTCAAGCGGGCAGTAGTTTGTTTTCATTGTTACTGCCAATAATCGCATGACTTTTAAACGCTATTCTCTAGAAATGGATAAACCTAACAAATTGATCCAATTGAACTAGCACTTTCACCAAAAAAGCACTTTGAGGATAATCTTGATAAATCTATTAACAATGAAACAATTGCCGAAGATGAAAAATTCATTTTGCTTCAAAATGACCTTCGACGTGTCGATAGGCATAAACCCTACCGTGAAAGACCGCTAAAAGTAAATGTCATTGATCAAGCTCAAACTTCTGAAAGTTCTGAAACTTTGAAAACGCCAAAACAAGAAGAAGATTAATCTAAAGGGTTAGCAAGTGTTGTAGATAGTCCCCGAAGTCGCGCCACGCCGACATGACGGCGGCGAATGTGTGATTTAGTATCGGTGGCGGCGCGCCACTAGGCGCGCCGAAATTCTTTTGGCGGCGCGCCGCCGATATCTGAACGGCGGCGCGCCACGGCGCGCCGATTTTCTGATTAAAAATAATAATAAAAATCCAACTTCACCAAGAACGTTCAACCTCAACTCTTGATTTTAGTAAGGATTTTTAAATGGTTGGCTAAAAACATTCAAGAACAATATGATAAGACAGGAATTTGTTGGGCCGTGCGGAAAGTGTTTATGTTCATCGTCGATCAGACCAAGTAGAATTCTCATTTTTAGCAACTAGACCCAGGGAAACCTATGTTGTGTTAATGTTTAACATCGCATTGTTCCTATAAAATCCCGTGTTTAGTCATTTTCTTCTTGTTAATGATTTGGGCTAATGTGTGTATAACTTTCAAAGTTTGAAGTTCAAACATCTCCTGTTCATCAAATACATACGAAAGGAAGTGAAAAAAACAAATAACAACATAAAAAAAACTGTATACAAGTTAGATACCATGGCTTAACAATAATTTTAAATCAGCGGTTACATCACTTCAGTTACAATTGATGTAACAAAAGTGAGTTAGTTCACTCTGCCTGGAGCCATTGATCTTTTTGCAGTCACTATCAGTCCTGTCGTGCTAAAAAGCCGTTTAGCTGGGGCACTTGTGGCCGGTACAGCCAGAACTTGACGAGCGTAAACTGCCACTCGCGGGATCTGATACTAGCATCGGTCCTTGGGGTCCCGAAGAATGCCGCAAATGGGCTTCTTCTTTGTATCTGCTGAAATAAGTTGTTTTTATAAGGGAGAACTAACCTGCACCTTTACCATAGGGCCCCTGCGCCCTACACTACAGGGGGAACTAAACTGCACCTTTACCCTCTTTTCTTATCAACACGGAATAATCCTACAAAAATCTTTTCTGAAAGAAGTGGTCAAGTTATAAAGTTTCAAGTCAAAGTTTAAGGCTACTTCAACTTCAGTTTGCTCTGCTCACTGTGCAAAAAAAATGTAATTCATTTCTATAGATATATTTCTATACTAGCTCTCTTTTCCAGATTAATTAAAAAAAAAATTTCCACAAAATAAGTTTTTCAAAGAAAAGTAAACAACTCCATTAAACAAAAAATGAGCAAAACTAAAATAAAAAAATCTACCAAGCGTGAAACTAACACAAGTCAGCATCGATAAATAAATAAAACCCAAAACAAACAGAAATTACAATAAATAACCGATTCAAACTCAAAACGAGCAGAAATTAACATAAATTGGGCTCAAAACCCCTATGCCTTCCCAAAACAGAATTTGCACTTTACTGGAAAAATATAAATGTTTTTACTTTTATAACTTTAATAAATCAAATAATATTAAGATTTTGATTACTAAATATCAGTATATGTATATTAAACTGACAATGCACATTAATTTGTATTTTTTTTAGTAAATTGCAAATTATGGTCTGGCCTTGGGAAGGCATAGGGGTTTTGAGCCCAACTTATGTTAATTTCTGCTCGTTTTGAGCTTGACTCGGTTATTTATTGTAATTTCTGTTCGTTTTGGGTTTCATTTATTTATCGATGCTAATTTTTGGTAGTTTCAAGCTTGGTAGATTATTTGATTTTATTTTTGCTCATTTTTTGTTTCATGGAGTTCTTTACTGTTCTTTGAAAAACTTATTTTGTGGAAACAGTTTTCTTAATTAATTTCTGTTTGTTTTATATTGACATAATCTTTTCAGGGAAAAAGAAAATAATACTTTAAATCTTTTCGTTTTTTTAAGAATTTATAGTTTGGCCTGCTATTTGTATGCTGGAAAAAAATTTTAAGCAGTTTTTAACAATATAGACCCTTTTAAAAATCTGGACACAAATAGTAGTGTTTAATTTAGTTTCATACCTCCTCTAGTTGACCTGAAATGGAAAACTTGATACCATTCGCAAAAAAATCTGTTTACTTTCTTTGATAGCTTGGATACACTTACGCTATTTTGATTTGGTTAAATTTTAAGAGCAGAAGTAGCCCCAAAAGTTTGAACATAATACCCTCAGTCGTTCTTGGGATACTACTGAGATGCCTTATTGGGAATTAGCATTAACACAGTGCATTTTGATTTAATCTTAAGTCAACATTTACTTTTTAAACATAAAGGAAAATGGGAGGGTGGGCGTGGGAAGGGGGTTAGTTTACCTCCAATCACTTTTGACTATTAAAAAGGACATCAGCTCTTTCTATTTTCAATCGAACGGGCGCTTTTCGAAGTTCCTACGACAACTCCTTCGATACGAAGTGTCATGGTCTAAACAACAACAACAACAACAAAAAATGATACATTATACCCACATCGATCGTTACTATAAAAATGTCAAGAGTTCCAATAACTTTCGATTATTAAAAAGGGCACTGGGCCTTTCGATTTCCAATCAAATGATCCCTTTTTGAGTTTCTACGACAACACTTTCTATAAACACCTTATATGCCCCCAGGGCATAAATTACAACCCTTACCCTAAGGGCTGTGAGAGTGGTTGTCATCCTCTAAGACCTAATGTCCAGAACTTTCAACTACGTTAAACAAAATGGCTATCTCAAAATTTTGATTGGATGTGTTTAGGGAAGTGGTGGGCGTGGAAGGGGTGTTAGTTGCCTTTCAATCACTTTCAACTATTAAAAAGGGCACAAGCCACTCCAATTTCCAATTGAATGAGCCCTTTTCGAAGTTTCTACGACAACTTCTTCGATACTAAGTGCCTTGGTCTAAAAGAAAAAAAAAAATAATAAATAATACATTGTGCCAACATTGTTCTTATATACCCCCAGGTCATAACTTAAAACTCCTGCTCTAAAGGTTGTGGGGGAGTAACCTACTCAAAAACATATTTTCTCTCTGGAAATCAGTTGCTCTGAACAAAATGGCTATCTTAAAATTTTGATTGGATGTGTTTGGGGAAATTGTGGGCGTGGAAGGGGTGTTATCTGCCTTCCGATCACTTTCTATTATTAAAAAGGGCACTAGCTATTCCAATTTGCAATCGAATGAGTCCAATTGAAGTTTCTATGACAACTCCTTCGATACGAATTGCCCTGGTATGGAAAAAAATAATACATTGTGCCAACATTGTTCTTTACTTAGGCAGCACGATTGCTCTGCCTATAGTAACATCCTGAATTGCCTAATGCTCTTTTACCTACCTCTTTTCATCCGAAAAATCAGAAAGAAAATGAACAGAACTTTAAAGTGGAAGGTAGAATTTTTATTTCAAGAAATATTTCTTCTTCTTCCTACGAACCGATATACATGGCGAGCCCAAGATGCCAGTATTTATCTTTAAGAAACAGATTAGCCGGGATGACGGTTGAAGCCCGGAGGTCGATATCGATAAGCAAAAAAGAGAGAAAAAAAAACAGCGGCGTATTAGTGACGCCACCGCCGATAGAATCAGCGGCGGCGTCAGCGCGCTGATGCAAGCTTGGCGGCGCACAACTGTTTTTTTTTCGGCGGCAAGCCGCCGACTTTTCGGCGCGGCTTCGGGGTCTAGTTGTAGACGTAATGCCCCATTTCTATCGTGAGTAAAGCAAAAGACTCTTGACTTATCTCGCTGAAAATGAACATGTAGAAATTGGTGAAAAAAAATGAAGTTTTAATCCAGGGCAAGCCCTACAATTTAATTGATTTGGTATATGCCATGGTTATAAATCGTAAATGACTTGCATCATTTGATAGTCATTTGTATAAATTTTAAAGTCATAAAATTTAAACTTGTTTCCTTAATTCAATTTCTGATTGTTTTTAAAATAATCCCAGATTTCCTGAAATACCATCCCCACGGATATATACTCTAGAAAATTCAATCTGGGTAAAAAAAAAATTACCCAGGATAGGTGAAAGGGCAAAGAGCCAAGACCCTTCCTAGGCAATGCTCGAAAGGTGGGCTGACCCCCTCTTTGAATCCCCCTTTTTAAAGTCAATTAAATAAAAAAACAAGTTTTTTAAACTGAAAGTAAGGAGCGACATTAAAACATAAAACGAACAGAAATTATTCCGTATATGAAAGGGGCTGTCCCCTCCTCAACGCCTCGCTCTTTACGCTAAAGTTTTTTATTGTTTTAAAAAATAAAGTTGTGAGACAGAGCCAAACTTTAGCGTAAAGAGCGAGGCGTTGAGGAGGGGACAGCCCCTTTCATATACGGAATAATTTCTGTTCGTTTTATATTTTAATGTCGCTCCTTACTTTCAGTTTAAAAAACTTGTTTTTTTTATTTAATTTCTGATCGTTTTTTAGTTAATGCAGCTTTTATTTGCATAAAAATTTTACTTTTCTTTTGATAAATGGATGTCTTTACAAATTAACTTACGTAACTAACTTCTATATTCGTATATTTTTCTTCTGGCAAAAAATACAAAGTTGCAGATTTTTGCAGATATGAGCTTGAAACCTATGTAATAGGGTTTTCTGACACGCTGAATCTGACGGTGTGATTTTCATTAAAATTCTTTCACTTGTAGGGGATGTTTCCCCCCTCTTTAAAAAATCGAGTAAATTTTCTCAGGCTCGTAGCCTTTGATGAGTAATACTAAACTTAATAAAATTTATATATTTAGGATCAGCATTATAAACACATTCTTTTGATACATTTATTGACATCAAAATTTCGTTTTTAAAAGTTTCGATTACTATTGAGCCGTATCGCTTGTTTTTTTATTGTTTTTTTTTATTACGTATATGTTATTACTTATATGAAGGGGTTCTCCCCTTAGTCAATACCACGCTCTTTACGTTAAAAGTTAAAAAAAATTTTGATTCACAAACCCCTGAATCACAAAGGCCGTTTAATTAGAATAGATAGCTCTTTTGAAAGCACTAAAAAAAAAACTGTAGCGTAAAGAGCAAGGTATTGACTTGGGGGAGAACCCCCTCACATACGTTATAATTTCTGTTCGTTTTCAGTTCTAATATTCTTTCTTACATTTCAGTTGAAAAAACTTGTTTTTTTTATTTAACTTCTGATCGTTTCTTAAATAATGCTTGGAAATCCGGCGCCCCCTTCATAGAAATGTCCCTTACCCCAAAGAAACATCCTCCACGGAAATATTCTCCAGAGTAATCCCCTCCTCTAGCCCCCCCCCCAGAAAAAATCCTTCCTGAAAATGGTTGTATACTTCCCAATAACCAATAAATAATGCTGGCAAGTCCGGCGCCCCCTTCATGGCAATTTCCCTTCCCCCATGAAAACTTCCTTCATGGAAAGATCCTTCCATATAGCCCCCGATCCTCTCCTTCCCCCACCTACCAGAAAAAATCTCCTCTGAAAAAGTCTGTATACTTCCCAATAACCAATACTATATGTTAACATTGAGTAAAGTTCATAACTTTCAGCCCTCCCCCTGGGGGCTTCGAGGGATTAAGTCATCCTAAAAGACATATTTATCATATTTTCGACCATGCTGAACAAAATGGCTATCTCAAAATTTTGATCGGGTGACTTTGGGAAAAAAATGAGCGTGGGAGGGGGCCTAGTTGCCCTCCATTTTTTTTGGTCACTTAAAAAGGGCACTAGAACTTTTAATTTCCGTTCCAATGAGCCCTCCCACGATATTCTAGGACCACTGGGTCGATACTATCACCCCTGGGAAAAAAAAAAAAAAAAAACAAACAAACAAACAAATAAACACGCATCCGTGATCTTTCTTCTGGCAAAAAATGGAAAATTCCACATTTTTGTAGATAGGAGCTTGAAACCTCTACAGTAGGGTTCTCTGATATGCTGAATATGATGGTGTGATTTTCATTAAGGTTCTATAACTTTTAGGGGGTCTTTCCCCCTTTTTTCGAAAATCAGCCAAATTTTCTCAGGCGCGTAACTTTTGATGGGTAGCACTAAACTTGATGAAAGTTATATATTTGAAATCAGCATTGAAATCTGATTCTTTTGATATATCTATTGGTATCAAAAACCCGTTTTCTAGAGTTTCGGTTACCATTGAGCCGGGTCGCTCCTTACTTACAGTTCGTTACCACGAACTGTTTGATTAAGTTTTCCAAAAAGTCTTATTGGGAATAAACACGTTTTAAAACGATTAAGGGAATATGGAGAAATATCAAAAGATATTATAGTTTTCAGATAGAACGCCAAATAGGCGTGATGATTTAAAGGGTTTCAATTAAAAGCGTCTTTCGCGCTTATTTAGTATGCAAAACCGTAGAAGCCGTTCACAATGCCTAAGGATTTTTATGTGACATTCATGTCTAATGTTTCTCGCCGAAGGCTGCCACCCGATGAAAAAAACCCACTAGATTCTTGAAAAATCGCTAAATCAGCACATAAATCACTAAATCATTGACTATAAATCACTAGAATTATAATACTCTTTGGTTGCCACCCGATAAAAAAAACCCACTAGATTCTTGAAGAAAATCGATGAATCAGCACATAAATCACTCAATTATTGATAATAAATCACTAGAATTATAATACTCTTTGGCTGCCACCCAATGTAAAAAACCAACTAGATTCTTGAAAAAATCGCTAAATCAGCACATAAATCACTAAATTATTGACTATAAATCACTAGAATTATAATACTCTTTGGTTGCCACCCGATGAAAAAACCCACTAGATTCTTGAAAATATCGCTAAATCAGCACATAAATCACTAAATTATTGACTATAAATCACTAGAATTATAATACTCTTTGGTTGCCACCCAATGAAAAAAAAAACACTAGATTCTTGAAAAAATCGCTAAATCAGCACATAAATAACTAAATTATTGACTATAAATCACTAGAATTGTAATACTCTTTGATTGCCACCCGATGAAAAAAAAAAACCACTAGATTCTTGAAGAAAATTGCTAAATCAGCACATAAATCACTAAATTATTGACTATAAATCACTATAATTATAAAACTCTTTATCATTGTCATTAATAAGTGTTTTGTTTCTTTACCATATCAGAGGCAACGCTGTAGCGTTGCCTATAGTAAAGGCCATACGGCTCCAATGTTTTATTATTTTTTTTTTCCCCAGAGGTACTTCATATGGAAGGGGTCGTCGTAAAAACTTCAAAGGGGGCTCATTCGATTGCAAATCGAGAGTTCTAGTGCCCTTTTTAATAGTCGAAAGTGATTGGAGGGCAACTAGCCCCCCCACGCCCATCATTCCCCCAAACACATCCAATCAAAATTATAAGATAGCCATTTTGTTCAGCGTAGTTGATTTCCGGATAGAAAATATATTTTTGAGGAGGACACTCCCCCATAACCCTCAGGGCAAGGGTTTTAAGTTACGCCCTGGGGGCATATAAGGTTTTTTATAGAAGGTGTTGTCGTAGAAACTTCAAAACAGGCTAATTCGATTGGAAATTAAAGGGCTAGTGCCCTTTTTAATAGTCGAAAGTGATTGAAGTGTAACTAGCCCCCGTCCCCCCACGCCGATCATTTCCCGAAACACATCCAATCAAAATTTTGAGATAGCCATTTTGTTCAGCGTAGTTGATTTCCAGATAGAAAATATATTTTTGAGGAGGACACTCCCCATAACCCTCAGGGCAAGGGTTTTAAGTTATGCCCTGGGGGCATATAAGGTTTTTATAGAAGGCGTTGTCGTAGAAACTTCAAAACAGGCTCATTCGATTGGAAATTAAAGGGCTAGTGCCCTTTTTAAATAGTCGAAAATGATTGGAGTTCAACTAGCCCCCCCCCACGACGCCCATTCTTTCCCCAAAAACACATCCAATCAAAATTTTGAGATAGCCATTTTGTTCAGCGTAGTTGATTTCCAGTTAAAAAATATGTTTTCGAGGAGGACACTCCCCCACAACCCTCAGGGCAAGGGTTTTAAGTAATGCCCTGGGGGCATATAAGGTTTTTATAGAAGGCGTTGTCGTAGAAACTTCAAAGCAGGCTCATTCGATTGGAAAATAAAGGGCTAGTGCCCTTTTTAATAGTCGAAAGTGATTGGAGTGTAACTAGCCCCCCTCCCCCTCACCGATCATTTCTCAAAACACGTCCAATCAAAAATTTGAGATAGCCATTTTGTTCAGCGTAGTTGATTTCCAGATAGAAAATATATTTTTGAGGAGGACACTCCCCCACAACCCTCAGGGCAAGGGTTTTAAGTTATGCCCTGGGGGCATATAAGGTTTTTATAGAAGGCGTTGTCGTAGAAACTTCAAAACAGGCTCATTCGATTGGAAATTAAAGGGCTAGTGCCCTTTTTAATAGTCGAAAGTGATTGGTGTGTAACTAGCCCCCCTCCCCCCACGCCGATCATTTCCCGAAACACATCCAATCAAAATTTTGAGATAGCCATTTTGTTCAGCGTAGTTGATTTCCATATAGAAAATATATTTTTGAGGAGGACACTCCCCCACAACCCTCAGGGCAAGGGTTTTAAATTATGCCCTGGGGGCATATAAGGTTTTTATAGAAGGTGTTGTCGTTGAAACTTCAAAACAGGCTCATTCGATTGGAAATTAAAGGGCTAGTGCCCTTTTTAATAGTCGAAAGTGATTGGAGTGTAACTAGCCCCCTCCCCCACGCCGATCATTTCCCGAAACATATCCAATCAAAATTTTGAGATAGCCATTTTGTTCAGCGTAGTTGATTTCCAGATAGAAAATATATTTTTGAGGAGGACACTCCCCCACAAGCCTCAGGGCAAGGGTTTTAAGTTATGCCCTGGGGGCATATAAGGTTTTTATAGAAGGCGTTGTCATAGAAACTTCAAAACAGGCTCATTCGATTGGAAATTAAAGGGCAAGTGCCCTTTTTAATAGTCGAAAGTGATCGGAGTGTAACTAGCCCCCCCTCCCCGACGCCCATCATTTCCCCAAAAACACATCCAATCAAAATTTTGAGATAGCCATTTTGTTCAGCGTAGTTGATTTCCAGATAAGAAATATGTTTTCGAGGAGGACACTCCCCCACAACCCTCAGGGCAAGGGTTTTAAGTTATGCCCTGGGGGCATATAAGGTTTTTATAGAACCGTTGTCGTAGAAACTTCAAAACACGCTCATTCGATTGGAAATTAAAGGGCTAGTGCCCTTTTTAATAGTCGAAAGTGATTGGAGTGTAACTAGCCCCCCTCCCCCCTCACCGATCATTTCCCCAAACACGTCCAATCAAAAATTTGAGATAGCCATTTTGTTCAGCGTAGTTGATTTCCAGATAGAAAATATATTTTTGAGGAGGACACTCCCCCACAAGCCTCAGGGCAAGGGTTTTAAGTTATGCCCTGGGGGCATATAAGGTTTTTATAGAAGGCGTTGTCGTAGAAACTTCAAAACAGGCTCATTCGATTGGAAATTAAAGGGCTAGTGCCCTTTTTAATAGTCGAAAGTGATCGGAGTGTAGCTAGCCCCCCTCCCCCCCCCGACGCCCATCATTTCCCCAAAAACACATCCAATCAAAATTTTGAGATAGCCATTTTGTTCAGCGTAGTTGATTTCCAGATAAGAAATATGTTTTCGAGGAGGACACTCCCCCACAACCCTCAGGGCAAGGGTTTTAAGTTATGCCCTGGGGACATATAAGGTTTTTATAGAAGGCGTTGTCGTAGAAACTTCAAAACAGGCTCATTCGATTGGAAATTAAAGGGCTAGTGCCCTTTTTAATAGTCGAAAGTGATTGGAGTGTAACTAGGCCCCCCCCTCCCACACCGATCATTTCCCCAAACACATCCAATCAAAAATTTAAGATAGCCATTTTGTTCAGCATAGTTGATTTCCAGATAGAAAATATATTTTTGAGGAGGACACTCCCCCACAACCCTCAGGGCAAGGGTTTTAAGTTATGCCCTGGGGGCATATAAGGTTTTTATAGAAGGCGTTGTCGTAGAAACTTCAAAACAGGCTCATTCGATGGGAAATTAAAGGGCTAGTACCCTTTTTAATAGTCAAAAGTGATTGGAGTGCAACTAGCCCCCCCCGACGCCCATCATTTTCGCAAAAACACATCCAATCAAAATTTTGAGATAGCCATTTTGTTCAGCGTAGTTGATTTCCAGATAGAAAATATGTTTTTGAGGAGGACACTCCCCCAAAACCTTCAGGGCAAGGGTTTTAAGATATGACCTGGGGGCATATAAGGTTTTTATAGAAGGCGGTGTCGTAGAAACTTCAAAAAAGGCTCATTCGATTGGAAATTCAAAGGGCTAGTGCCCTTTTTAACAGTCGAAAGTGATTAAAGGGCAACTAGCCCCCCTCCACGCCCATCATTCCCCCAAACACATCCAATCAAAATTTTTAGATAGCCATTTTGTTCAGCATAGTTGATTTCCAGATAGAAAATATATTTTTGAGGAGGACAATCCCCCACAACCCTCAGAGCAAGGGTTTTAAGTTATGCCTTGGGGGCATATAAGGTTTTTATAGAAGGCGGTGTCGTAGAAACTTCAAAAAAGGCTCATTCGATTGGAAATTCAAAGGGCTAGTGCCCTTTTTAATAGTCAAAAGTGATTTGAGGGCAACTAACCCCCCTCTCACTTCCACCTTTTCCCCAAACGCATCCAATCAAAATTTTGAGACAGCCATTTTATTAAACGTAGTTTTAAGTTCTGGAAATTAGATCTTTGAGTATGACAACTCCCCCACAGCCCTCAGGACAAGAGTTGTAATTTAAGGATTCGGAATTCCCATTATTTCTCATGGAAGGGATACTCGTATAAACTTTGGAGAGGTCTCATTTGACTGAAAATTGAAAGTTCTTGTTCACTTTTTAAGAGTCAAAAGAGATTGGAGGGTGACTAGCCCCCCCTCCTCCACGCCCTAATTGCATCAGATAAAAATTTTGAGATAGACATTTTGTTAAAATAGTTCAAAGTTCTGATAACTAAAAACTCCGGTGTCGACACAGCCCACCAAGACCCGGGGGTAGGCGTTGTAAGTTATGCTCTGGGGCATAACCTATTAAAGGGGGTTTATAACTTATGGGAAGGGGTTTTGTATGGGAAGAACACATAGGAAATCTATTATAATTATCCAATTATAAGGTTAAAATACATTCTCTGAGATAGATGTAAAATTGCTTTGGCACACAAAATCCTATTAAGTTCAATTCCAAACAGTCGTGATCCCTTTGTGTCAGCAAGTGAAATGGTCTAAACCCCCTTATTGGAGCTATTTTTCCAATCCATTCATTGTTGTCAATCGCTGTCCACAAGTTATGCAAGCTGTCTATTGTTCATATATAAGGTTTTTATCAAAGAGGTAATCGTATAGACTTTGAAAAAAGCCTCATTCGATTTAATTTGAAAGTTCTAGATCCGTTTTTTAAAGTCAAGAATAATCGGAAAGTAAGCACCCCCCCCCATGCCATAAACAATCATAGCAAAAAACATACAACAAGTAATAATATAAATGAATAAATAGATCTTAAAGCGAGTAATGCTTAGATTGAACATGAAAATCAAGCTTAAAACGAAAAGAAATATTTTGCTATTAACGTATAAATGAAACTTAAAACGAACAGAAATTAAATAAACAATCAATGCGAACAAACATAAAATATATATTAATCTAAATGAATAAATAAATCTTAAAACGAGTGAAACTTAAATTGAATATGCAAATCAAGTTTGAATCGAATAAAAATAACTACAAACAAGAGTTTGGGTATCGCCTCACTGCAGAAGCCTAAAACCTACTGCGTCATTGGCGCTTTACTGAAAACGAATTATATTACAAATGTTTTCTTCTGTACTTAATATTGAAAATAAATTTAAAATTACAGTAAAATTTTGAACTGATGAGCTTTTAGCAATTAATATCACTATGCCTCAAATATTCAGTTTAATTTATTAGTTCTTTTCAAGATTAGTCAAGACAAATATAGTTACACTACAAACAAAATTTGGATACTGCCCCCTTCTTTAACTGTAAAAACCTAAAGCCTTCTGCGTCATTGGTGCTTCACTGAAAACGAATTACTCGTATATTACAAATTTTTTATTTTCCAGTTCTTACAGCATTGAAAATGAAAATAAAATTATAGTGAAAAAAAAATCTTGAACTGATGGATCTTTCAACAATTAATATCATTATATATCTAATATTCAATTTGATTTTGTTTATACTTTCCAAGACTGTTCAAGACTCATATAGTTTTGCCATTTTTTTTAACTCTGCCATTTTTTCTAACTAATCGTGTTGGTTTGTTATGAAAACATTCTATGGCTTCTAGGCATTTCTATTTGAGCGGAAAACTGCACCTCAAACTTTGTGGAACATGCATTTTCTTGCATGAAACACCAAAATATAATAAAATGTCAAGTTTCGGAGTGTTCCACCACTCGCAAGCAAGTGCCATTGGTATTTTTGAATCCGCATGGTCAATTTAGGGTGTGGAGGGTAGGCTAATTCTCGTAGCAGCCCCATTCCGTCGTGGTATGATTCACACTTTCAACACCTGGCGTCCGGACTATCATATAATCTACCAAGCTTACAACTACCCCAAATCAGTATCAATAAATAAATGAAACCCGAAACGAATAAAAATTAAAATAAATATTAGAGTCAAACTCAAATGAGCATAAATTAATATGAGTAGGGTTCAAAACCCCTATGCTTTCTAAAAGCCAGAATATAATTTGTACTTTACTGAAAAAAAATTCAGATGAGTTTACTGAAAAAAAATGTGCATTGTCAATTTAATATACATATGCTGATATTTATTCCCTAAAATCTTACTTAATGAAAGAACTGTTTTCAGTAAAGCGCCAATGACACCGTAGGTTTTAGGCTTCTGCAGTGAGGTGATACCCAAACTCTGGTTTGTAGTTATTTTTATTTGATTCAAACTTGATTTGCATATTCAATTTAAGTTTCACTCGTTTTAAGACTTATTTATTCATTTACATTAATATATATTGTATGTTTGTTCGCATTGATTGTTTATTTAATTTCTGTTCGTTTTAAGTTTCATTTATACTTTAATAGCAAAATATTTGTTTTCGTTTTAAGCTTGATTTTCATATTCAATCTAAGCATTACTCGCTTTAAGATCTATTTATTCATTTATGTTATTACTTGTTGTATGTTTTTTGCTATGATTGTTTATTTAATTTCTGTTCGTTTTGGGTTTCATTTATTCTTTAATAGTAAAATCTGGTCGTTTTGAGTTTGAATTTTAACAGGTATTTGTATCCCCTGAGCTTAAGTTTAAAATGGCCTTTACTTTTCTTTGAAAAACTTATTTTTCGGAAAGTTTTTTTTAATTAATTCTATACAGGCACACCTACAGGAAGGAGGCAATCTTACCCCTCAAGATGTGGGAAAATACCTTTAGATTAATGTTTTGTTTTTCTTAAGTGATAATTACCCTTGAAATTTTGAAAAAGTCCTTTTGGCATTTTTATGCAGAGAATAGAACGAAATTCGTGCTTCCTCCCTGTATTTTCTCAAATTGGCACCCTTGGCTTAAACCCCAATCACGGAAAATTGGTTATCGGTAACCTAATCGAAATATCTGCTTTTTCTTTTTTCTTTTCTTTGTCAATCCAAAACTCATTTTTCTCACCCAAAAATATAGAAACTACTTTCTCTTTGCTCTAGTTGAGCTAATTTAATTATTGGGAAACTAGTTAAAATTTTGAAAATGGCCTTTTTATATTTTCATGGAAAAAATGTGTCCCACCCTTCACAAATTTCGAAAAGCATTGGTCTTATTGCTTCTTTAATACAAAAAGAGGTTCTTGTTAATTATACGGAACACACCCAAGAAGTAAAGTTATGTCAATCCTAATGAAGTATGCTAAAATATAATAAAAATATAACACTTTAGTTTATATAATAACATAATTTGGGCTATATATTTGCAAATTAATCAAGTGGGTTAAGTAACGGTACTTGTCTATTATATAAAACACGCTGGAGAAGTGAAGTTGGGTAAATGCTCATGAAATAAAACAAAATTATGATGAAAATATAATAGTTTAGAAACGAGTTTGGGTTATATATTTGCACATTAGGAGGGGGGGGGGGGTAGTAAAGCATAGCAAATATTAAATGTTTCATGTTTTCCATGAAAAAGCCTAAACAAGCCTATTTTAACCTAACCAAACCTATTTAACCTAATGAAAAAAAAATGATGAAAATAGAATACTTTATTAGCAAAATGGTGAAAACCAAAAATTTAGAAATATGCTCACAGAACGCAGAAATGTCCTCAAGAATTGCGTTAAGATGAACTCGGCCTTCTGTCTTTACTGCCGTCCGCCACATTTACTCTACTAAGTATGAATGTAAATGCTGGCGGGATGTACATCGGTGCCCTTTGTTCCTAAACTTTGTGGAACCCCATACTCTCTCTACTTTTTGGGTAGAAGTGCCGGTTTCTGGGTCGAAAAAATTATTTTTGTGGTTCACTTTCAAATGAGTGAAACCTCCTTGTTCTAGCTCAGTTGTGTTGTAGCCCTACCAAAAATCTGAAATGATTCTTGAACATCCATAGTGAGACACTATCCTATCACTAGTCAAAGCAAACTAACCGGTTTCCTAAAGAATCGTGTTAATAATGAACTAAAATGAACTAGGTCAATAATTGCGTTAATAATGAACTTTTCTTTGTCTTTGAGACGGTCAGCCGAAGCTCCCAATTTAATAATTCACAAATGACATTCACAATTTTTCTAATAAAGTATTCTATTTTCACCATATTTCATTGTCACCAAACTTCACTTCTCGAGTGTGTTTTATATAATTGACAAGTACCAAAGTAACTTAGCCTAATCTTACCCCACCCTCCTAATGTGCAAATATATAGCCCAAGTTATAGAACTCCAATGCATTCTGTCACCAGTCATTTTTCTTGGTGGCTATGAAACTGGTTTTCATAGATCGTACGTTACGCTTGTAATCCTCAGCAAATTATCCTTAGTATACTTTCATGCCCAGACATATCCTTGGGGGGGGGGGGGGTGCGAGGGTCATGTTAAATCTGAAGGTATAGTTTTGGAACCTTTTAAACATGCTAAAGAAAACGGTTATCTCAAACGTTTAATCGAACAATTTTGGGGGAAAAAAGTGACGTGAAAGGGAGGCTAGTAGCCGTTCGATGTTTTTGGTCAAACGAAAGGGACATCAGAAATTTAAATTTCCGTTCAATTGAGCCATCTCCCACTGTTCTGAGACCGTTGGTTAAATACTATCACCCCTGGAAAAAGACAATAAACAAACACGCATCTGTGTTTTTCTTCTGGCAAATAATATAAAATACAACACTTTTGCAGGTAGAGGCTTGAAATCTCTATAGTAGGGTTCTCTGATACGCCGAATTTAATGGTTTGATTTTTATTGAAACTCTTTGACTTTTAGTGGGTGTTTCCTTCCTCTTTCAAAAATCAGACAAATTTTCAGTTTCTCAGCCTTTTAAAGGTAAAACTAAGGTTAATGGATCTTATCTTTTTGGAATCAACATAATAAGCCGATGATCGTTTGATATCAAAATTCCGTTTCTAGAGTTTCGGTTACCCTTCAACCTTGTTGCTCCATACTTTCAGTTCCTTACCACAAACTGTTCGATATGTTAGCACATAAATTCAAAAACTTAAAGAATAGGACGTTATCTACGCTTATTAGGCGTTTTAATTACAAATAAGAGAATTTGGAGAATTATTAAAGAAAATCATTAGAAAATTCCCAGAGTAGATACACCCCCCCTTACCCCCCCTTATGGACTTCAATCATCAAACTGCAAATGATTTATTCTATCTAGTTATATTACAAATCCTACTATAAAAAGCACTAAGTCCTATTTTCTTTTTCAATGATTTTATTTTCCATTGAAAATTATATTTAATGTATACTTACCTTCTTATTTTTAAATAACTCCATTTCTGTTTCATTTGCAGACGTAGAGGGTGTATTCATATCCACCATTTACTCCAATTTCAAAGGTTTTAGCAGAAGAAAATCTAATTTAGAACTGATAGATTAAAGAGAAAAAAAAACACATAAATATGGAGACAAAAATTCGACCTGAGCAAATATTGTGAAATAGGAAGTATAGAACATTTTTGCAATTTTGCAATTAACTAGCTTCGCGTGTTATCTTGATGACAACGCTCTGGGGTCTATATCTGATATCAACATATGGTGGGAAACCGGAAGTTCCAAAGGTGGTATTTTTGCATAAATGCTAATCTGGAACATATTAGGAACTGTAGTGAATCACTATTTTCCGTTTTTTAGTAATTTTGCTTCTTGTATGATTTATTCAATTGAATCATGAACCTAAACGTTACATCGGGAATAATCCCTAGTTTTAGAGCAAAAATCACTATAAATCACTAGCTAGAAGAAAATCACTAGCCAACATAAAAAATCACTCGAATTAGTGATAAATCACTAGGTATGGGAACCCAGCTCTAACCCCCTCTTTGATGATTTGAATAAAACAAGCGATTTTTGACAAAATTCTCCCCAGCCATCAAATTTCAGGGAGAGTATAAAGTTGCTCTTATAGATTGTATTCTTAAAAGTACTTATGGTATCCTGATCCGTGTGAGTACTATGATATTTGATCGTACGTGTGATATAAAAGTAACCCAAACGAGGAATGGAAGAGGAATGGTTAAAATAACTTAACTCGGATATATACCCGCATCTATACCCGCATCAGACAAGGAACATGGTAGTATGACTGATTTGTGTCGTGCTGTCAACAAAAAAATCTTTGCTCAGAAAAATGGTGTCTTGACATTCAACCATTCAATAAAACAGAGGAGAATTTACAGTTTGAGTAACTTATATGAGTGGGAACTGGCACTAGTGGCGAAAAAATAAAATCATTAAGACCTTCTAGCATTCCGCATTTTTCTTCTAAACTTGGGCCACTTCCCACTCTTTATAAGTTGCCCAAACTTATAGATCCTACTAATATATGCTTTATATCATAGTAAAGATTGTGGAACCCCTAATGGTTACCTAAAGATTATGGTACAGAAGGCTTCCGGCGTAATACCAAATTACAAACACTCTGAGCCATGCCCCTGAACCTCTGAACCTCCCCGTAATGTGGCAATGATCTTTGACAGAACGCTTACAAATTGATTTTGGGTCATTTTCTAGAGGTGGGAAGTGGCCACTCTGAGCCATGCCTCTGAACCTCCCCGTAATGTGGCAATGATCTTTGACAGAACGCTTACAAATTGATTTTGGGTCATTTTCTAGAGGTTTTTGACATATCCAGCATATTTTATTGTCTAGTTTCTCTTTATTATGTCTAGTTTCATCAGCTTATATAATTACCATTACCCTGTTTGTCTCAAATGTTTCATCTAAACAACCCATTATAATTTTTGAATGAATATTTTTATCCATGTTTTATTGATACATTCAAATTTACTTTTGTTTTAAATGCATACGAAAAGCCAGTGTAGTCTAAGACATTATATGATTAATCCTCCTTCCCCCACCTCTTTGTGAACCAACTTAAGGTGATTTTCCACTAAAAAACAGTAAAACGAGAACAAAACAGAAGAATTAAAAGACAATATTTAGGATCTAAAATGAAGAACGAATAATTTTATTTAGAAAAAATAAAATTTTCGTCTGTTTGAAACTCTTTTTTTAATAAAGTAAAAATGACTGATATTGAATTCAAAAACTGCCAAAGATGTTGGTAGAAATCTACGGATTGTTTTGGGTACCCAACTGACTGACCGTATCTCAAACAGTAAGCTGTATGAAAAAATGCGGTTCAATCTCGCTTTCAAGGGCTATGATGAGAGAAAGGTTGACATGGCTAGGGTATGTTTTATGGACGACAGATCGACAAAGACTGTCCTTGCCGGCCAGCTATCTAGAGTCAAGCAAAAAGCAGGGTGTCCACGTACGGGGTAGGAGGAGGCCAAAAGAAAAGATATAGGGAAAATCGTAGCTTCTAAGGTTGTAACAAAGGAGGCTCTGAACAGACTTGGGCGGAGGAGGAACATGCGTGGCTCTGTTTGCCTCAGAGGCCATGGTACTGCAGTGACTTATTAGTAGCAGTAATAGTAAAGAAGTTGCAGAAATGATAAAGATAATTGCAGCATATTAGGAAAAAAATCTTTTGGCTGCAATTTCTTTAAATTTTTTTCTCTTTATTTTTTTTTCTTACAGAAAAAGAAATATGTGAAAAGTTAACTCTTTACGGTTGGGAGTCAAATTTCAAAAGAAGAGGAAGTGAAATAAAGGCAAAAAATTAAATTATCAAACGGAAAGTAGAACAGGAATTAAAAATATATTGATGAAAAAAAATGAAGATTTAAATAAAGAATCAACAAAAATTGTTGCTTATAATAAAATGATTTAAGGCGGGAAGCAGAAAACTAGTTAAAAGGATAAAAACGATAAGAAATGAAACAATTAAAAATTAAGGCCTTTTTAATTAAGGACTAATTTAAAATTATGTGACACAAAAGATAATGTATGCCGTAAATCTGTTTTTGTTCACTGTAACCTACTGAGTTGAAATCTGAAGCCATTTAACATTCTGGCTTTATTGATCCCAATATCCATTCAATCTATGCAGGTTTAAACCATTTAAGCAAATTTTCTATTCTTTTTTTCTAAAAAGCATTCTACTGTCCTCCTTAAATAAAATGAAATTGAGAATTCCATGACTAAAATAAACTATTTGATAATATTTTAATCAACAATATTTTCCAGTTTTACAAAAAAGCCAAGTTTACGGTGAGTGCATGCTTATGACTCCTTATTTATATGTAGCCTTTTTTTACTTGCTGCCCTCTTTATAGGTCGTTCCCCATAAGTTCCCCCAACTTTAGCTATATTTTCTTTTTGAGGTGCTCCTTAGGAGAATGGATGCTGCTTAGGAATATATTGTGATAAAATTATTATGTTATGGACTCATGCGTCATTCTTTCTTTTAAGAATTCATAACAGTGAATAAAAGTTCTAAATATAAGTTTGTTAATTATTCGTAATAAATCGGTGAGCCATCAAATGGTTTTTAAATTTTGTTAATTTGAACTTTTCTGAGCTAAGTTTGTCTTGAATTAAATAGGATTGAAAAAAAAACAAGAAAAATTTTTGGGTCACCTCAAAATATTTTGCACCACAGTCTTTGCAGTCTTGTAATCACTTAGAAGCAAGACAGGTGTCTTTACCAATAAAATATATTAGTGACAAGACAGATTAAAAAAAAAAAAAAAAAAAAAAAAAAAAAATACTGTTGAAGATTCAAAATATGACTTGAGATTCATGAACACACACACAAAAAAAAGAATTTGAACGAAAACGAAATGAGAAAATAACTGGACAATAAAGATAAATAAAAAAATCTGACAATTACAAAGACAAAAAATCCTTATATGATATAATATTTAGGATACAAAAAACATTTTTAGGATAAAAACCTAAATATGAAAAAAAAAACTATATTCAGAAGCACTAACTCGAATATTAGGATCATTCAAAAAGTTAATAATAGTAAGAAGAAAAAACCTTCTTGAAAAACTTTTTGACAATTGATTTTTAATATACTTCAAATACTATCAAAAAGGTTAAAAAGTAAGCAAGAAATAAGAGATTGAGAAGATGCAGGGAAAGGTAAACAAACGACACAGAAAAAAAAAAAACAATTCGAAAACAGAGCTGAAGGGGTAATAATAGCACAGTAAAAACGGCTTTCTTGCTGATGTAAGCTTTAGACAAGTAATAGCTTCTAATCAAGTAATGCCAAGTAAAATGATATAAGCATAAAATAAGAGAACAAAATTCTGAAGAGGAAACGAAATTCAAAATATCAAAGTAAGAACAAGAAACAAGCAAAATTTTAAGGAACTCAAAATAGATGCATCTTGCAACTGGAACAGCACTGGAATCGTACTGAATTGGAGACAATTTGCGAGCTTTATCTAAAGAGAGAAAATATATATGAAAAAAAAATGTTATTATTTACTCTTTGTGATTCTAAAAAACTTAATAAATCTTAAACATGTTGTCTTTTATCAAATCTAAAAATAAAAATTGCTAATATTTCTACGAATGAACATAATTAATTATTTAGTAACCTTTTTTTTTATTATGTATTCCAGTAATCTTGGTTATTATGCTGTTTTATTTTGTCATTTTTGTTGATGTTTGATTAATAGAAACCCCACTTTCCAATTCATATATTATTTTTTGTTAAAGTAAAAATAATATTCATGCCTTTTAGATAAATTAAGAGGAAGGGAAGAGAACAAGTAACAGCAGTTACTTCTAAACGATTAATAGCCTTGAGGTATCTTTTCTTTGATGTGTCATTGTTGATGTTAAAATTATTTAAAACAAAGTACTCGAAATATAGTTGCTTTTAGTAATGCGCAAGTGACGCTCTGGTAGATCAGGAAGTTTAATGCATAACGTTTTTAAAACGTTTTTTAACGTTTTTCAACCTTTTTTAACGTTTGTAAAATGTTTTTAAAAACACATCTAGTGACTTAAAAATTGATGTTTCTAGAATTGTTCCAGTAATGACAGGTGGTACGCCAAGCAGGGTTAGGAAAAAATGTAGAATTTATGAAATCATTCATGAAAACTATTGGACATTACGAGCCTCCTTTTCATTGCAAATCACCCATCAAGAAGTGTTTTCTGCCTTAACTAGGGTTTCAGAAATAATTGTGTTTTTTAATTAAGAATTCAATTAACTTCAACTTAAATTAACAACAATTAATCAATAATTTTAGTTCTAACAAAAATATTGATTTTATAGCTGTGCAGCCACTTAAGAAGAGAGATTTTTCAGCGCTTCAATAGGACGTTGAGTCATCCTGCAATAGACTCTCAACGCTCAATAACGTGAGATGACTGAGTCAAGAAAGAGTATTAGAGAGATTTGAGGAGTATCTTGACGAAATTTTATTACTTATAATCTGATCTATTCATATTAGATCTATTCTAATAAGACCTATTCTAATAAGATCTATTCTTAATTCTCGGATTAAGAATCCTATCAGTAATTTAATGTTCTTTACTGACCTCTCTGTTCATATCAGTGAACTCATCTTAAAATTACAAGGTTTTGGGGTTATTTTTGAATAAATTAGATCTTCAGGAAGTAGTCCTCAAATTTTCAAACAAGATATTGAAACTAAAAGACATAGTAGGCCTATTTTCCTCGTATAAAAAGATATTATAAAAGTCAACAAAACGTGGGAAATGGTAATTATTATTGTAAAAACAATTTTACAATTACATTCATACATAATTTACGTGTAATTTAACTTTATGAATAATAAATTTATTATTCATAAATCAATATCAAGCAAGATATTGAAACTAAAACACATAGTAGGCCTATTTTCCTCGTATAAAAAAAAAAAACATTTAAAACGTCAACAACACGTGGGAAATGGGAATTATTACACTTATGCATAATTTACGTGTAATTTAAATTTATGAATAATAAGTTTTTATTAATGATAATGTTTTTTAATTATTTTCATTTTTACACCCACAAATGAGGCTCTACTGAAAAATAAAAGGGCCCAAAAACTCCTCGCCCCCTTTTCTCTTTCAGGTTTTTAGTAGAAAGGTCTTAACTGGTTTGAAGCAAAACCATACACGGGTTTTCAACTTATAAAATTGGAGGAACAAAGCGAGTCCTTATAATAATAATTATTAATTATATAAATTAATTATAATTCTGTAAAAAAATATAATAAACTCACGGATTCAACAGTTTAGTGAAAGATTTAACCCGTTTACAAGCATTGGACACACAAATAAAATAATTAAGAATCTCGATGTAGTTGATTACAATATTTAGGATTAATTAAAGGATTTTCAATGGGTGCAATTTGACCGTAGACACAAATGGTAGGTTTTAAGGATCGATTGATAGAGGTCAAGTTAATATCAGTAGTTGAAAGTTGAACAGTCTACAGCTATTTGGTCAAACACAAGCTGGCCCAGTCATTTTGCAGGATGCCTTCCGTCAAAGGAAATTTATTCCACGGCAGGTCCAAAACTACAAATATTCAACAAAACTGTATTTGTTTGTCCAAAATTCACTTCCTCCCATTTAACTCCCTTTACTAGCTTGAGCCGTCCTTGCTGAGCAGTTAGCGCGCTAGATTTGGAATTCTTTGTCCGAATGGTGGTGGTTTAATTCCAGGCGTGGCCAGTTATTTGGTTTGGGATGGGGGTCTTTGGCGTTACTCTGTAAGCTCAGCCAGATCTTACATAAAGCTTATCCCTCTAGATGGGTACCTGGAGAAATCTCGTCAAGTTAAGCAGAAAAGTGTGGGAAAGGATGGCTGGCCCCAAACCTCCCATTACACTACCTGGCTTTGGGCATTGAAAAAGAGATCAGCACCGCCAGTTTGGACTTTAAGGGTCTAATGCCATATCCTTTACATTACCTTTTTTTGATCCCTTTATTCATTCTATTTAAGAAAAATCACCCAGATGAAAAACTTATTTACCGTCCTAGGGGGCCTGCTAGTAGTAGTCAGTAGCTGTAGCCAGTTAATAGTAGAAAATGAAATCCTTTTAAATTGACATTTTCTTCTTTTTAAGAAAATCCTAAAGTTTCAGTTTAATCAAAGGGCCGAACTATGTGGGTTATATCACAACTTAAGCCAGAAATCAACTTCAGTAGATAACACATAGGCTTACATAAGATTGGTGTGTTTATGAAGACCGTAATATGTGCATTAAGGCCCTCCTATCATACCGTCATGACTTCTCCTTGTTGAATAGGACAATAGAACAGTCTGGATTATTTAAGGACCATATTAATATATTCATAAATTAATCTAAGACTTCGCAAATTTGTACTTATTGCGTTTTTCTTTTGTCATTGGCGGTTCTTCATGGCCATTGTTTGTTTTAGTTTTTAATTCTTTGAAGGTTATATATGTGCACTAACTACTTAAAGGGGTTAAAACCCTAGCATTGAGCACGGCAGATACAGGCCCACTGGGTACAATACTTCTTCTGCATCACGTCACTATTATTTTCCGCTCCTGTACTATTTCCGCACTATTATTTTTCCGGTAGTTAAACTTTGAATAAACAAAGACTTGGAGAAAAAAAAGAACTAAATATCGGGGCACAACCGATAAAGGAGTTGTAAAAATACATACTTTTGTTTGTAATTACGATGCTTCGTACGTTCATGCCAACTCACGTGGGAAAGACTGATAAAGCTTGCTTGACAAATTTTACAGCTATACGGTTTTTCCCCCGTATGAGTACGTATGTGAGCTAGAAGAACAGAAGAAACTATTAAAATACTCACAAAAATAAAAATATTAAAAGCAACACGAGTTTTTTTTTTAAGCTAATTAGGGGACTGCTATTAATATTGGCCTGGAATTAAACCATCCTTTCCAAGACGACAATAAAAACTCTTGTCATTAGACAAGTTTAAACCTAAATTTGCACTGTTTTTTTATATCTATTGTAATGGTTATCCTGGAAAAAAACAAATATAGAGATACAACTAGATATATTTTTGAGATATAAATATGCTTTATCAGTAAATATATAGGATATATCAACACTAATATATAGGAATATCCTATAAATAGGATATATATATGTATATGCAATATATATGATATATAGGAATATCCTATAGATCCTATAAATATATAGGATGTGTATCAACATTATGAACGCCACTCGCGGATCCAGGGGAAGCGAGGGGACCCCCCCCCCAATATGTTTATGCACCCCCTTTTCCTGTTTTTGTCTTTTTTCACTCTTTTTTTTAGAATGTATTTGTCAATTTGGTCAAGTATCACATTCCCCCCCCCAGAATTTGCTCGTTTAAACCCTTGTCACATTGGACCTCCCCCAAGCGTTTGCTCTAGATCCGGCCCTGATGAATTTGCATCACCAATAATAAAACTACTTAAATCTGCAAAACTAGGAGTAAAACACGTGTTGAAAAGAAGTTTAGATAGAGATAGGTAGAAAAAAATTCATATAAGAATTGACTAAAGAAAAATAGACGAAACTCATAATAATAAAAGGAAGACAACTACAGGGCTTGTGCACTAAATCGAACGAATTTAATCTATATGACAGGATGTTATATATTGAATAACTTGATCTGAATCCAGTAAATACAATCCAGCTACAAAAATTAGTTTATCTGCATCTTGGTTTTGAAAAATCGTAACACAGATCACAAAAGCCCGTTTTTAAACCTGTTCAAACCATCAGTGGTTCTTTTTCTATGTGTGCTAGAATCTATGAGTAGTATAAAGGGTAAAGGTCCTGGGTTAAGACCCTTCAGGCCATTCGAATGCTATACTATACAAAGCTAAGACCTGGGGTAAGACCCCTCAGGCCATTTGAATGCTATACTATACAGAGCTAAGACCATAATTTGGATCATTGACATACATAAAGAAAAGTAGCAAAAGGTATCTCATTTGCATAATTCTTGCACGGATATGAATACCAAGATAAATCCAAACCAATGTCAGAATATGATCAGCTCAAAGGGTTGACATTTTAATCGCTTACAGAACAATCCTTAGAAATCCAGAACAATCCGTAGAAATCAACTAGTTAAATCTAAATGATAATAATATGAATATTTTTTATTTATTTCGATTGAATGAAACCTGTAAATGGTTAAAATTTTAATCACTTACCAACCAAGGGTAAATTTGAGGGAATGCTGACTCCCACGCCACTTTACATATTTTTCAGAATATGATTAGTATGCATTCATCCTTCATAAGTCAATTGATTCATATATAGAAAAGCGATTAGGATCAACCTAACTTCACTTTTCAGCTATAGTCGCTATAATACACAAGTACCAAGTGAGGAGTGTAGCTATAATAAAACATTGTTTAGTATTGGAGTATGCATAAAGTAGAAACTAATAACGTCATATACATTTTAGGTAATGTTAAGAAATCCCTTAGTCATCCATGCCCCAACCTCCAAGGGCCCCAATACCCCTCACTCCACTTTTGGCCCTTCTCCTTATTTTGTTTTTTGAAGTTTAAGTTTTTTTGACTTTTTTTACATGTCTCAAAATGACATGAATTATATTTAGGACAAAAAAACAAACACATTTAATATTTTCGAAATACGAAATGAGAATGAAATAGATATTTTAGTCGTGGTTTTTACTATTAGGAAAATAAGGTTTGTAGTAACACTTCCTTTTTTTACTTAGATTTATTTTGGACAGAAAATTTTTAAACTTTTTTTTATTATTATTATTTATGCGGCTGTAACAGTGGTACTCTATGGCTACTCACCGGCACTTTTTTTTAACATAGAAATTTTTTAACTTTTTTTTATGTCTTAAATTGACATGAAATATACTTAAAAAATTTTTTTTTAGAAAATGTTAGTATGGTCATAGTAAAGTTGGCTTCAATAAATCTGATTTTGCATAGACTGTTCAGAGGTTCATTTGACCAAGTCCGTAAAACAATCACCCGAAAAGATTAAAAGGAAATTTTGGAGAATCTTCATGATTTTTGGCAAAAGTTAGTATTGGTCATATTAAGTTGACTTCAATAAATCTGATTTTGAATGACTGTTCAGAGGTTAATTTGACCAGGTCCGTGAAACAATCATCCGAAAATATTAAAACGAAATATGAAGAATTTTCTTGGTTTTTGGAAAATATTAGTATGGTCTTAGTAAAATTGACTCCAATAAATCTCATTTTGCATAGACTATTCAGAAGCTCATTTGACCAAGTCCATGAAACAATCACCCAAAAAGATTAAAAACGAAATCTGGAGAATCTTCTTGGTTTTTAGAAAATGTTGATATGGTCTTGGTAACGTTGACTTCAATAAATCTTATTTTGCATAGATTATTCAGAGGCTCATTTGATCATGTCCGTGAAACAATCGCCCGAAAATATTAAAAGGAAATTTTAGAGAATCTTCTTGGTTTTTTGAAAAATGTTAGTATTGGTCATAGTAAAGTTGACATCAATAATTCTGATTTTGCATAGACTGTTCAGAGGCTCTTTTGACCAGGTCCGTGAAACAATCATCCAAAAAGATCAAAACGAAATTTGGAGAATCTTCTTGGTTTTTGGAAAATGTTAATATGGTCTTAGTAAAGTTGACTTCAATAAATCAGTTATGTGTCCACTAATTTTAGGGTAAGCTTGCAAATCGAACGTTTGGAATGTTTATTAAAAAACAGGTGAAAGAAAAGGAACAGAGAGACAAATGTCGTCATTTCATTAAAAACATTTTATGCATTACTTTGTTCAGAGATTGTTCTTACAAAATAAAAAAATACTCCTTATAAAACGAAAAACATTTCTAACAAAGCAAAAAATAATTCTTACAAAACAAATATCCTTAGAAGTCACAGATTCTTATTACAAAACAAAAATTCTTATTAAAAAACAAAAAATAATTCTTATAAAACAATAATGAATCCTAAAAAATCACAAACTGTTCTTACAAAATACTTCTTACAAAAAAATTCTTACAAAACAAAAATACAACCTAATATATCAGATATTGTTCTTACAAAAAAAAAACATCTTACAAAGAAAAAAATAATTCTTACTAAACATAAATACATCCTAGACAATCACAAGTTCTTCTTACAAAATGCAAAATAATTTTTAAGAAACAAAAAATAATTGTTACAAAAAAAAATACATCCTAAAAAATCAGAGATTGTTCTTACAAAGTACAAGATACTTTTTACAAAAAATACTTCTTACAAAACATAAATACGTCCTAAGAAATCACAAATTCTTATTACAAAATACTTCTTACGAAACAAAAAAATTCTTACAAAACGGCAATACATCCTATACAATTACAAAGTTTTCTTACAAAATACGAAATACATATTACAAAACAAAAAATACTTCTTACAATCCAAAACAAAATAATTTTTACAAAATAAGAATGCATCCTAAGAGATCACAAATTCTACTTAAAAAATACAAAATACTTCTTACAAAACAAAATATAATTCTTACAAAACAAGAATACTTCCTAAAAAATCACAAACTCTTTTGGATGTTATTTTTTAGATGCTTAGGATGTATTTTTGTTTTTTTAAGAATTATTTTTTGTTTTGTAAGAAGTATTTTATATTTTGTAAGAACATTTTCTGTTTTTTTTAGGATATATTTTTGTTTTGTAAGAATTACTTTTATTTTGTAACACATATTTGTATTTTGTAAGAATAGTTTTTGAGTGTTTAGGATGTATTTTCGTTTTGTAAGAATTATTTTTGTTTGTAATAAGTATTTTGTATTTGTAATTAGAATTCGTGATTTCTCAGGTTATATTTGTCAAAGGATATATTTGTCAAAAGCATTTCTTAGGATATATTGGTCAAAATTTGTCGAAGTATCCACGATCCCTAGTCTTAAGTCATCTACATTATTTATATCTTTTGAAAACTTATGGATGCCTGTCTCAATTTTTGAAATAAATTCTTCTATCGGTGCTTTTTAGGATTTAGCACAAATTTTATACCTCTTTCAAGGATTTTCTTTTGTTCTTTGGTTACCTCATTTTTGCTTAAATTAATCACACCAGGACATCGGAAATGATTAGGTTTATACATTGACAGTTTTTGTTTTTCTTGTTCCCTTTTCCATTTCAAAGTTTTTGGTTTAATCTTTCCCTATATAATCTTCAAACACGTTCAAAAGAATTTTCGAAAATTGATTTAATTAGTTGGAAATCATACGTATTAAGAAAATCGCAAAGGCTATGTTTTGACAAATCTATTTCTTTTACAATTTGTGATCTCTGGGAACGTTTATATTTCATTACATGGTTTAAATTTAGTAAATTTACCTTTCTCGTGTGATTAGCCTCATTATATGTATTTAAATAATACTTGAAACAAAACAATTTTGGAATTATCTTATTTAATTTACCTTATCTAAAAACTTTTGTTGCGTAATTATATTAGCATATTTTTTTGCTAAATTCAAAAATAATAAATTTGAATTGGTCTTTTTCCACCCGCAGGCCAGACGTAAATAATTTCTTAGACCACACTGCTTTTCCATTTACGAAAATTAAACAAGAAAAAAAGGGTTTTAATTTCAATAAAGCAGTGAAACAATAAATAACAGCAAATAAACACTTAATTAAAAATGCTCCGAATATTTAGGCCCCACGTCCGGCAGTCTTTCTCGAAGGAAAAAAACGAAAAAAATATTCTTTTAAAAATAACACACATAGAAATACAACAACTAAACACACGAAGAGAGAGAGAGAGAGAGAGAGAGAGAGAGAGAGAGGGAGAGAGAGAGAGAGAGAGAGAGAGAGAGAGAGAGAGAGAGAGAGAGAGAGAGAGAGAGAGAGAGAGAGAGAGAGAGAGAGAGAGAGAGAGAGAGAGAGAGAGAGAGAGAGAGAGAGAGAGAGGAGAGAGAGAGAGAGAGAGAGAGAGAGAGAGAGAGAGAGAGAGAGAGAGAGAGAAAGAGAGAGAGAAAGAGAGAGAGAGAGAGAGGGAGAGAGAGCGCGAGAGAAAAATATAAATAAATAAGTAGGAAACAAACTCACCTATTAAACAAGACTTCCGGCACTGGCGTATTTAACGCAATAAACAAAAGCGAATGTCTATATTGACACCATGCGTCAGTCTCCTCTTATAATCAATGTATAAATGAAAATCTATCAAAAACTGAAGAACATATTTAATTGAACAAACAATAAAGGTCACCTAACCCCCAGCCCATAACCTCTAATTAAGTCTCACAGGCTAAACAACCAATTTATGAATTATAATTGGAATAGATTTTTTTGGTTGCAAGTTTATCTGCAGTTCGCTGACTTTTCCCAGTGAAAATATTTAACTAGTATTGATTTTAATAATAGGTCTGAAAAAAATGATCACCTTGCGAACAAAGGTCAGAACGGGGTAAATGCCAGATTCTCCAAATTTCTTTTTAATCTTTTCTGATAATTGTTTCACAGACTTGGTCAAATGAGCCTCTGAACAATCTATTCAAAATCAATTTTATTGAAGTCAAAGTTACTAACACCATATTAAAATTTTGTAAAAACCAAGAAGATTCTCCAGATTTCTTTTTAATCTTTTTGGGTGGTTGTTTCATGGATTTGATAAAATGGGCCTCTAAATTGTCTATGAAAAATCATATTTGTTGGAGTCAACTTTACTAAGACCATACTAACATTTTCCAAAAACCAAGACGATCCTCCAAATTTGTTTTTAATCTTTTTGGATGATTGCTTCACGAACTTGGTCAAATGAGACTCTGAACTGTCTATACAAAATCAGATTTACAGAAGTTAACTTTACTATGACCAATACTAAAATTTTCAAAAAACAAAGAGGATTCTCAAAAATTTCCTTTTAATCTCTTCGGTGATTTTTTCACGGACTTGGTCACATGGTTCCCTGAGTAGTCTAAGCAAAATCAGATTTATTGAAGTTAACTTTACTATGACCCTACTAACATTTTTCAAAAACCAATAAGATTCTCCGAATTTCTTTTAATCTCTTTGGGTGATTGTTCCATGGACTAGGTCAAACGGGCTTCTGATCCGTCTCTTCGAAATCAGATTCATTGAAGTCCACTTTACTATGACCATACTAACATATTCTAATTTTGTTTTGTTTTAAGTATATTTAATGTCATTTTAAGTCATAAGAAAAGTTAGAGGCCGGGGGTTAGGTGACCTTTATTGCTTGTTCAAGTAAAATATTCTTCACTTTTTGATATATTTCCATTTATACAATGATTTTAAGAGCAGAGTGATGCATGGTATCAATATAGACATTCGCTTTGGGTTATTGCCTTAAATACGCCAGTGCTGGAAGTTTTGTTTAATATGTGAGTTTGTTTCCTACTTATTTATTCATATTTTTCTCTCTCTTCGTGTGTTTAGTTGTTTTATTTCTATGTGTGTTATTTTTTAAAAGAATATTTTTTTTTCAGTTGAGAAAGGCTCCCGGACGTGGGGCTGAAATATTCGTAGTATTTTTAATTAAGTGTTTATTTGTTGTTATTTATTGTTTCACTCCTTTATTAAAATTAAAACCCGTTTTTTCTTGCTAAATTTTTCGGAAGAATTTGTGATCTTTTAGGATACATTTTTGTTTTGTAAGAATTATTTTGCTTTGTTTTTTAAAAAGTATTTCTTGTTTTGTAACATGTATTTTGTAAGTACAGTTTGTAATTGTCTAGGATGTATTTTCGATTTGTAAGAATTATGTTTGTTTCGTAAGAAGTATTTTGCAATGAGAATTTGTGATTTATTAGGATATATTTTTATTTTGTAAGAATTATTTTTGTTTGTTAAGAAGTATTTTTTTTGTAAGAAGTATTTTGTTCTTTGAACGAAGAATCTCTGACTTTTTAGGATGTATTTTTGTTGTGTAAAAACTTTGTTTTTGTTTCGTTATCAGTATTTTGCATTTTGTAAGAAGAATTTTTGATTGTCTGGGAAGTATTTATGTTTTGTAAGATTTTTTTTTGTAAGAAGTATTTTGTATTTTGTAAGGACATTGTAATTGTTTAGGATGTATTTTGTTTTTTAAGAATTATATTTTGCTTTTTAAGAAGTATTTTTTTGTTTTGTACGAAGTATTTTGTACTATGTAAGAACAATTGCTGATTTTTAGGATGTATTTTAGTTTTGTAAGAATTATTTTTCGTTTCGTAGTACGTATTTTGTATTTTGTAAGAAGAATTTATGATTGTCTATGATGTATTTTCGTTTTTAAGAATTATGTGTCTTATAAAAACAGTTTCTGATTTTTTAGGATGTATTTTATTTCATAAGAATTATTTTTTCTTTTGTAATAAGTATTTTCTTTGTTTTGTAATAAGAATTTGTGGTTTCTCAGGATGTAATTTTGTTTTGTAAGAATTATTTTTTGCTTTGTAAGAAGTAATTTTTGTTGTATAAAAAGTATTCTGTAAGAACAATATCTGATTTGTTAGGATATATTTTTGTTTTGTAAGAATTTTTTTTTGTTTTGTAACACGTATTTTGTATTTTGTAAGAATAGATTGTGATTGCTTAGGATGTATTTTCGGTTTGTAAGAATTATTTTTGTTTCGTAATAAGTATTTTGTATTTTGTAATAAAAATATGCGATTTCTTAGGAGGTATTTTTGTTTTGTAAGAATTATTTTTCTTTGTAAGAAATATATTTTGTTTTATAAGAAATATTTTTTTATTTTGTAAGCACAATCTCTGAACAAAGTAATGCATAAAATATTTTTAATGAAATAGCGACATGTGTCTCCCTGTTCCTTTTCTTACATATCTGGTTTTTTAATAAACATTCCAAACGCTGTATTTGCTAGCTTACCCCAAAATTAGTGGAGACATAACAGATTTATTGGAGTCAACTTTACTAAGTCCATACTAACATTTTCCAAAAACCAAGAAGATTCTCCAAATTTCTTTTTAATCTTTTCGGAGGATTCTTTCACGGAGTTGGTCAAATGAGCCTCTGAACAGTCTATGCAAAATCAATTTCATTGAAGTCAACTTTACTATGACCAATACTAACATTTTCCAAAAACAAAGAAGATTCTCAAAAATATCCTTTGAATCTTTTCGGTTGATTATCTCACAGACTTGATCAAAAGATCGTCTTAATAGTCTATGGAAAATCAGATTTGTTGGAGTCAACTTTACTAAGTCCATACTAACATTTTCCAAAAACAAAGAAGATTCTCCAAATTTCTTTTTAATCTTTTCGGGTGATTGTTTCACGAACTTGGTCAAATGAGCCTCTGAACTGTCTATACAAAATCAGATTTATTGAAGTCAACTTTACTATGACCAATACTAACATTTTCGAAAAACAAAGAGGATTCTCCAAAATTTCCTTTTGATCTTTTTGGGTGATTGTTTCATGGACTTGGTCAAATGGTTCTCTGAATAATTTATACAAAATCAGATTTATTGAAGTCAACTTCACTATAACCATACTAACATTTTTCAAAAATCAAGAAGATTCTGCGAATTTATTTTAATCTCTTCGGGTGATTGTTTCATGGACTTAGTCAAATGGGCTTCTGAACAGTCTCTTCAGTCTGATTTATTGAAGTTAGATTTACTATGACCATACTAACATTTTCTAATTTTGTTTCGTTTTAGGTATATTTCATGTTATTTTAAGACATAAAAAAGTTAAAAAATTTCTATATTAAAAAAAGTGTTGATGAAAAGCCATAGAATACCACTGGTACAGCCGCATAAATAATAACAATAAAAAAAGTTGAAAAATTTCTGTCCAAAAAAATTCTAAGTAAAAAAAAGAAAAGTGTTACTACAAACATTAGTTTTCTAATAGTAAAAATCACGAATAACATATCCATATCATTCTCATTTCGTATTTCGAAAATATTAATTGTTATTTTTTTTATCTAAATATATCTCATGTCATTTTAAGACATGTAAAAAATGCTGAAAAATTTCTATGTTCGACTAAGGGCTGTCGTATCATTACCTAAAATGTATTGACTTTATTAGTTTCTACTTCGCGCATACTCCGATACTAAACAATATTTTATATTGGCTGCACTCCTCACTTGGTACTTGTGTATTATAGAGACCGCAGCCGAGTAGTGAAGTTAAGTTGATACCAATCGCTTTTCTATACATGAATCAATTGACTTGTGAAGGATGAATATGTGCTAATCATATTCTGAAAAATATATATTGTGTTGGGGGAGTCAGCCTTCCCTCAGGTTTACCCTTGGTTGGTAAGTGATTAAAATTTCAACCCTTTACAGGTTTCATTCAATCGAAATAAAAAAAAAATTATTCATATTACTGTCATTTGGATTTATAATCCCATCACTACTTGATTTCTACGGATTGTTCTGGATTTCTAAGTACTGTTCTGTAAGCGATTAAAATTTAAACCCTTTGACCGGATCATATTCTGACAGGTTTGGATTTATCTTGATATTCATATCCATGTAAGAATTATGCAAATAAGATACCTCTTGCTATCTGTCTTTATGTATGTCAATGATCCAAATTATGGTCTTAGCTCTGTATAGTATTGCATTCAAATGGCCTGAAGGGTCTCAGCATTGTATAGTATAACATTCCAATGGCCCAAAGGGTCTTACCCCAGGTCTTAGCTCTGTATAACATAGCATTCAAATGGCCAGAAGGGTCTTAACCCCAGACCATTACCCCTTATACCACTTCTATTACTTATTACTTTGTTCATTTTATCTGTTTTTTAAACATGTAAAAATAATTTCATCTTATCCATCATATCTCACCCCAAGTTGTTGGCGAGAAGAGGCTCCATGAGGATTTTTACACACACCCCGCACTATACGGCACTTTCAAGGTTATGGAAAAACTCCTTTACTTCTTTTAAAGCAAAAAAAAATATAAGAAAATAGGTCTTCATTAAAGAAGAAGATAGTGAATTGTCTCATAAAAATGTGCTAACTTCTTAAATACGTGCAGCCAAAAAGCTGTATTTTTCACGTTGAATTGATGAGTGTAAGCAGAATTTGCGTTTAGACTATATAAGTATGATAAAGCTCTTTCCCGCAAGAAACTCAAACAGTCTTCACCATGTCTTTACAATAAAACTGATGGATCCATTGTGGACAAACACTCAGCAGCAGGCAGGGGCGGAGCCAGGGGTTAGTCGGCCTTCCTCAATATTTTTCTGGCACCCTCGTTTTGTTAATATTAGGTGTAGACCAAGAGGAGGGGCCTAGTATCTGCGAAGTCCATAATAGAAACTGGGACACCCTCACCTGGAGATCATAAATACAGGTGGAGAGGGCGACAGCATGTTGAGACGTCCCATGAGTTATAAACCTTAGAAACACCATCGTTGGATGATCCTCTGTAAGAAATCTGTGACAAGACGTAGAGTCCAGTTTTATGGACAACGGACTCTGCAGACGGCTGCCTTTGCACCCCTGTCGGGGTGCAAAGAGTCTAGAGAACCATAGGAAAATGTTCACAAAGCATCAATGAAGAAATGAATGCTCCCACAAATATTGTGCTTGCTACGGTGTCCCCGGTTTCAAGTGACACGATCAAACTTCCTGGGATAGTAACAAGACTGATAATTTCGACCACACTGCCTTTCCATGACGATAAATAAAAGTTCAAATAGGGATAAAATTCATCTAATGGACAGTGATAAATTTCACAAAAAAATTGAAAAATCAGAGAACTTATTGCACAACCTTACTAAATACATAATTAAAACTTCCAAATCTGTTTTACCACTAATCAAGTCCAAATTTCTTAAAAGCTTTTTTTCTAGAAGAGTTTCGGCTGCTTCTATATCAATATTCGTGTGCATTGATACAATGTCGAAGCTTGGAATCCGAGAACTTGAAGAAATTCACAATTCTTTTAGTTTTTCAACCAAATTTGAAGAATTCTTAACGTAAGAAATTTGTGTAGACAAAAGTGGTTTACAGATTGACAATAACCACTTGCTCAAAAAAATTGTCGTTGACCTTGTACTTTAAACAATTGGTCGCAATGGTTGGTTCGGCTTATGGATTTTGGGAAGTCCATATAATTTAGGGCACCAGGAACTGCGGCAGGCATTTGTAATAAATTTGAGGTGTAATTTTTCCTTCGTCCTTCAAGCACTTTATTTCGTTCTAAAACTTATTTGTTTAAGAGTCTGGTGGATTATAGGAAAGCTTTTTTTTTTAGGTTTTTTCATCATTTTACAAAATCCTTAATTTTGACTCATAGTCCTCGGTATTCATCACAACTAAAGTGTTACCCTTACCTGCTTTTGTAATAATAACTGAACCATCCTTTTTGAAGATTTTTAGAATCCTTATGCCTTTGATGGGCGTATTAGGAAATTTTGGTTTGACCATTTCTTTAACTGATCGGATCGTTAGTATTTGCTCTCCGAAATTTTTGAGGAGGAGATGTTTTTTCTAAGAAAAATACTAGTAAGTATCATGTATCCAGAGTGGTTAATTAATCATACTTTTTCAAAAAGAAGAAAAAAGTTTCTAGAGATTTCTAAGGAAGTCTTAGAGACAACTCAGGAGAAGGATGTTTTTTGTTCCTTAACATATGTACCCTGGCTAAGTGAAAAAATTAAAGGAATTTTACGGAGCAGTGGTCTAAAGGTAGCTTTAAAGAGAAGTAACACTTTGGGTAGTTTTCTAAATTCTGGGAAGGATCAAACTTCATTGGGGCAACAATGTGGGGTCTATCAGATCCCATGTATTTGCGGAAGCTCATATGTGGGACGTACTAACCAGAATTTGGAAATCAGATTACTACAGCATAAAGACTCTATTTCATTAGCTTTAAAGCAAAATTCCAAGCCTGAAGATTCCACTTCAGCCCTTTCAGAACATATTTTTAATTTTCCAAACCATTTTATTTTGTTAGATAATGTCTCTTTTATTTCTAGGGACCGGGGTTTAAAGCAAAGTTTTCTCAAAACTTTTGAAATCAAGAAAATTTTATTCAAGAATATGGCTTTAAATAGAGACACGGGTGAATTTGGTTTGAACTCTATTTACGCTAATTTGCTAAAATACGACAGAGCAGAGTTCAATTCACCCAATGCGATTAACCTCTGTCCAAGTGTTAGTTCATTCAATGCTAACGGCCCGGATCAAAAAAGGCCAAAGAGAGTTGCGTCCGTTTTTGTTTTGTAAAGAATAAGATTATTAAACAATATGTAGTTTATTTTATTTTGTATATAAATTATTGTTTTAGTTTAGTTGATGTTTTGTTGACTATTGATGACGGTCCCTGCATATGTGACCGAAATATCTAGTATTTTTGTGAAATTTATCATTGTCTATTCAAAGGACTTTATCCCTATTTGAACTTTTATTTATTGGCAAGATTGAAAAGAGAACGAGCTGTTCCTTGTGCAATAAACCTACAGAAGGATGAATTTTGAGTTTATAGCTGGAATGTAGGATCCCGTGAAGCAAGAATCAACGATGTTAGTGATGGCTATGGAAATGAATCGATACCAAGCAAACTCTTTTTGTCAGTGAAAAAAAATCGAAAAAACCGAACGGTTGTCCGAAGAAACAACAACAGTTGGAGATTCTGACAACTCGTACTCATTTCTCAACTCTGGTGCGTATGATGAATCCGGCAACCATGGAGTAGGCTTTATTATTGGCCACCGTGCACAAAAGGCTCTTCTTGCATGGAATTAAGTGAACCCCAGAATAGCCAGACTACGACTGAAAGGAAGACTATCCAACATCCCTATCATTACTGTCTAAACACCAATGAGAGTTACAATGGATGCTGACAAGGACTGCCTCTACACTGATCTGAAGATTAAGATGCAGAAATACCCCAAACAAGACTTCCTGCCCCCAAAAAAGCGGATGATTGGAACTTCTTTGTTGGCCCAATAGATCCACGATGCTCGTGATATTGTTGGCATGCTCACTTGCGGCCACCGGTACCCCAATTGGGAAAGACTACTCCAGTTCACAAGATCCCATAGCCTTACCATCACCAGCACCATGTTTTACAACAAACCCTCTCAAAGGATAAACTGGCACTCGAACGATACCCAAATTGACCATATATTGGCACTCCTCAGTCATCGATTCTCAAGCTTATAGAGGATTGTGAAAGGGATCAAAATCTGGAAGTAATCATACGCTTGAAGGTATAAAGATATTCCTGAAGTTGAGCGTGAGGAAGCAACAATCCCCCAAAAGGACGTTAGACGTGAAGAAACTAAAAATTCACTAAGTAAAATAAGACTTTTGTCTGAAATTACAGAGCTAGTTCGAAAGCATCACAGACTGTGATGAAGATTCCTGGATACCACAGAAAAGGTGACTGGAAGGCAGAGAAAAATTATGTCTCGGAGAAAACTGTAAAAAATTTGAGACTATACAACAGACACCAAATACTTCAACTGCAGTAAAGAGGTCATTACCTAAACAGGTTAAAACCAGCTTAAGTCAGGACCACCAACCATCCTGGGATGAGATTACTCTAGATATAGAAAAAGCAGCTAGAAATAATGACACAAGAAGGTTGTATAGAACTCTCAAAAGAAAATGGAAAAAAGTCACCTGTCACTGGTCTCTTAAAAGAACTCAAGGCAATACAAATCCTGACGCACAAGGTAAACTTGATCACTGGAAGAATCACTTTAAAGACTTACTTGATTCAAACATCGATGGGCAAGATGCGACGATGATGCTGCCACATACTGTTGACAAAACCACCATAGGAAATTGACATGGCACCACCTTCAACTTCAGAAATACTAACACTATCAAACGGCTTAAAAGAAATAAGTCACCTGGCGAAGATGGTGTCCTGAGGTCTAAAAGGCCTCGCCAAATATTGTAGTGGAGCAACAAGCATCCCTCTTCAGTCCAATATGGGAGAAGATCTTCCCGTCTGATTGAAGGGTGTCAGTAATAGTACCAGTATTTAGAAACGGGGAGAATTGTGACAGCCGTAACTATCGAAGGATATCACTCATAGATATGGCCACCAAAGTATTTGCGATGATTTTGCTCAAAAGGTTCGAGGGGACAAGGGATGAGCAAAAACGTGAAAATGAGTGTGGATTTTAGTAATGGAGAGGGTGCGCTAACCAGATCTTCACTCTTCATTTTATTTTTACAACGATGTGAACGCCACAATCTCCATATAACTAACCCTGGTTTCTGAATTTCGGGGCTACTTTTGACTTTGTAACCCGTGAAAACCTTTGATGGATAGTATGCCGGTTGAATTTCAGAGCTGCTGAAAGGCCTACTATGAGCATTATAAATCGACTACAAGAGTGTTGAGTGAAGAAAATAAGCATTTTTAATGTGGAAAGCAGTGTAAAACATGGGTGTACATTGTCCCCGTTTTGTTTAACTACTGTATAGATTGGGTTCTAGAAAGAGCACTCTTGAGTTTTAATGGTGTCATTATGGGATTGGGCATTAGCGTGTTTGACCTGGATTACGCAGATGACATAAGATAAGATACATAAGATAAGATATTTATTTCAAAAAATGACTATCACAAGCCCCGAAGGGCCGAATTCGCATTTCGGGGTCATATAATAAAAAAAACATAGCAGTGCTCTTGCTGCTGATCCAGCAACTGCCCAAGCAATGCTAAATGAAATAGCACATTCCTCTCAGCAACTGGGTATGAAGATCAACACGGTCAAAACTAAAGTCATGGATCTAGATACACAGTCGGATTTTCAGCTTATGCTTTACGGAAAGGAAATGGAAAAATTCAGTACCTTCACTTATCCTGGCTCGCTAATAGACTCTCTTGGAGGCTCTGACCTTGACATATAGAACAGAATCAACAAAGCCCAAGCCAACTTCTCTCAACTCCGTTATCATTTGTGGAACAGACGGGAGATCAGTGTGAAGACAAATACTTGTGTCTATAAAGGGGCTGTTACATCTGTTCTCTTCAATGCAGTTTAGACTTGGCCACTGAAGGTGCTTTATCCATATGTAATAGAAGTCTTTGATCCGACAGAACTTCAAAAGCTAATGTGCGTTACCACTGTAGTAACATTAAGCCCAAAGCCACGATTGTCAAACAGAGAAGACTGCGTTGGCTTGGCCATGTCCTGAGAAAACCCAGTGACCGCGTCATCAAGAAAGTGCTTGTAGCTGTTCCTTTGTCAGATTGGTGCAGACTTCCTGGCGGTCATTTGAAGAATTGGGGGTAACTGTCCCCATTTCCCTTAAATCTTTCCAAATAAAATCCTACCATCCCGGTCGGGAACGACACACTTTTATTTGACCCTAGACGGTTGGCCGAGAAGGACGATGTTTGGTAAATACGTACCCTAGCCATATCAACCTTTCTCTCAAAATTGCCCTAGAAAGTGGGATTGAACCATATATTTTAGTACAGCTTGCTGTTGAGATACACTCAGTCAGTGGCTACTCAAAACAGTCCGAAGGCAATTTCTCTGGAAAACATCTAACAAATCCTCGTCCATTTTTCGGAGTGCCTACGCTTTAGAACCATACTTAACCACTGTCATCACTGTAGCTTCCAATATATAATTAATAAATTAACGCCGTACACCGATTAAAATAAGACCTTACAAAATAGGTTATTGAAAAAACGTTGAAAGAAAGTAACGTTGAAAGTGATAACGTTGAAGTAATAGTTGAAAAATGAAAAGCTGAAATAACTTACAATCGGCACAGGCGTATGAGAGGTAATCTGGGTTAAACCAGGCAATTAAGTCTTTCAGAATGTCAGATTTTTTCTTCTTCCATCGATAACCAATTGCAAGAAGAATTATCGCAACGCCACCTAGCATTAAAAAGCTAACAATCCATGCCATTTGCTCTGACGGTGAGTCCTATTACGAAAAGGGTAAGAAAATTGGGGGGGGGATTTTGTCAAAAAAGACATTTATACCATTGGTGGATTTCGAAAGTTTGGCTATACTGAATTGCTATACTGAATTGATAAATAAATTTAAAAAAAAGTGTACGCTTAACGCTTGTAACAGAAGAAAAAATGAAAACAAGATTAGAAAATACAGCAGGATACAACAGAGCTGCCTAAATAAAGAGCGATATGGCTTGAAGAAGCAAAACAGTGAAAAAAGCTTCAATCCATTTGATTTTTTTTACCAGACCACTTCGCATGGAAGGATTTGTATTAGATAATTTGCAGGGGCTCATTTGATTGCAAATTTAAAGTTCTTGCTGCTAAGTAATAAAGTTGAAATTTCAAGGTAATGAAAAACCAACTAAATAAATAAAATCATACAAGTGAACAAAAATATTATTAGCCACTCACTCTTCAAATGACTAAGCTGGGTAAATCGTCTCTCGCATGTAGCACACTTAAACGGCTTTTCTCCAGAATGCAATCTTATATGCTCTGTAAATAAAACGCTAGTTTTATTTATTCCTTCCCAGGAAAAAAAATCGTTTATGACTTCCAGTTTAGCAAACACACTCATTCATCAAAAGTAAAAAAAAATAATAAAAAAAAATACAAAAACAGCAGGTGTGTCCACTTCCATTTTGTTCTGCTTCCATCTCGGTGCTGGCGTTAAAATGAACACTCTTTTATTTTGACCTTCATTTGCTGTAGTGACAATAGACGGCTGCACTGCTGCCGTTGAAGCTTGTTTTCCCAAGCGTGTTTTTTTTTTTTTTTTTTTTTTTTTTTTTTTTTTTTTTTTTTTTTTTTTTTTTTTTTTTTTTAATGCCAAATATGTCCATCGAAATACTATCCTCCACACTTCTAAGAAACGCTCAGTCAAACAAACGCTCAGTACAAAACACCAGTGTGTCTTGGGGCTAAAAGGCCTTCTGACTTAACACAAAATATTTTCGAAAAACAAACTGTTGATAAACCTAGAGGTCTTACTGTAACGTTTTGTAGCGTTTTATAAAAATATAAGAATCACTAAAAGCAGAGATGCAACCGCTAAGGGATATCAAATTCAAAATAAGTTTTTCAAAGAAAAGTAAAAAACTCAATTAACGAAACTAAGCAAAGACCCCTTCGGCTAAAGCACGGTATATAAAAAGGAACAAAATACGAAGACAAGATAAAAAATACCTTCGGAGTAGGATCACCTTATTGACAAGGGGAAGAGCCCAAAAGAAGCCTCTGGCCGCAAATAAAGAGTGTGGCTATAAATAATTAATTGTTGTGTGTATGTTCATAACAGTCCTTTCAGCTGTAGAAGCAAAACAAAAAACCTGCAAATGTTATATTGAGCTACCAAAAGCAGCCCATGGTAAGAAAAATCTCCAAGTACAAGCACAATTCATTGGTAGTATCATGAAAGCTAAAAAGTCGAATAGCTAAACTTGGAGCCTTATCAAATCGAAGCCGTTAGCTGAGACTTGTCCCGTACTGACATTAAAGTTAGAAAAAAAGAAATGGCAGCCAAATATTTTAATAATCTATATCATTTACCAGAAATTTGAAGACAGAAGATCAGAAGTTGGTAAAAACATACTGACAGAGTCTGTTCAACAACAGAGTGTGAAAAAAACTGTGTTTAATATAGAACAAAAGAAAACTTGGAAAACAAAGATTCCAAAGATGAGAATAATTAATATATATATACGTAGTTGTGGTAATTAGTGTCATTAAGGAAACATATAATTATAAATGTATAAATTAGGCAAATTGTTTAGGTCAATTGTATTCTTTAGGCCAATTGCAATTTTTCTTAGGCCAATGTTTCCTTGATATATAAATAGTGGATACAATATTTCCCAGAGTAAAATCAAGTTACCAAGAAGTGATTAGCCCCTATAGCTGCAATTAGACCGCCGTCAAGAAAAGATTTTATTTTTATCTGTATAAGAGCGGAAGAAAATAAAAGATTGCTTTACAGTTATTTACGCAAATAAGACATATCAGAGTAAAAATTTAGCTTGGCCTATTTAGAAATTTGTACCAAGAATAAACATTGCAGTGATTAAATAAATTGCAAGGGTAAATAATCCTTATTTGCTTTTAAACAATTAAATTATGTATATGCATAATTTATGTAAGTATAAATTATCAATATAAAAATATTGCATTGGTATTTTGACCGTTTTTCATTTTGGTTAAAAACAAAATGCTTTTGTGTTTTAATCAAGTATAATTTAAGCTTTGAGACTTCTGATCAATGTATAGATCTTTTTAATTATTAATGCTAATTTGAGCTTGCAAAGATTAATGGGCGACTGAGATAGACTCTCGCTTAACATTAAAAAGAATGTATATACAATTGTGTGTTTTTTGTTGCTATTTTTTTCTCTTATGTATACAAATGTTTACGCTTTGTTTGTATACTAATATCTTAAATTTTTCTTCAGACCAAAGACTTAGTTTTTTTTTACAACCAGCTATTGGTTAATTTATTCTGTCGAATTCAACCAAATTATTTTGCACTTCAAACAAACTTTTGGTTCATTTTGTTTCACTGATGTCAAGAATTCACCTTATTGGACATCAATCAGCAACTCAGACACACAATAACATTGGCAACATGCAGTAACTAGTGGGAATTTAACAACCAATTTATAAACTGACAAGTAAATTTAAATCAGTAATATTCAAAGCATAAGATGTGTAAGCTAATTAATTATAGCATTCTTTATGTTAAAGAAAATGTAACATGTTGTGTTTAAGTGAAATCTGTGGATAAATGTTAAATCCACCACATTATCCAACTAAATTAAATTATTAGTGGGAAATAAATTTAAACTAAAATTAATCATATAGTTTTTAAGTATGACTTTAAATCTAATTTAGGTGAAAACACTGATATAAATGCTTAAGCTATTGTGGGCTATTATGATACATATTAGAAAGGGTGTGAAAAAAGAAGTACATAGTCTTCAAGACAAAAAGAAAAACAAAGTAACAAGAATGAATCCCAAAAACATTGATATCCTTGAAATCAGAAATGGCATGACATGTGGCCATAAAACGTAAACCTAAAGAAACCAATTGAGGCTATATGCACAGAATGACCCATAAATAATGGCAGAATAAGAAGCATATTGGAAGTACTTGAAATATTGATGTTCCAAAAGTAAAATATTTAGAGTTGTGGACAACTCTTGCTAAAAGGGAGAGTACTGTGGTAGCATTTCCAGTTGAGCAGAAATAATTTAATAAGAAATAAAATACTTACAACGCAAAATTAAAATTGCTAAGTTTTGAAATGCCACTGTTTACTAATATAAGAGAAAACATCTATTATGTGAAGTTGAAAAGGAAACTGCTGCTAACCACTTTCGTGGCTAAGTACGTAAATTGGTGGGTTTTGATGTGGTTGATTTTTAGTATTTAATGTTAGATTTTTAGGACGTAGGGCCCACTAATCTATTTGCCGGGCTTAACTCTGTCCGTTTATTTTGGGAATACCTTGGAATATCGTTAGAATACTGTAACTATGCAAGTATCTTATTGTACTGTATTTTATCATAGATTTCTTTTAATTGATGACTATCTGGGACCATTAGTCCCCATCGCATATGTAGCCGAAATTTGAATAATGTATTCCATAAACAAAAGTATTATACTATAACCAACCTCTCTACAATATTATTTTGACTTTTCGATTAACTCCCAATAGGTATGCTTACGACAATTAGTCAGGCCAAGGCCTAAGGGCACACTACCGAAATTTACTCACCTTAGGACCGTAATTATACCCCCCACAAAGGGTAGAATAAAAAAAGAACAGAAAACTACTTTACAAGAATATAACATTCCTTAATTTTAATATTGTCCACCCAAGGTGCGAGACTGAGAAAATTGGCCCGATTTTTTGAAAAAGGGGGAATTACCCCTACAAGTCATCCTATCTTAATGATCGTTTAATCCCATACTATCAAACTATCAAGATTCAGCATAAAATAGACTTCAAAGCATTTGCCAATTTAATTGCCTTTAAAAATAAATTTCGTAAAAAAAAGAAAAAAAAAGAAAAAGAAAAAAAGGCGTCAAGCGTTGTTACTCTTCAACAAGTCTTCTAGTTTTTTGGAATTTTCTATAAGATTCAAGTTTATAAAATCTTCTATAAGCTATAAGGCGTGTAACGAATAGCTTTTTAGATAAAAACGTGTTTTCATTTTGTCACACTAAATGAAAACACTAAATGAAAACTCATTTTGTCACACTTAGTTTTCTAGAGACATTAAGGGTATTCTAAAAAATTTTCAGGAATTAAAAAAAAAAATTGCTTACATGCAACAAAAGCAAGATAATTTTCCTCTTGAAAAGGTAAAATGTAATTACATCTTAGGCTAGAATTCAGTTTAAATCCAAGTTAGGTCTATTATTATTATCATTTTTGCATTGAATTATATGCTATTAAAGGATATTATAATTTGTTTATGAATTTCATTTCGTGAATAAAGCGTTTTAATGTTTAATTCCTCATTCATGAAAAATTTAATACCGACTAATATTTCGTATTTCAACTTTAATATGTTTTGGAGGAATAAAAAAACAGGCATGTAAATTCAATATCTGAGAAAAGATGAAATTAATTATAGTATCACAAGTAATATGACGAATTAATTCTGCGCACCTAGAAGGGGATTACGACTGGTTAAAAAGATGTTTAGATAGATAGCTAAGTAATAACTACGATAACAATTGACTAAAGAAATATAGACAGAACTCATAATACTCAATGTAAAAAACAACAACAGAGCTTGTACACTAAAAAAATTTAATGTATATGACAAGATGTCACAAATCTCAACGCTAAATCTCGATCCGGCGAATACAATCCAACCACAAAAAATAATTTAGCTGCATATTGTTTTAATTTTTGTTATTGGTTGACTTGTAGTAGACTGTAGACTATAAAAATTGTTAACTCGGTTCATCTTATATCATAGATTGAATTCTAGAATCACAAGGAATATAACAATTTAATTTTACAAACACAGAAAAAGATTGCCATAGGTAAGCACATAACAGATAGCTAATTCAGATAACAATCGACTAAAGATAAATGTAACAATTGACCACCCTTTCATCCCCTCTTTTTTCTGTCCCTCAGCCCTCCAAAACATGCAATCAAAGTTCTGCGGTAGAATTCTTTTCCAAAATAGTCGAAAAGTCCAATTACCATGCCTCGAAGATTACACAACCCTCAAGAGGCCCTGGGGCTAGGGTTGTAAATTATGCCAAGTTTCCCATTATTGACATAGAAGTTCTGTTGAAACTTTCAATATTCCAAGAAAGGCTATGCTCAAAAAATTGAAACTTCCTGGTCATAACAGACGGTAGATATTCAAATAAATGTACCCTGTGAAATCAAACTCAAAGGGCAGGCTATATGATATAACAAGAATGTATGATATATGACATATGATATGATGGGCAGGCTATATGACAAAAAAAAGGATTCAACTGAACAAAAATATCATTAGACCACTCACTTGTCAAATTAGATGATTGGGCGAAATGTTTCTCGCATGTAACACATTTAAACGACTTTCCTGCAAAATGAGTTTTTTCGTGTCCTGTAAATAAAACGCTAGTTTTAGAAGCACCCTATATATACGTAAAAAAAACTATTGTTAATAAACATAGAGGTCAGACTGTAAAGTTTTGTAGCGCTTAAAAAAATCACTAAAAGCAGAGATGTAACCTATAAGGGATATCAAATTTGAAGTATCAGAATGAGCTTTCTTTTTGGCTGGATATTCTGTCACGTTTTATCAAATATTGATCCCACATCTGACCAAATGTAAGCTTTAAACATGCAGCAAAATGAGCAGAACTTGCAGGAGATTTTTAATTTCTTCAAAATTTCTCTTTGGAAAGATTTAACTTCAATCGTGCTTTCCTCAGTTTTCCAATCCTCCGCATGAATATGTAAAACTGACCTCTGAGTTTTCTTCTCTCATAAGAAAACATTAATGAAAGAAACTACAAAAGATATAACTCAATAAATTTAGACGTATTGACGAAAATTACCCAACTTTATTTGATAGATACAGTAAAAAAAACAATAATAATAAGATCAATAAAAAAAATTATGATTTTAACCTGGAACATCCAGTAATAGAAAACCACTTAAAAAAAAACCTAATTTGTCAAAGATCTCCTGTAGCATTGAAAAATTGGATGCATTCCAGTGTATGGTTAAGACTTTTATTTGAAGTCATATTACAACTAGAGTTAAAACATGAGTTTAATTACAACTAGAGTTTAATACGCTGTTTTAGACTGATTTAAAAACTTACAATGGCTAATCATTATGCAACTTTGTGTTTAATTGATTAAGAAAAAATTATGGCAAGAAATTGACTTTTTTGACTTAATAAGTGTACCCTTCGATTAATCTAATTTTTAACAATATTTTCAGTTTTTATCTGGTACCGTGTTAGATTCACCACTTGAATGCATTACAAATACACTTATGCATTTCGTGAAAAATAAAGAAAATAAGATTATAAATACATTTCTATGTTGGGATGATGAAAAGTAAACTCTAAACAGAAGAAGAAAAACATATGACTTCCTTTGGTAGACACTCTTATTAACTATTCAATAATTTTTCTTAATGACTCACTGTCTTTTTTAATTACTAAATAAAGCTGTTAAATGCAAAATAACATTTAATGCAGTGTTTTTAAATAAAAAACAGAAACGTCTACATTAGTCAAATCGCCCGTTGAAACAAACTATAAATAAGGAGCGTCTCAGTTCAATAGCTTTTTACTTGCTGACTTATTGCTTTTGTTTAACTACTAAATGAAGCAGTTAAATGCACAATAGCCCTTAATCAAGCGTTTTTTAAAAGCAAAATAATGTATACACTAGTCAAACAGTCCGAGAAAAGGGCTGATTAATCAGAAGCTAACTCAGCCCAATAGTAACAGAAACTCTAAAATAGGTATTTTGATAACAACATATACAAAAAAAAGATTTGAATTTTTATAATGATTCTAAATATAAAATTTTTTTTATTTTAATATTGTTCACCAAAAGCAACGAGCCTGAAAATATTTGCATGATTTTTGGAAAAGGGGGAAACAACCCCAAAATTCAACCAATTTTCATGATCGCTTGATCACATACCATCAAACTATGAAGATTCAGCATACAATAGACTTCAAAGCATCTGTCATTTTGATCGTTTTTAGAAATGGATTTTGTCAATCTGCAAAGAAAGTAAACAGGCGTCAAGCGTTGTTACTCTTCAACAATTCTTTTTAGTTTTCTAGAAAAATTAGGAGTTTTCTAGAATTTTATTAGGAACTAAAGAAAACAATTTTGGTTACATACACTCACAGCAAGATAATTTTCCTCTTGAAAAGGTCAAATGTATTTAGGTTTCAGGTTGGAATTCAGTTTAAATTTGAGTTAAGTCTACTATTCTTATCATTTTAGCTATACATTATATGCTATCACAGAGATCTTACACTTTGTTTATGAATGTTATTTCGTGAACAAACCGTTTTATTCTTCATTCATGGAAAGTTTAATACGAACCAATATTTCGTATTTAAGCTGTAGTATGTTTTGGAGGAATAAAGAAACATGCATGTAAATTCTATATCTGAGAAAAAATGAAAGTAATTCTAGCATCACAATTAATATAACTAATTAATTCTGCAGACCTAGAAGGGGATTACTACGGGTTGAAAAGATGTTTAGATAGATAGCTCAGTAATAACTACGATAACAATTGACTAAAGAAATATAGACGGAACTCATAATACTCAATGTAAAAAACAACAACAGAGCTTGTACACTAAAAGAATTCAATGTATATGACAGGATGTCACAAATATCAACGCTAAATCTCCATCCAGTAAATACAATCCAATCACAAAAAATAGCTTAGCTGCATCTTGTTTGGATTTTGGCTATTGGTTGACTTGTAGTAGACTGTAGACTACAGAAATTGTTAACCCAGTTTATCTTATATCATAGATTGAAGATTACCATGGGTAAGCACACAACAAAAAAAACAATCGTTAGTAAACATAGAGGTTGGACTGTAAAGTTTTGTAGCGCTTTCAAAAATTAATAAAATCACTAAAAAGTGGAGATGTAACCTCTAAGGGATATCAAAGTAGAAATATCAGAATGAGCTTTCTTTTGGGCTGGACATTCTAACACGTATTGATATTCAGTATTGTCAAATACTGATCACACATTTGACCAAATGTAATATTTAAATATGCAGGACAATGAGCAGAACTTGCAGGAAATTTTTAATTACTTCGACATTTCTCTTTGGGAAGATTTAACTTCAATCGTGTTTTCCTCAGTTTTCCAATCCTCCGCAAGAATATATAAAACCAAGCTCTGGGTTTTCTTCTCTCATAAAAAAACGTAAGTCAAAGAAACTACAAAAAATATAATTGAATAAATTTAGATTTATTGACAAAAAATACCCAATTTTATTTGATAGATACAGTAAAAAAAATAAAATAATAATAATAATAATAAAAAGATGAATAAAAAAGTATTACGGTTTTAACTTGGAACATCCAGTAATAGCAAACCACTTAAAAAAAACTTAAGTTCTCCTTAAGTAGCACTGTAGCACTGGAATTTTCAGTGCTATAAATTTTCCACTAGCACTGGAAACTGGAACACTGGAAAGAATTTTCCAGTAGCACTAGAAAATTGGATGCATACCTGTGTAATGTTAGGACTTTTCATCTGAAATCATATTACAACTACAGTTAAAACATGGCCTATTGCTTAAAATTCTTTAATGAGCTCTTAATACGCTTTTTACGCCATGCGTTCGGTCTGATTTTTCTTTGGATTTAAATAAAAAAAAAACAAGTTTTTTTAACTGAAAGTAAGGAGCGACATTAAAACTTAAAACGAACAGAAATTATTCCGTATATGAAAGGGGCTGTCCCCTCCTCAACGCCTCACTCTTTACGCTAAAGTTTTTATTGTTTTAAAAAAATAGAGTTGTAAGAAAGTCAAACTTTAGCGTAAAGAGCAAGGCGTTGAGGAGGGGACAGCCCCTTTCATATACGGAATAATTTCTGTTCGTTTTAAGTAATAATGTCGCTCCTTACTTTCAGTTCAAAAAAACTTGTTTTCTTTATTTAATTTTCGAACGTTTTTGAATAAATGCAGGTTTTGATCTTGGCTCACAGTACATGAATAATTAAAACAAAATTTTCATATTAATTTACTTTTATTTGGTTAAATGGCTTTCTCGAAACTTGTTTCATTTTATTTACGAACGTTTTTTATTAGTAATAAATATACGTAACTTACGAATTAACTTACGTAACGAACTTCTATATTCATATATTTTTAATACGTATATTAGGGGGTTCGCCCCCTAGTCAATACCTTGCTCTTTAAGCGAAAGTTCGAATTTTGTTCCAATTCTTTAAAAATGACCGCTTAATCACAAAGGCCGTTAATTAGAATAAATAGCTCTTATGAAAGTACTAAAAAACCTCGGGCTTAAAGAGTGAGGTATTGACTAGGGGGTGAACCCAATCATATATGTAATATTTTCTGTTCGTTTAAAGTTTTGATGTTGCTGCTGTTGCAGTTGAAAAACTTGTTTCTTTTATATTTAATTTCTGATCTTTTTTTAAATAATGCTGGGAAGTTCGGCGTCCCCTTCATAGCAATGTCCCTTCCCCCATGAAAACTTCCTTCATGGAAAGATCCTCTTAAATAACCCCCGACCCCATGCACGTACGCAGGAATTTGTTTCGGGGGGGGGGGGGCAAATCCTTCAAACCCATTATTCTGTGAGAAAAATCAGAAAATTATGGGAAAATGAAAAAAATCGTGAGATCTGGGGGGGGGGGGCCGGAGGCACCCCCTGCGTACATCCCTGCCCTACCCCGCCCCCCCCCCCCCCCCCCACTACCAGGAAAACACTCCCCTGAAAACGTCTGTACTGTATACTTCCCAATAACCAATACTATATGTTGACATTGGGTAAAGTTCATAACTTTCAGCCCTCCTCCCGGGAACTTCGGGGGATTAAGTCATCCTAAAAGACATACTTATAATATTTTCGAACATGCTGAACAAAATGGCTATCTCAAAATTTTGATCAGGTGACTTTGGGAAAACAATGAGCGTGGGAGGGGGCCTAGTTGCCCTCCATTTTTTTCGGTCACTTAAAAAGGGCACTAGAACTTTTAATTTCCATTCCAATGAGCCCCCCTACGATATTCTAGGACCACTGGGTCGATACGATCACCCCTGGGGAAAAAAAACAACAAAAAAACAAATAAACACGCACCCGTGATCTTTCTTCTGGCAAAAAATGCAAAATTCCTCATTTTTGTAGATAGGAGCTTCAAACCTCTACAGTAGGGTTCTTTGATACGCGGAATATGATGGTGTGATTTTCATTAACGTTCTATAATTTTTAGGGGTCTTTCCCCCTTTTTCCGAAAATCAGCCAAATTTTCTCAGGCACGTAACTTTTGATGGCTGAGATTAAACTTGATGAAACTTATATATTTGAAATCAGCATTAAAATCCGATTCTTTTGATGTATCTATTTGTATCAAAATACTGTTTTCTAGAGTTTCGGTTACCATTGAGCCGGGTCCCAATAACCAATACTATATGTTAACATAGGGTAAAGTTCATAACTTTCTGCCCTCCTCCTGGCGGCTTCGAGGGATTAAGGCATCCTAAAAGACATAGTTATAATATTTTCGACCATGCTGAACAAAATGGCTATCCCAAAATTTTGATCGGGTGACTTTGGGAAAAAATGAGCGTGGGAGGGGGCCTAGTTTCCCTCCGTTTTTTTGTCACTTTAAAAGGGCACTAGAACTTTTAATTTCCGTTCCAATGAGCCCTTCCACAATATTCTAGGACTACTGGGTCGATACGATCACCCCTGGGAAAAAAAAACAAAAAAAAAAACAAAAAAAAACAAATAAACACGCATCCGTGATCTTTCTTCTGGCAAAAAATGGAAAATTCCACATTTTTGTAGATAGGAGCTTGAAACCTCTACAGTAGGGTTCTCTGATAAGCTGAATATGATGGTGTGATTTTCATTAAGGTTCTACAACTTTTAGGGGGTCTTTCCCCCTTTTTTCGAAAATCAGCCAAATTTTCTCAGACGCGTAACTTTTGATAGTTAAACTTGAACTTGATGAAACTTATATATTTGAAATCAGAATTAAAATCTGATTCTTTTGATGTATCTATTAGTATCAAAATTTCGTTTTTTAGAGTTTCGGTTACCATTGAGCCGGGTCGCTCCTTACTTACAGTTCGTAACGAACTGTTTGATATTTTATGTTCACGAATATGGAATGGTCTACCACAGGAATTAAGACGAAAACCTAGTCTTACTTCATTCAAATTAAATTTTAAAAAACATCTGAGTAAGAAGCCTTAATAATAGTAAATAATTCAATATGATTTTTTATGATTAAAAATAAATGAAAATCGATAAACAATTTATAAGGTTAAATTAATAATTTTATTTTTGTAATAAAATTATAAGCTATATCAGATCTTGTATTATCCCGTTGAATTTGAAATTTAAGTTCAGTTTTATTATTGGTATTTGCAAAGTATGGAGCTAATTTGAGTTCATGCTGGTAGGCATAGGAAGGACCGCGACTATGTGATATATGGATACTCGTGCTATGTTTTGCGTTTCCTGCAAGAAAGCGGGTCATACCTGCTATAGCGTAAAGTGTCCGAAAAACCAGCAAAAGGCAACTCATTAACATGATGAATAACGAAATCTCTAACATTTCACTAATTTCTTGGAATATAAACGAAAATTTTTCCGAGCGGTCTCTTGTGGTTGACCAGTTTGTGAATAAATATAATGTAATATGCCTGCAAGAACATTTCATCACAGAAGCTGGCCTAAACCTACTAAATCTCTGGCCGTCCAATTCTGTGTTCTCCGTGCCTGCAAAACGTTCATCTCCGCGGGGCCGTCCGTCTGGCGGTATTGCCACGTTGGTTAACAATCGTCTCGCGTGCGAAGTATACGAGAACAGTGACAATTTTCTTGCAACTAGACTGGATAACCTGCTAATTATAAATGTATACCTTCCAACTAATTACCGTGACGACAAAATTGATAGTGTTTTTGCTATAAGTGCTGCCAAACTAGCCCGCTGCCTTAAAAAAGCCGAACGCGAGTCCCTTGAGTGCATAATAGTGGGTGACTTTAACTGTAATTTAGAAGTTGATATTAGTGCCCAAAATAGTCGTTGTTGTATTCTAATAGGGATACTTGAGAACCGTTTTACTATTTACCGGAAGAACCATAACTTTCCGTATATCCACCAATCTGGTTCTGCGTCCAATCTATACCATATTGTTAGCTCTAGTTCTTTGCCAGTACGTGAGGTTCTTGTCCTTCCGAATAGTTTCACTTCGGATCATTTCCCAGTTCAGTGTATTATCAGTAGGCCTACCTCGTTTTCCGCTGCGAATAATTCGTCGATATTCACTCAGAGGTGGCATGAGGTTCCGGTTTGGCGTAAAATTGATAAAGAAAAGTTTCAAGATTCTTGTGATCTTGTTCTGTCAAAAATTCGCGTACCGTTTGACCGTCTTATGAAATTCTCTCATCGTCATGAAAGAGATGCGCGGCTACGTCTTAATATTTTTTACACCGAACTGACCCATGCTCTTCTGTTAGCCGAATCTCAGGGAGTACCAAAGTCTCGTGCCAGACAAAAAACTCAAGAAAAGGGATGGTCTTCTAACCCTTTGTTACAATTAGCATGCGACCGAGCTACCTTCTGGTACGGGATATGGAAAGAATGTGGCAGACCACACTCAGGAGTACTTAAAGAGATCAGAGTTGCATCTAAGCGTAGGTTTGGGAAGGAAATTGCTCGTCATCGTGTGCAGTTAAAATCTGAGCTTTCTGAAAAAGTAATTAAAAATCCTAATCTGTTATGGAAAATGTTTGATAAGAAGGAGTCAGCGGGTCCCGATTCCGATATCCCATCTTTAAAATGGATAAACTATTACCTTGATGAGTTTCCAGCCCCAGAACACGATCCTAACATTTCTTTTCAAGAAAAGCGTTCATCCCTCCTCTCATCAATTCCAGATACAGATTTCATAGTTGCCCGATCACAGGTTGCGTCCGCGGTCCGACGGTTGAAAAAGAAGAAGTTGCCTGGCATTGACCGTGTATCCGCCCTTCACCTTAGCCATTGCAGCCCAACTTTCATGGGACACCTAACTCTTCTCTTTCGGGTGATCTTCACTACTGGACTCGTACCATCGGCATTCAGTACTGGGTCACTTAGGCCAGTCCCGAAGAAAGGAAAAAGTACTTCGGAATGTGCTTCGTTCAGACCGATCACAGTAGCACCAACGCTTTGCAAAATCTTTGGACTTTTGGTCATTGAAATCCAGGAAATATGCTGAACTCCCCCTTCCCAGTTTGGGTTCCAGAGGGGTCTTCGTAGTGGCCACGCCATTTCTGATTTGGCTTCAGTCTTGATTAACGCTGATGAATCAAAGGAGTCCATTGTTATAGGTCTACATGACGTCTGCCGTGCCTACGACTCACTTCTCCATGACCAACTCATTCTGGATAAGGGAAAGAGAGGTGTACAGGAGGACATCCTACTACCCATTAAAGACATGTACGACCACCTACAGCCTGAACTCCTACTTCCTGGCCATGGTCGAGTCCTCACTGAATATACACCAGACGTGATGCTGTCCTCCCGAGGGAATCCTGTAGTCCCAGTAAAAAAGGGTGCTCGACAAGGATCAGTCACATCTCCTTGTGCCTTTAATAATTGTATTATTAAACCACAGTCTACTATCGAGACAACATGCATAACTCGTGGCATAGACGTTACAATGATAGCCTACGCCGATGACATTCTGAAACCCAGCCACACAGTCGCAAGTACAGAGACCACCTTCTCCACACTACAATCAAATTACAGTCGCACTGGCCTTGAATTTAACCCGCAGAAGTCGGACATTCTTCTATTCATCTGGCGCCAAGAAGAGGTCTCGTCTCTGAGGCTGGGAGAACTGTTTGTATTCCCTGTCTCGAAAATTATTTACCTTGGTTTACCAATTGGAAAGGATCTAAAAACTTCCCGCTCCCTTCTTATTGATCATCTCCATAAACACCTGGCTTTTGCTTACAGTAGAGTAGTCTCATCTAAAAACCGTTTCAACCGTTTAATTCGGGCTCAACTTTATAACGCAATATCCTTCCCCATTTCCTGTATCTAAGCCCGTTTTGGAGAATTTTTCCCGAGCCAGTTATCGCTATCGCTCGCTATCGTTCAAAAAAAGGGAAGGAGTGGCTCACATCAGCTGCAGTTGGTTTGACGGTGGATTCTAGGGTAATCAGGGGCACATAAAACGAATATCGGGGTGCACAAGTTCTCACGGGTGTAGAACATGGTCATTTTAGCCTATAAAGTCAAATTTGGCCTATAGCGACGTCATACCGCTCTTGATTTTTTTTACATGGTAAAATAAACTGAAAACTTTATAAACTTGACATATTCTGAATCCTAAGAACAAGTACTTTCACCTGGTGGTTTTAGTTTTTCTCCACAACCTTAATTTTTTTGGTTAACCCCTACGTAATTTTGGAAACAAGGTTTTTTAATATACTTTTTCTTAGTTTTTTCGGCTTTCTGAAGTTTTTGCCTTCATAAGTATATTTTTTTTATGCTTCATTTGAATTTTGCTCGTAATTACGAGTCAAACCATGTGCCTCTTTTCCAAAAAATCTTAATTATTGAGCAACTATTTATTTTTTCTAAATAACGTCATAGCTTTCAGAAATTAGCCTACAATGACGAAGTTTTTTTTAAAATTTATTTCAGCTGTTAAAAAAATGAAAACGAATCAAATTGCATATCATTCTAACCGCCAGAATGTCTTTTACACGCTGTTAATAAAAAAAATTCGATACTTGAATCTGCAAGAATATATAATCGTTTGAACAAGAAAATTCCCCCCTCCCCCCCAAAAAAGAAAAGTTTCTAAATAGTGGCGTTTTACTCGAAATATTTTAAAACAACCTATAATTTTTATCTTACCAAACGATATATCGCTATTTTTTAATCAAATCCTGTATTTACATTTTATATATATAATATTTTTGACCAAAAAAACAAAACAAAAAACAATGGATGCCTCGTTCTGCGATAGCATACGCGAATTTGGTTTTCCACGGCAATAAAAAACCTGAAGCATCTTAAAGATCGGGTTTGGCGTCGCCATTACCTCATACGTTGGTACATCTATTAACAAAAGCTTTCTTCGGTTTTGCAATGCAAAGACGGGGTCAAGACACCAAAATTCCACCGAAAACAAACGTTTCCACAGCAATCCAGTCCGTCTCCATAGCCAATTCAGACTAGTTTCTATTTTGTGGTGTAAGGGGTCATAAGTAGACCCCGGCGCCGCGCCGGTGCGGGAAGACCGGCGGCGGCGGGGCAAAAAACAGCAAGCCGCGCCGCGCCACCTGTAAGACACCGGCGGCGCGCCGCCGGTAAGATGTCGGCGGCGCGCCGCCGGTAAGATGTCGGCGGCGCGCCGCCGGCGCGATCAATGTTGACCGCAAACATTAATGTTTTCATCAGTCTTTCTCAAATCACAGCTTCAATTTACAACAGATTCGAGGCTATTCATGAGTTCAAAAATTCACAAGTCGCTGGCTGGAAACTGGTCTTCTTCGTTATTCATCAAGAGAAGTAGAAATCTGGTAGAAACGAAATGGCTGTGGCGTTTCAGAACCCTTGCATAATACGAGTTGAAGTATCTATTAGCTATGTATTCTTAACATAAATAATTATCAAAATTAGTAGTTTTTTCATCGAGCATTACTGCATATAAAACTTCAAATACCGTATCACAAAATTCGTCAGTTATCTGGCTAAAAACTTTGAATATAATTTTGAACTTAGAAGCTTAATTTTTTCATAATGCCCTTTGACTATATCTGTTTTGTCACATTTAAAACAGTTGAAATGGGCGACTTTGATATTGATTTTTTTTTTTTTTGCTCTTTTGGATTCCTAAGAAGCCTTCTTGTATTAAAAACTGGTTTTTAATTACAATTGTGAAAAAAATGCATTTAAAGTTTTTTTTGGCTTCTTTATAGAATATATGTCATGTAGGCTAAGGCTGAACTGCTGCTTTTTTATCGCTTTTGGCTGCTCTTTTGGATATTATTCATTTTTTCTTTTGGGGATTCATTCCAAATTATAAACTGATAAATACCTAACATCAGTCAAATTATAAACTGTATCTAAAAGGAGTAAATTTATCAAATTGAAAAATACATGATGAACACTTCACATGAGAACACTTCAATTACAATGACACAAAAAACACTTAATAGTTTATTGGCTATGAAGAAAAATGAAGTGCCAGCTATTTTCTTAGGTAAAAAATGAAAAGCTCATCCGTTTTAAGTGTAATTAAATGAATTAATATGCTGACTGAAGTAGCTCCAGGAAGATGTTGAAATGTTCATCCTAGTTCGTCACTTTTAATCCAAGCAAAATGTTAGGACGCTTAGTATCAGTTATTGAGTTTAAGCTTTGATTTCCAAATGCTCACAAGAATTACCAAATTTAAGAAAGTCGCAACAATAAGTCACCTGTGGTCAAAATACTTAGACTCCTCTTTGATCCCCACCCAGGCTCAAAGCTTCTGCTATGGTCATTTCCATGGAAATCTCCAAGAGTTTCTTTTAAAAATACCTTTCAAGCGTAGTTAGGGGTATTTAGGCTTTTTTGCTTTTCTTCAAAGCTTTGAAAAAAGTGTGCTCTTTTGGATATTATTCATTTTTTCTTTTGGGGATTCATTCCAAATTATAAACTGATAAATACCTAACATCAGTCAAATTATAAACTGTATCTAAAAGGAGTAAATTTATCAAATTGAAAAATACATGATGAACACTTCACATGAGAACACTTCAATTACAATGACACAAAAAACACTTAATAGTTTATTGGCTATGAAGAAAAATGAAGTGCCAGCTATTTTCTTAGGTAAAAAATGAAAAGCTCATCCGTTTTAAGTGTAATTAAATGAATTAATATGCTGACTGAAGTAGCTCCAGGAAGATGTTGAAATGTTCATCCTAGTTCGTCACTTTTAATCCAAGCAAAATGTTAGGACGCTTAGTATCAGTTATTGAGTTTAAGCTTTGATTTCCAAATGCTCACAAGAATTACCAAATTTAAGAAAGTCGCAACAATAAGTCACCTGTGGTCAAAATACTTAGACTCCTCTTTGATCCCCACCCAGGCTCAAAGCTTCTGCTATGGTCATTTCCATGGAAATCTCCAAGAGTTTCTTTTTAAAATACCTTTCAAGCGTAGTTAGGGGTATTTAGGCTTTTTTGCTTTTCTTCAAAGCTTTGAAAAAAGTGTTATAATATTCCAAATGTTACATTTGTGCATATTTTTGGTAATCATTTGTGGGGGATCGAATTTTTTAAACCACTGTAGATACGTAAGAAAGTTGCAACATCTAGTACCCTGAGGTCATAAGACTGTCAAAGACTCCTCTTTGAACCTCCCAAATAGAAAGCTTTTATTATGACCTGGCCTTTTAATGTAACTTGGGCACTGGACCAAGGGCGCCATTGTTACTCGAGCGCAACGTTAGGTGGGGATGTCGATATCGCTTTCGTCACACCAATTTGTTTTAGTGTGAATCTGCCTGGTACATATGAATGAATGTTTTCAAAGTAAACCGTTTCATCAATAGGAAAAAGACCGGATTGGACGCATATGTCCCTTTCCCTTTGGACGATAAAACCATGCAAGTGCTGTATCAAGTATAACTCACGAAAATCTTGTTAATTTTGTCAACTTTTCAACTTTTTGGCATCCCTGCTTTCAAAAAAAAAAAAAAAACAATCAAGGTTCTATCACTTAAATATAATAACTCCCTATGCCCCCCTTCTGGATACCATCTTGATAGGATACCGTCTCTGCTTTAAAAAAAAAATTAACTTATTGGCACCCCTGCTTAAAAAAAAAATCGAGGCATTATCATTTAAATATGATGACTCTATACCCCCCCCCTCTGGATACCACCTTGATAGGATGCCATCTCTGCTTTAAATTAAAAAAAATGAACTTTTTGGGATCCCTGCTTTCAATAAATAAAATTTCGAGCTATTATCATTTAAATATAATACCTCCCTACCCCCCCCCCTCTGGATACCACCTTGATAGGATACCGTCTCAGCTTACATTAGAAAAATAATTTACTGAATAATTAACAAGGTCACTATATGGTTCAAACAAACACGCAAAATAACGTTAAACAGCTTAGTGTTCCTTGAAAAAAAAATTGTGGGTATGAGTAAAGGGGTACAAAGACAAAAACAAAATGTCGAAATTATTCAGATATACCTCAAATTATTGGAAAACTGATTGATAGATTCGCCATGGCATTCCATAAGATCCAAAGAATCGAATTAAAAGGGAGCACACACAAAAGCCAAATAAGGCCAGTAGCCTTTGAGAAATCACAAAATACCCAAGACAATGAACAAGTCCTAATGGGGGGCCCTGGGTCTATCAAAATATTTCAATGATTTCCCAGGGAATTTGATATCATTTTCTTCTGTCTCCACTTTAAATGAAAAAAATAATTATCATTTTGGCATCCCTGCTTTCAATAAAAAAATGAGGTATTATCATTTAAAAAGATAGCCCCCTATCCCCCTCCCCTATAGGCAATAACTTACAATTTATTTATGAATCATATTTTTGGGGTAACTTCCGGTTCAATCTTTAATTCCCCAACCTTGTACATAGCTTAGTCTATAGCTAAATTTTGTCTCAACCGAAGGCTATTTTTATTTTTTTTTTTTTCTATCAGGTGTTCAATAATTGAGTATTAAACATTAAGAAAATCTTATCTAAAAACAGCAAAAAAAAAAAAAAATGCCAACTTACAATTCAGCTGTAGAAACAATCTGTCGGCTGTCAATTTCAAAATCCAACAAAAGGCTGAAGCTGTATAGTAGTGAATGCGTTCTATAATTCTATTCAACTTGAAAATAAAATTCTTGACTACGAATGATGTAAGAAATAGCGATTGGGAAACTGCATTCGAAATGATTTAAACTCATTTCATAAAGACGATACTTTTTTTTTGTCAAAATATGAAGAACTGTGTATATTGCAATATTTGCAATAGCATATTGCATCTGTCTGGTTTTTATGCAAAGTAACAAAAGACACGAAAATTAATGAACAAGAGAGCAGTGAAGAATTATGGTATACAAAGTAATATTTGGCAGGGAAAGTCACTGGTGATAAATCACTAGGGGTGGCACCGTGATTGCGTGATTTTCAGGGATTCGGGGAACCAAATTTTTTTTCGGGGTGACGCATAGATTTTCGGGGAAATACCCGAAAATTCAGGGATAGTGCAAGCTCTGCTTGATTTCTAATCAGGAAAATCGAAATACTAAACCACACGAGAAGGAAAAGCTCCGACTTTGCGGTTGACGCAATAAAGAATTGCCGTAAAAATAATTTAAAGTCGACCGAACGCCGCCGCCTCAGCCGGCGGCGGCGTGCCTGTGGAGCGCCGGCGGCGTTACGACACTTCGGCGGCATTCGACCGGACCTCTCGTCGGCGGCGTTCGGTCGATCCGCCGGCGCGGCGACGGGGTCTAGTCATAAGGATAGACACTAGCCAAGGTAGTTCCTGGTTTTAATTCAACATTTAAAATATTTTTATTAGTAAAAAGGAAAATGAGTTAATGCTCAAAATATTTGTGTAATAGGAGAGGAACTTCCTACCCTCCCAGCATGCATATTGCACAGTTATTCACAACATCTTTTTGGGAGTATGTGTAATGTTTGCTAATGATTATACCTTCTTCAATAGAGATATCCAGGACGCTATTGCGATATTGTATATAAAAATTCAATTTTGATTTGATTTTTAGTACCTTAAAAGACTGTTCCACGAGTCTTTCTTTTGTTCATTTTTGTGCCACTAAAGTGGCTAATTCAAATGTTGAAAAGATGAAAAACCATATTATGTAAATTTTGCAACCTTTTTCGTTTTAAACTCTTATGCGTTGTTAAAATGCATTGATGCACTTCAGAAATGTTTCTCCTATGTTTCCTACATAGGAAACATATACACATTTTTGACATATTTATCTCTATATAAATATCTACTTTTATTCTAGGCCTGGTGTTTAGTAGGCCAGATAATTATTTGTATTTTAATGGTTTAGCTGCGGTAAATCCAGTATTTGGGTATGGATAATACCTTTCATAGGTTTATATTTTATAAGTTTACATAAGGTCATAACGCCTAGGGTGTACATGCCGTCATTAAATAAGGTCATAACGTCTAGGGCGTATAGGCCGTCATAACATAAGGTCATAACCCCTAGGGCGTACAGGCCGTTATTACATAAGGTCATAACGCCTAGGGCGTATAGGCTGTCATTACATAAGGTCACAACGCCTAGGGCGTATAGGCCGTCATAACATAAGGTCATAACACCTAGGGCGTACAGGCCGTTATTGCATAAGGTCATAACGCCTAGGGGGTATAGGCCGTCATTACATAAGGTCATAACGCCTAGGGCGTATAGGCCGTCATAACATAAGGTCATAACACCTAGGGCGTACAGGCCGTTATTACATAAGGTCATAACGCCTAGGGCGTATAAGCCGTCATTACATAAGATCATAACGCCTAGGGCGTACAGACCATCATTACACAAGGTTATAACGCCTACGGCGTTATAAGCCTTCTGGCAAGGGATAAGTTGGTCTGGAGATTGCAGCTCAGATTAGGCCCAGCATCTAATTAGAAAGATTATATAGTTGGTTAAAATTAGGCACCGATCCCGGAACAGATGACATGGTCTCTTTGGCAGAGTCTCTGGACCTTGTATACGAAGTACTGGGTGACACCATTCGACCCAGGCCTACCATTACCGTCCAACAGCCTCGCTCGGCGGCAGAGCTGGTTTTGGCAATTGAGCCATTCAAGAGAAAACAGCTAATCACGTTACCTTGCACCCAATGCTAAAAAACTTCATCAAGCAGCGCTCAGAAGAACTGCTGTCAACAACAAAGAATAAGCCACTCTCAGAACGTGATAATTTCTTTGATCCTCTCGACATACCGGGCCGAGCGAAAGCACGGACTTTCACTCTTTGAGTAAAGTTTCTCCCTTTTCCTCAGTTTTTACCCCTTTTTAGATATTGGCAGCTGGCAACCCTGATGGTACGCAGAAATCATGAAACAGAATATTACAGAAGTGAATTTTTGTGTCTTAATTGTAATTATTTGTATTTTAATCATTTGGGTGTATTAAACCCAATATTTATGGTATGGTATATTACTCATTACATAAAGGGTATACAGGCCGTCATTATGTAAGGTCATAACGCCTTGGGCGTACAGACCGGAATTACACAAGGTCATAACACCATTGGGTATACAGACTACCATTACATAGGGTCACAACACCTTGGGTGTACATGACGTCATTGCATAAGGTCAAATCACCTTGGGTGTACAGACCGGCATTACATAAGATAATAACACCTTGGGTGTACAGGCCACCATTACATAAGGTCATAACGCCTTGGGAGTACAGACCCTCATTACATAAGGTCATAATGCTTAGGAAGTACAGACCGCCATTATATAAGGTCACGACGCCTTGGACGTACGTACCGTCATTGCATAGTATTGTAACGACTACAGCACTAACCTATAGGTCTGGTCTGGCATGTGGTAAGTTTTTCTGGTGATTAGAGTTGAATTTACTTCCGGCGTCCAATTTCAAATATGCTATGCTAGCTGGATAACAGTATATACTTCGAATATTGAAGAAAACATCGTTCAAAACTTAGTACTTCTTTGACCCTTTCGGCATCCCGGACCGAGCGAGAGCTTACAAATGTCAAGACGCATTTTCAGCTTCACAGGCACCACGCATAAACCCAAAGTTCATTTTGTTACCATCAACTGGATAAGTAGAGGACATAAAGTTCATATCAGTTGAAAGAAAGTCATTCTTGGCCTTAGATTCTTCCACACGAGTGACTCTGAGCATGCTATCATACAGTGACTTCACGTTAGGTACTGTCATAAAGATGTTAAAGGCAGAGAACGTCTCTCCTGACACTATCCCAAAAACTGATAAAGTTCTTGGATTCTGTTAATAGATGTCAGCAGCATCTTTCAAATATTCTTTCTAGAGCATACTCAAAATTATTATCTTTGGAAAGTGTTTCATATTTTCCGCCGACTTTAAGGACCTAACTGAAGGAATGAGGTTAGGGTTCACTTTCAAAAACAAAATATATCAGTTCAAATTGCCATCGTGAGCTATGGCCATCTTCAAATAATCCAGTGGCATGCTTACATGAACAAATAAATTCTGCACAAATACCAAAAGTCATTAGTACAAAACAATGTAAAGACCATTATGATTCTCAGGCTCAGACTTGGGTTCATGCTGAGCGAGAAATCAGATGATTCTCCTGCACAGACTCGGGTTCATGCGAGCGAGAAATCAGAATTGCAACCTATGCGACGGATCATATTTCTCGGGTTTTCTGGTAGACCAGGAGGTAAAGAAGGTGTACCTAACCCCGGAAAAGATTCAGAACTTGATACATGCAATCAAGGCAGCTCTGGAAAAATCGCATGCCTCAATAAGGCAACTGATGAAGCTGATTAGACTCATCAATGCGGGCTCAAGAACAATTCCTTTCAACAGACTATATCTCAGGAAATGTCAGTTACTAATGCTCAGATGTGGAACAAGTCTTGGAGCAACATAGATTTAAACATCCTAATTACGACAGAGATGAAGAGGCATTTTCACAGTGGCTAAACAAAGATTGGCTGAGTCAAGGCCTTCCTCTCAAGCCCCCTATTGTTTCCAAAACAATATTCACCGACAGCTCAACCTACGGGCGGGGTGGCTATCTAAAGGACCCACATCAAGACACTTCGGGGACTTGGTCTCCAGATGAGAAATCTCTTCATATAAATTGTCTCGAGATGAGAGCCATAGCCAACACAATCAAAGCCTTTGCAGAGGAGCTAAGAAACGAGGTAGTCATAATAGCGACGGACACCTCGACTGTAGTCAATTACATAAACAAAGAGGGCGGAACCCGTTCTTTCTCCCTAGAGGAGGAACCCATAAAGCTCTTTGAGACTACGATGGCCTTGAACGTTCACTTGAGGGCAAGACACATCGCCGGGTCACTCAATCTAGTAGCCGGCACACTGTCACGAGAAGGAAAAGTCTGCCCACGGAATGGAGTCTCAACGAGAGTGTCTTCAGAGCCCTGTCAAAAGAGTACGGACTGCCAGAAGTCGATCTATTCACGACTCGATTGAACCGGAAGATCGACGTATATTTCTCACCAGTTCCAGATTCTCTTGCGATCAGCGCAAATGCCCTTGTCCACGATGGGTCGAACAACTATGCCTTCCCTCCATTTGCCCTGATCTCAAAGGTTCTGGAGAAGATTCGAAAGTCTGTGAACTGCCGAATAATGCGAATTGCTCCGTAAGCGCCTCGCCAAGCTTGGTACACAAATCTTCTCAACCTGCTAGTAGACTTACGTATACCCCTCGGAGATTAGTCAGATCTCCTCCAGCAGGGTCGACTTCGCCACCCAGCACTAAGGAGTCTAAATTTACACGGCTGGAATATACCGAGCGTGGACTAGAAAAGAGAGGTTTTTTTTAAAGAATCAGCCCGTGCATTTGCCCGGTCCAGCGACGATCTACCATTGAATTGTTCAATGGAAAATGGAAAGTGTTCGTAGGTTGGTGTAGTGAAAGGAAGATTAATCCTCTCGCAACCGATACTCAGACAGTTGCAGAATTCATGATATATCTAAAGACTGGTCGAAACCTCGCACCATCAACGATATAAGGTTGTAAAGCAGCAATATGCGGAACGCTAGCTCTAGCTACAGGAACAGATATCAGCAAAGATACTTGTTTGACGAAAATGATACAGAATTTTGGCACGAGTCACCGCGGACACAACATGATATTCCTGCCTGGGGTCGTGGCCTTGTTCTAAGGTATTTTAGAACTTCACGATTTCTTGACTTGTGGAATATTGACATGAAGGATGTTACTCTTAAGGCGGTATTCATTACTGCCATCGCATCTGGTCGTCGAAGGAGTGAAATACATGCTTTGTCTTTCAGTACAGCACAATTTTTGGATAATTCAGTAACTCTCAGGTTCATCCCTTCGTTTAGACCCGAAACCGTGAAGCCTCATGAGATACCTTCTCCTGTCCTTCTTCCAGAGCTAGATGTAGATCCAGCTTTGTGTCCAGTGAGAATACTATCGGCCTACACACAGCGAACAGCTAATGTGGCGGTCAGAAAAGGGAGAAAAAGGTTCTTAATTCCTTTTTCTAAAACAGCACCACGAGAGGTGGCAGATGGAACCATTTCTTCTTGGATAAAGCAGGCCATAACTATGGCATATCAGGCAGCAAAAGAAGAGTGTAGAAAAAGGAAAGAACATGACACAAGATCCATGACGGCGTCATGGGCGCTATCAAAATCAGTACCACTTGCTGATATAATGAGTACTGCTGGCTGGTCTTCGGAGTCTACTCCCAGACAACACTATCTTCATGAAATAGAAGATCGAGCCGATGCTCAACATTTTGTTGCGGTTCAGACAGTTTTATAGTTTATACATTTGAATATTTGAGTTTGAAACTAATATTTTATATTAGTTGATTTATGAACCCACCACCAAATCGGTTGGAATCTAAGCTTTTGGTAATAGATGTACCAACCTAAGAGGTAATGGCGACGCCAAAACCGAACTTTCGAAGGAAAGTTCAGTTTGGCTAGCCCATACTTACCTCATACGTTGGTACATAGAGTCCCTCCCTCCTCCCTGCTCATTGAGAGTTAAGGAATTATATGGGATGTAGTTCAAAATAGAAACTGGTCTGAATTGGCTATGGAGAGGGACTGGATCGCTGAGGAAACGTTTGTTTTCGGTGGAATTTTGGTGTCTTGACCCCCGTCTTTGCATTGCGAAACCGAAGAAAGCTTTTGTTAATAGATGTACCAACGTATGAGGTAAGTATCGGCTAGCCAGACTGAACTTTCCTTCGAAAGTTCGGTTTTTAGTTGCATAAAGTAGCGAAAGTTACAACATAAAAGGAAAGGTTTTAGGATATTTATCTGATCTAGCTAAAGGTAAGGATTCCGGCAACAACGATTTTAGGGGGGTGTCAGTTGTCTTGCGTGAGGTAAACCATGTTTTCTAGCCTAGTATTGTTGTTTCATTGTTGGGTTATCATTCTTGTGTTACAATTGTTGTGTTTTCTTCTGACATTCAGTTTGTTCCGTTTCCCGTTTCCCTCCGACCGAGGGTTGAACAACTTGGGATTAATGTACATTCTGTGTCCAAATTAATCCAGATTTAATCTCGGACTTTTACTTTTATTGCAAAATTTTGTGATGAATTCTGATTTTTAACTAGGATTTTTTTTTCTCAAATTAATCCAAACCCTGTAAAAAAAAAAGAAAAGGAGTTGTAGGCTAATTCCCCGCGGGTTCCATAATGTAGGCTGGGTTATGTTATATATTCCGTTAGTTTTATTACCGTTGCTATCCCCCTACTTTTTTCCGCTAGCAGGTTCAACCGTAATTCATGCTGGACTACACACAGACTCACTCGAGGGTGACTTGAACGACCAGACGTTTAATGTGATGCATTATCGCCAAAAAAAAAACAAAAACAAAAAACAATAAAATAACTTGAAAGTCATTTGGTCAATTTAGTAAATACTACGGTTTCACCTCGAGTTTACTAGAGCCTGGGGGTTTCTAATTTGAAAAATTCACATAGGCCTATGAGTGAAATTTCCAAAGCCTGAATCCTCAAACCCCCCTTCAAGCCCTCCAATATGAGGGACTGGCGACTTTTTATTGGGCGACAGTACATCAGTACACACTAAAAGCAAATAGCTAACATTGCTCTTGCTCTACCGGTGCAAGAAAAAATTTAATGGCCATTAATTGCTCTCGAGTTAATTTGTGCCTTTCTTTTAGGCTGGGTTGACTGCGGTCAAATATGGCGCTCTTCCAGAGTCCGGTAAAGACTAGCAAGACCATGGCTGTTACAGAATCATTCGACTTCTCAAAATGGTTGATATGTCAGGACCCAACTGGAAAGGTGACAAGAATGAACATACAATGTTCAAACGAGCTGCTTCCAAAGAAAAGACAAACTTTCTGAAAGTGTAATGAAAGTGATAGATTCCGCTAGTGATGAGCTATAACCTAAGTGGCATGATTCATGCAGAAAAAAGTTCACAAGCACAAACCACATTGAGTGCGATAAAAGGGTTTCCTGGCTTGCCACTGTAGCTCCAAGCACAGAGGTTGCACGTCCGACCACAAGAAGAAGCACACGCGAGAACTTTAACTATAGTCTGTGTTTGATATGCAGTAAACCCGGTATGGTAAGAGAACTATTGCGCCGTGTAGAAACTTACAACCGGCAAGAAAAGATATGCAAGCAAGCAAAGGCAGCTCGTGATCAGTATTCTCATGTTCTACTCTGAATTGAAGGAGATGGAAAAGTGTCTATCGATACGCCAGCAAAGGACGTCAGATACCATGACAGGTGCATGAAGAAGTTTCTGGTCTGTAAGCCCAAAAAAGTCGATGGCTGTCAAAGGGCTGTTACAACGTTTGACTCGTTTTGCCAGATATTGGAACCGAAATTTCGCAATTGGCAAAATCTATTACCTTAATGGACTTTGCAAAAAGTACAATAAGATATTGCTCGGGTCATTTCCAAAGGCAAATCTCATCAGGAGTTATAGGCTCAAGCAGAAACTTTTAATCGATTTGAAGGCGAAGTTGAGTTCTGGCGGCAAGGAGAAGGACAGATGTTATTGGTGTTTTTCGGGCGCTCACTAACGGCTTCTCACTTTCTGGAACAGATCTTGTCACTTCGGCGAAATATTGATGAGGACTATGTACGGATAGAGACCACGGATACCGAAGATTCAAGTTCATGTGATGAAGACACTAGGCAGGTCAATGTTGAGACGGCCATGGACCAATATGGTGCTGCCCTCTTACGAGAGGTAAGCTCTATGACTGTTTCGAGCACGTCCGACGAAGAGGACATTCCTCTATCTTTTCGAGTCAAAGCGAGCCATTGGCCAGTAACAAGGATGAGCCCTAGGTCGGAGACATCTTTAGGGGATTCTTGTTCTCACTCCTTAAACGAAGGTTATTCAAAGTCGCACTACGGCAGGTACATGCGAAAAGAAATGGTCGCTGCTGGAGACTGCTGGAGAAGCGAAGAAGGGGAAGATGCTTACGATGCTGACTTTTCAAAAGCTATGAAGACTGTCCCCGACTCCCTATACCACTTCGTTTGTATGATAGTCCTTGACCAAGTTGAGTTTGAATGCCTGCCAGAGTAAGGAAATATACCAGCTCCTGAACAACTTCAGTTTAAAATTCTGATGATCTGTCAAGCAATCATGTTTGCTGTTGGCGTCGAAACTCCTGCAACAACATCACTGGGACTCGTTCTGTACCATGCTACAAGAAGTAGTGACCTTTTTCAGATATTAATCCGACTTATTCTTTCTGTGTGCTACAGTACTGTTAGACGAATTGTGAATACCAAGGCAGTGGAGCTGAAGGAAACTTATGAAGACCAGATTTTCATTCCTTCGAATCTCCAGAAAGGACATTTCTCTACCTTCGCTATCGACAATTTGGACTAAAGCTAAACACATTAGATGGGTCTTCGCTAAACGTTACAAGTTTTACGGTAAATCAGCATCCACAGATCCAAGTAGACGGAAAGAGCAGTGATCTGCCAGCTGCCCATGGAACAACTACTTCGACAGGTTGCTCGTCGACGTCTCCGGCAGACTCCGGAAGAACTGTTGACGTGACGGGTGTGTCGAGCGAAAGTTCTGGGAGGATTCCCCGGAAAAGAACCCGACAGATGGTAACCGACAACCGTCTTGGCACTCAAGATATTGGACATACTGGAAGGTTAAAATCCCCAAGAAAACACGACCTTGTGACTCTGCTTCCTTACTTTCTTTGTTTAAAAATAGTTAACGAGACTCTGATGGCATTCTCGGTGCCGAACCTGGACCTCTGCTGGACGCTTTGTAGGTTGTGCCCTACGAAACTTCTTGAAGTGGAATTTGAAGAACCAACTCCCAGTTGGAAAGCCTTCAACGCAAGAATCGTTCCTTTCTGGTATAGCATAACCACCTTAGGTTACTTACCCTTGCTTCCCTATTCACCAACATCCTGTGAAGTCGTAGCCTTTGCCATTACCATCTGTCAAAAAACAGCAGAGAAGCTTAGAAACAAGTACACAGTCATCAGTCAGGATCAAGCTGTTAATGAAATAAGCTATGGCCTTCGAAAGGCCCAGCCCATCTAAACAGAAAGGCCCAGCCTATCTAAACAGATAGGAGTTGTGTTGGACAGTATTGCTCCGCTTTTCTCGAAGTACAACGACTCCAGATCTACCATAAGGAATCATAGCCTCTGGATCAACTATTTAGATCTGATCCGTACCTGAAACGACTATCTTTATGCCGAAAGAGCTACGGACTGGGGATCACACTTAAACACCGCAAAAGAGATGATTCCGATTTTCTTCGCATCTGGAAACCATAAATAGCTGCGCTTAGGTAGCTGCGCTTCTAGGTAGTTAAGCTGCGCTTAACTACCTAGAAGAAATGCTACGCCTGCCTGAAAAAGCGCCAGAAGTTCACAGAGTTTGTAAGTGGCAATTTTGTTGTTAGGAAAACAACAAGCCGTTTGCAGCATTGCATGCGATCTGGCTTTAGAGTTGACTGTGAATCTGGAAATCAAAGGTCATCGAGGAGTTTCTGGTATCGTTGGTGCGACAACGAATGAAAATGCCAGGGATCGATATCTGACTACTCTCCCCTTTCTTGCAGCAGTCACCAGAACGCTGAAAACAAACCTAAATATGGATAAAGAGGCAATGAAGCATCATGAAATTACCACTGCGTTTACAAATTTGACAATAAAAGGCAGAAATCAGGTTATGGACTTGGTAGAGTTGTTCGGAAACCCATTCAAGACGACAAGAACAGAGCTGCACATCTTTATGATAGGGGATACGGCTCCAGAAGCCGTAGCAAATAGTCTGCTATACTTCCGAGAAATTGGCTTTGAAGCCATGAGCTCGTATCTCGAAGGGATATCCACGAAAGTAAAAGTTAGCATAGTACAAACTTTCGCCTCTGTTGCCAAAAGGGAATAAAGAAAGAGCCACACAAATTTTTTTTGGGGAAACTGAGCTGCTCAAACCAGCTCTGCGTCTTGCGAATTCAACACAAACTTCGTCCCTCTGTGAGCTGCTGAAGTACGAGCTACAGCCATATCCGGCCTCACTTGCAGTATTATCATCAAGTCGTAGGGAGCCTCAGCTACGTACTGGTACAAAGTCAACAGCCTTGAACTACATTCTGCAAAAGTCTGGCTTGCAGTCGTGGCCAAAAATGATTCCACATACTCTTTTTGAAGACTCTCCTCGATCTGACTGTATAGTTGATGTCATGAGTGCCATAAGGTGTTATTGACCACAACAAAATGAGATGCTAGCAGATTTGGAATAGGAGTTTACGATGGGATTCTTAGGAACATACCTGAAGCTTGTCAGTGTATGCATTTAGTTGGTGACAGGTATGACGGTCTTAGTGACGATAGAACCCGTGATGACTACTCGTTCAACCTCAAAGGAGCATCTGCCTGTCGAAAAAGAAGAGGAGATCCCCGAGGAAATATTTCCACCCCGTTCACTTCCTCCAGCAAAATTGCAAAACTCTGGGACGGGATTCTCAGCAGTTGCTCAGCCAGAGGTCGACTCTTGAAAGTTCTTTTCGAGGTCTGGAAGTACAAAATTTCGACCCGTCTGATGGTTCATCTCGCTGGAGGTTTCGAGAGTCGACATAGAGCTGTTACCGTTACGCCCCATGGAAGCTCTGTTGATGACGATCTCTCGTCTTGCCACGAGGAAGCAGACACTCGGGTGCTATACCACACAGCAGTTGGCGCAAGACGAAAGAGCAAACTTGTGATAATACAAGCCAACGATACTGATATCGTCTTACTAGCTGCATACTACTTCCAGTATCTTGCTAGTCTCGGCCTCAAGCAGCTCTGGGTTAAGTTTCCGTCCTACTGCATACCTATTTCTACGGAAGCACAAAATCTAGGAGTAACATTTTGCAACGCCTTGCCCTTTGTCCACAGCTTGAGTGGATGTGACACCACAAACTTTCTATATGGAATTGGAAAGGTCCGCTTTTTTCGAGCTGCGAAGTCTTCAGAAACTTTGTTGGGGTCTTTAGGTGATGAAGTTCGAGCCCTTGCAGAGAAGCCATCATCTGTGCAAAGTGCTGGTTAAATCAACGTCTGTAAGTAGCTTGTGGTTACAGTGTATGGCAGAAGTGCAACTAACTTGAATATTCTTAATGATCTCCGAGCACATTTGTACCTAAGATTGGAGGATTTGCGGCGTTTATCACCAACTGATATCTCGTTTCTGCTTCATTTGAAAAGGTGCATATTCCAGTCACTGATTTGGATCCAAAGCCACAAGCCCTGTATTGATTACCTCACGCAACCGATATGGGCTGGAGAACTGAAGATCATAAACTGAAGCCAGACCTAGTTTCTGCGATGCCGCATGGGCTAGCATCGCTTTCGTTTTGCAACTGTGACAAGATGAGGTGCGGCTCGCACTACAAATGCTCCAAAATGGGTTTCTGTGACAGCGCATGTAAGTGTGGAGCTGACCCCCCAAAAATGCCGAATTTCCGAAATGGATCAGAACAAGTCCGAAGGCGAAGATGAAGAAGAAAAAGAGATTTGAGCCACCGTTTCATGTTCAGTTTTAACTATTTGATTTTTATTGTTTTGATATTAAATTGCTAATGCAGTCGTCTAAACATTAGTTTCAGCTGATCACGACAGTTACCGTCCGCTACATCCGTGGCCGTTGACCCAATCTAACCGATTGGATCATTGGCGCCTGCTATGCTGGGATTTAAATAAAATAGTATCTTAAATCAGCCATGGTCACCTCTGCACCACACGTTCACACGGCTTCGCCACCTTGAGCCTACGTAAGCCAGATCGTATCTACTACTACAGAAAAAATAAATAGTTGTTCAAGAATTAAGATTTTTTGAAAAGAAGCACATGGTTTGACTCGTAATGACGAGCAGAATTCAAATAAAGCAAAAAATATACCAAATTCGCGCATGCGATCGCAGAACGAGGCATCTGTTTTTTTTTTTCCTGGTTAAAGATGTTAGTTGTACAGTATGTAAATACATGATTTGATTCAAAAAAGAGCCATCTATCGTTTGGTGCGATAAAAACTACAGGTTGTCTAAAAAATATTTCGAGTAAAACGCCACTATTCAGAAAATTTTCTTTTTTGGGAGGGAAATTTTCTTGTTCAAACGCTTATATATTCTTACAGATTCAAGTCTCGACCTTGTTTTTATTAACAACGTGTAAAGGACAACTTGAAGGTTCGAATGATATGCAGTTTGATTCGTTCTCTTTTTTTTAACAGCTAAAAAAAAATTAAAAGAACTTGGTCATTGTAGGCTAATTTCTGAAAGCTACGACGTTATTTAGAAAAAATAAATAGTTGCTCAAGAATTGAGATTTTTTTTAAAAAGAGGTACATGGTTTGACTCATAATAATGAGTAAAATTCAAATAAATTATAAAAAAATATACTTATGTAAGCAAAAATTTCAGGAAAACCGAAAAAACTAAGAAAAAGTATATTTAAAAACCTTGTTTTCAAAATTAAATAAGGGTTGAAAAAAAAGGTTGTGGGAAAAAACTAAAAATACTAGGTAAAAGTACTCGTTCTTAGGATTCAGAATATGTCAAGCTTATGAAGTTTTCAGTTTTAAAGTTTTCAAAATCAAGAGCGGTATGACGTCGTTATAGGCCAAATTTGACTTTATGGGCTAAAATGACCATCTTCTACACGCGGGCGAACTTGTGCACCCCGAAATTCGTAATCAGCGCCCCCGATTACCCTGGCATCCACCCTCAAACCAACTGCAGCGAATGTGAGCCACCCCTGGAAAGATAACAGTCCCTGGATCACTGACTACAAGGAAGGGTAAGGTCACAAAATTGAAACTTCCTGGTCATGGTCAAACACAGAAAAAGATTGCCATAGGTAAGCACAAAAGAGATAGCTAATTCAGATAACAATCAACTAAAGACAAATGTAAGAGGTGACCATCCTCTCATCCCCTGTTTTTTCTCTCCCTCAGCCCTCCAAGACATGCAATCAAAGTTCTGCGGTAGTATTCTTTTCCAAAATAGTCGAAAGGTCCAATAACTATGCCTCAAAGATTAGATAACCCTCAATAGGCCCTGGGGCTAGGGCTGTAAATTATGCCAAGTTTACCATTATTGACAAAGAAGTTCTGTTGAAACTTTCAATATTCCAAGAAAGGTTATGTTCATAAAAATTGAAACTTCCTGGTCATAACAAACGGTAAAAAATCAAATCAATGTACCCTGGGAAATCAGCCTCAAATGGCACGCTGTATGATATAATCAGCTAGATATAAAAAAGGATGTAAGTGAACAAAAACATCATTAGACAACTCACTTTTCAAAGTAGATGGATCGGCGAAATGTTTCTCGCATGTAGCACACTTAAACGGCTTTTCTCCGGAATGAGTTCTTTCGTGTCCTGTAAGTGAAACGCTAGTTTTATAAGTACCCTTATGGGCGTAGGGAGGGGGGCAGATTCCCCCCCCCCCCTAGTTCTTCAAATTAACATTAGGTATGGCTGAAAAGCAGATGGTTTGGAAAAAAGCAGTTGATAAAACTCCATCAAACTATCGACTGTACCCCCCTAGACAATATGCTGCCTAATGCTGCCTACGCCCATGAGTACTCTAAATATACGTAAAAAAAAATCGTTAATAAACATAGAGGTCAGACTCGTAAATTTTGGTAGCGCTTAAAAAAAAAAAAAATAAAATCACTAAAAGCAGAGATGTAACCTCTAAGGGATATCAACTTCGAAGTATCAGAATGAGCTTTCTTTTTGGCTGGACATTCTGATATACTTTATCAAATATTGATCACACATTTGACCAAATGTAAGCTTTAAATATGGAGTAAAATGAGCAGGACTTATTGGAGATTTAATTTCTTCAATATTTCACTTTGGGAAGATTTAAACTTCAATCTTGCTTTCCTCAGTTTTCCAATCATCCGCAAGAATATGTAAAACTGAGCTCTGAGTTTTCTTCTCTCATAAGAAAACATAAATGAAGAAACTATAAAAAATAGCTCAATAAATTTAGAGTTATTGACAACAAATACCCAACTTTATTTGATAGATACAGTAAAAAAATAAAAATTAAAAAAAGCATAATAATAAAGAGATCAATAAAAAATATTACGATTTTCACTTGGAGCATCCAGCAATAGAAAACCACTTAAAAAAACCTAATATTGTCAAAGTTCTCCAGTAGCAATGAAAATTGGATGCATTCCACTGTATGGTCAGGACTTTTTATTTGAAGTCATATTACAACTAGAGTTAAAACATGGCCTATTGCTTATAATTCTTTAATACGCTCTTTTCCACTGATCTCAAAACTTACAATGGCTAATCATTATACAATTTTGTGTTTGATTGATTAAGAAAAAAATTATGCCAAGTAATTGACTTGTTTGACTTAATAAGTGTGCCCTTCAATTAATCTACCTTCAATTAATTTCTTATTGAAGTGCCCTTCAATTAAGGGCACTTCAACTAATGTGCCCTTCAATTAAGTGTGCCTTTCAATTAATTTTAACATCATTTAAAATGTATTTCTGGTACGGTGTTAGATTCACCGTTTGAATGCAATGAAAATACACTTACGTTTTTCGTGAAAAATAAGGAAAATAATATCATAATGCACTTCTATATTGAAATGATGAAAAGTAAACTTAAAAAGAAAGAAGAAGAACGCATGACTTCCTTTGGTAGACACTCTTATGAACTATTCAATAATTTTACTTGATGACTCACTGTCTTTGTTCAATTACTAAATGAAGCTGTTAAATGCACAAAAATACTTAATGCAGTGTCTTTTAAATTAAAAAAACAAAAAAAAAAAAAAAACAGAAACGTCTACATTAGTCAAATAGCCCGTTGAAACAAACTATAAATAAGGAGCGTCTCAGTTCAATTCGTTTTTGCTTGACAACTTATTACTCTTTTTTTAATTACTAAATGAAGCAGTTACGCACAAAAGAACCCTTAATGAAGCGCTTTTAAAAGCAAAAAAATGTTTACATTAGTCAAGTACTGTTTAATAAGGAGCGACTCAGCCCAATAATAACAGAAACTCTATTTTGATAACAATATATACGTAAAAGATTTAGCTTGTTATAACACTTCTAAATATATAACATTCCTTAATTTTGATATTGTAGGGTACTTGTATGATATACATCCTACCTAATTTCCTTCCTACCTAATTTCCTTTATTTTTTCATATATTAAATCTTAATCAACTTAGGGAATTGCAATTATCGCTCTGGCATTATGATATTCAGTCTCCAGCGAGTTATTTTTATGAATCACAAATTCTTGTTACCCCTCCCTGTTCGCTCACTCGCTTCTTCGTCGGCTCCTTTTGGAGCGCATAGAATCCCTTTGATTAATTGTGAAAGAGATAAATTTTCAATAAGATACAAAATCCCTTCTATAGCAAATAGGCTAAAATTAAATAGTAAATTAAAAATCTTAACAGCCTATCACTTTTAAAGACTAGATTAGTAGAATATATTATTAACCTTTGATGACGGGGTGATTCTTCTTGATAATTTGTTTCTTAGCATTATTTTTAGATTTTGCCGTGCTGGGGTAGCCTCCTTTGTACTTCTCCTTCTATATGTTATGATTTTTTTTTGGTTTATCTTCTTTATCTTTATTTTTGGTGTATTTGAACTCATTGTAATAATTGTTAACCTTCCTTTCGAGTTTAGCTCCCTGTTGGCTTTATTTAATTATTTGTGTTGTTTATATTTGTATGAAATACAATTTATCTTTATCTTTTTCCAATATGTTTCTCTGACGCTCAATCCCAATGAAATATACCAAAGTAAGATAAAAAAATACTACTTTAGAAATAATTTTGGGCTATATATTTGCACATTGGGGGGGGGGGTAAGTATAGTGGGTCTGTATGCCTAATATGTTAGGTAAAATTATTCAGCATATTATGTAGTAAGAATTTTTTTCGAACTTGAAACTGTCCAAATACTTTACCCCCACCCCAACCCCCTACTGTGGAAATATATAGCCCAAATTATATATCTCCCATCTATTCTTTCCGTTTTCTTTGTCTTTTCTCACGCTAAGCTGAAAGAAACTAACGAAAAAAACGAATCTATAATGCGTCAAAGAATGAACAACTTGAACGGTAGGGCGTTTATCATACAAGTACCTATTGTCCATCAAAAACTACGAGCCTGAGAAAATTTGCTGATTTTTGGAAAAGGGGGACATGACCAGTTTTAATGATCGCTTGATCACATCGCTTGATCATCAAACTATCAAGATTCAGCATAAAATAGACTTCAAAGCATCTGTCATTTTGGTCATTTTTAAAAATGAGTTTTGTTTGATACAGAATAAAAAAAAAAAAAAAAAAAAAAACAGTCGTCAAGCGTTGTTACTCTTCAGCAATTCTTTTTAGTTTTCTAGAAACATTAGGAGTTTTTTAGAATTTCTTTAGGAATTAGAAAAAAAAAAATTGGATGACACACAATCAAAGCAAAATAATTTTCCTCTTGAAAAGGTGAACTGTAATTATGTTTTAGGTTGGAATTCAGTTTAAATCTGAGTTAGGTCTACTATTATTATCATTTTAGCTTTGAATTATATGCTATTACAGAGATCTTAGTATTTGTTCATGAATTTCATTTCGCGAAGAAAGCGTTTTAATATTTAATTCTCCATTCATGGAAAGTTTAATACCGAACAATAATTCTCATTTAAGCTGTAATGTTTTGGAGGAAAAAAACGGGCATGTGGATATAATATCTAAGAAAAGATGAAATTAATTCTAGTATCACAAGTTATATAACTAATTAATTCTGAAGACCTAGAAGGGGATTGCGACGGCTTGAAAAGATGTTTAGATAGATAGCTAGATAATGTTATTAGATAATAATAGATAATATTAAACCGAGCAAAATATTATTGTATGGAATTTTCCTTGTGACAATGAAGAGCAGGCAAAAAAATCATTTAAATCTATTTGTGAACAGGGTCACAAATAGATTGTGAAAAAATATAAATGTTTTTACTTTTATAACTTTAACAAATCAAATAATATTAACAATTTGATTACTAAATATCAGTATATGTATATTAAACTGACAATGCAAATTCATTTTTTTTTTCGATAAAGTGCAAATTATGTTCTGGCCTTGGGAAGGCATAGGGATTTTGAGCCCAACTTAAGTTAATTTCTGCTTGTTTTGAGTTTGACTCGGTTATTTATTGAAATTTCTGTTCGTTTTGGGTTTCATTTATTTATCGATGCTGATTTGTGGTAGTTTCACGCTTGGTAGATAATTTGATTTTATTTTTGCTCATTTTTTGTTTAATGGAGTTCTTTACTTTACTTTGGAATACTTATTTTGTGGAAAAAGTTTTTTTTTTAATTAATTTCTGTTCGTTTTATATTGACATAGTCTTTTCAGGGAAAAAGAAAATAATACTTTAAATCTCTTCGTTTTTTAAGACTTTATAGTTCAGCCTGCTATTTGTATGCTGGAGAAAAATTCTCAGAAATTTTTAACAACATACACCCTTTTACAAATCTGGACACAAATAGTAGTGTTTAATTTAGTTTCATACCTCCTCTAGTTGACCTGAAATGGAAACTTGATACCATTCGCAAAAAAATCTGTTTACTTTCTTTGATAGCTTGGATACACTTACGCTATTTTGATTTGGTTTAATTTTAAGAGCAGAAGTAGCCCCGAAAGTTTGAACATTATACACTCAGTCGTTCTTGGGATACTGCTGAGATGCCTTATTGGGAATTAGCATTAACACAGTGCATTTTGATTTAATCTTAAAGCAACATTTAGTTTTTAAACATAAAGGCAAATGGGAGGGTGGGCGTGGGAGGGGATTAGTTTCCCTCCAATCACTTTCGACTATTGAAAAGGGCACTAGCCCATTCAATTTCCAATCGAATGAGCCCTTTTGAAGTTTCTACGACATCGCTTTCTATAAAAACCTTATATGCCCCCAGGGCATAACTTACAACCCTTGCCCTGAGGGCTGTGGGGGTGGAGGGGGTTGTAATCCTTAAAGACCTCATTTCAAGAATTTCAACTACGTTGAGTAAAATGGCTATCTAAAATTTGATTGGATCTGTTTGGGGAAAAGGTGGGCATGAGAGGGGGGTTAGTTGCCTTCAAATCACTTTCGACTATTAAAAAGGGCACTAGCCCTTTGAATTTCCAATCGAATGAGCCCCTTTTCAAGTTTTTACGACAAAGATTTCAATAAAAACTTATATGCCCCCAGGGCATAACTTCTAACCCCTGCCCTGAAGACTGTAGAGGGAGTGTTTTAATCAAAGGTATAATTTCCTGAACTTTAAACTGTGTGGAACAAAATGGCTATCTAAAAATTTTGATTGGATGTTTTTGGAGAAATGGTGGGCGTGAAAGGGGTGTTAGTTGCCTTCAATCACTTTTGACTATTAAAAAGGGCCCTAGCCATTTGAATTTCCAATCGAATGAGCCCTTTTTGAAGTTTCTACAACAACGCGTTCTATAAAAACCTTATATGCCCAAAGGGCATAACTTGCAACATTTGCCCTGAGGCTGTGGGGGGGGGCTGTCATCCCCAAAGACCTAATTTCCAGAACTATCAACTACGTTGAACAGAATGGCTATCTTAAAATTTTTATTGGACGTGTTTGGGGAAAAGGTGGGCGTGAGAGGGGCGTTAGTTGCCCTCCAATCACTTTCGACTATTCAAAAGGGCACTAGCGCATTGAATCTCCAGTCGAATGAGCTTTTTTTGAAGTTTCTACGACAACGCTTTCTATCAATACCTTATATGCCCCCAGGGCATAACTTACAACCCTTGCCCTGAGGGCTGTGGGGGAATATCCTCCTCAAAACATAATTTCTATCAGGAAATCACCTATGTTGAACAAAATGGCTATCTAAAAATTTTGATTGGATGTGTTTGGGGAAAAGATGGGCGTGAGAGGGGGGTTAGTTGCCCTCCAATCACTTTCGACTATTAAAAAGGGCACTAGACCTTTGAGTTTCCAATCGAATGAGCCCTTTCCCAAGTTTCTACGACAAAGATTTCAATAAAAACTTATATGCCCCCAGAGCATAACTTATAACCCTTGTCCTGAAGATTGTGGGGGGAGTGTCCTGCTCAAAGGTATAATTTCCTGAACTTTAAACTGCGTTGAACAAAATGGCTATCTAAAAATTTTGATTGGATGTTTTTGGAGAAATGGTGGGCGTGAAAGGGGTGTTAGTTGCCTTCAATCACTTTTGACTATTAAAAAGGGCCCTAGCCATTTCAATTTCCAATCGAATGAGCCCTTTTTGAAGTTTCTACAACAACGCGTTCTATAAAAACCTTATATGCCCAAAGGGCATAACTTGCAACATTTGCCCTGAGGCTGTGGGGGGGGGGGCTGTCATCCCCAAAGACCTAATTTCCAGAACTATCAACTACGTTGAACAAAATGGCTATCTTAAAATTTTTATTGGACGTGTTTGGGGAAAAGGTGGGCGTGAGAGGGGCGTTAGTTGCCCTCCAATCACTTTCGACTATTCAAAAGGGCACTAGCGCATTGAATCTCCAGTCGAATGAGCTTTTTTTGAAGTTTCTACGACAACGCTTTCTATCAATAACTTATATGCCCCCAGGGCATAACTTACAACCCTTGCCCTGAGGGCTGTGGGGGATTGTCCTCCTCAAAACATAATTTCTATCTGGAAATCATCTATGTTGAACAAAATGGCTATAAAAATTTTGATTGGATGTGTTTGGGGAAAAGAGGGGCGTGAGAGGGGGGTTAGTTGCCCTCAAATCACTTTCGACTATTCAAAAGGGCACTAGACCTTTGAGTTTCCAATCGAGTGAGCCCTTTCCCAAGTTTCTAAGAAAAAGATTTCATTAAAAACTTATAGTGCCCCAGAGCATAACTTATAACCCTTGCCCTGATGACTGTGGGGGGAATGTCCTGCTCAAAGGTATAATTTCCTGAACTTTAAACTGCGTGGAACAAAATGGCTATCTAAAAATTTTGATTGGATGAGTTTGGGGAAATGGTGGGCGTAGAAGGGGTGTTAGTTGCCTTCCAATCACTTTTGACTATTAAAAAGGGCACTAGCCATTTCAATTTCTAATCGAATGAGCCCTTTTTGAAGTTTCTACGACAACACGTTCTATAAAAACCTTATATGCCCCCAGGGCATAACTTACAACCCTTGCCTTGAAGGCTGTGGGGGGGGGGGGGGTTGTTATCCTTAAAGACAACATTTCTAGAATTTTCAATTACGTTGAACAAAATGGCTATCTCAAAATTTTGATTGGATGTGTTTGGGGAAAAGGTGGGTGTGAGAGGGGGGTTGGTTGCCCTCCAATCACTTTCGACTATTAATAAGGGCACTAGCCCTTTGAATTTCCAATCGAATGTGTCCTTTTTGAAGTTTCTACGACAAAGCTTTCTATATAAAACTTTAAATCCCCCAGGGCATACCTTACAACCCTTGTCCTGAGGGCTGTGGGGGGGGGGCACTGCTATTTCCAATTGAATGAGCCCTGGTCTAAAGGAAAAAAATAATAAATAATACATTGCGCCAACATCGTTCTTATATGCCCCCTGGGCATAACATAAAACCCTTTCCCTGAGGGGTGTGGGGGAGTAACCTCCTCAAAAACATATTTTCTATCTGGAAATCAACTACGCTGAACAAAATGGCTATCTAAAAATTTTGATTGGATGTGTTTGGGGAAATGGTGGGCGTGGAAGGGCTGTTAGCTGCCTTCCAATCACTTTCGACTATTAAAAAGGGCACTAGCCATTCCAATTTCCAATCGAATGAGCCCTTTTCGAAGTTTCTACGGCAACTCCTTCGATACCAAGTGCCCTGGTATGGATAAAAAATAAAATACATTGAGCCAACATCGTTCTTTACTTAGGCAGCACGATTGCGCTGCCTATGATAAGCAAGATATGAAAGGGAAAAATTATTAGTGGAAATAAGGACATATTTCTAGGTGATGATGCGCCGTTAGGATTGAGTTGTTAGAAAGCGTCAATATGGAAGAAAATTGAATCTTCAAGAAATCGGTATGCGTGGAAGCGTGGGTGACAAAATCGATTCCACCTTAATTATGTTTTAATAGGCCTGACAGAAAAGTGGCTTTCTCGGTGGATGCCCCTCACCTGATTTGGGTGTTTCAAGTTAATGTTTTTTTTTGTATTTTTGTGATATAGAAAAAAGAGCTTTTTTTGCAGTTTTTTGGTATTTTTTCCTCTTTTTTCGCTATTATAAGTAAGGGATAAAAAGTGTTTAATTTAGTTGTAGTATTCTGTTCGGCACGGCTAATTGCACGGATGGAATTTATTTGGATTATTTGGATTATTTAGATGGATTATTTTGGAATGATTGTATCGTGGCTTACAAGTCTATTATGCCCAGTTTTTTTGTAAGTGTTATAATGAATATGATCCTGATATTAATTGTTTTTTTTTATTTTGGTGTGGTTACGTATTACAATGACATTCACCTTATGGATTGCGAACGAAATATGATCCTTTTTTCTGGTCTCCCATTATTCAAGTCCATCAACAAGGTATGTTTTTTGATAATAGTTCACTTTGATTGAAATTTTTTAATGGAACTGGAGAATAACTCACTCACTCTTGGGGCTATAGGAGATGGAGTTCTTCATCGGGATTATGATTCTAATAGTGCTGGTGAACGAAGTTTCTTTCAGATCTGTGCTGTTATGTTAGACATAATCGTCTTTCTGTTTTTCATCTGAATTGCCAGGTTATTGGAACTTCTTTTCAGCACTTGCAGCATCTCTCACGTTAAAGCGGACCGCATGTTACGGCACTTACTGAAACTTGGTTAAATGATCATAATTCGTCGCTGTTAGACATTCCAAATTATCAATGAGTGATGAAAAATAGGGAGTTGCATCAACATGGAGGTTTACTTACTTACTTACCCTAACTCCCACCCGGCCAGGTTGGCCGATTCGGGGCTTCCCCTCTAATGACATCATAACAATATTTTCGGTATACGTCCCTGTTTGCTGCAGCCCTACGCAGTTCTTGGGTAGGGTGGTCGGATAAATCTTCCCACCAGCACTTGGGAGGTCTTCCCCTAGGGCGAGAAGCATTTATTCTTCCCTCAAAGGCTATTTTAGGCAGTTGGGCTGGGGACATACGCTGAACTTGTCCTAACCATCGAAGCTGTTGGAGTTTGATGGTCTGTATGATGGTTTTAGGGTAATCCAAGAAGGACAGCAGTTGTTCGTTTGATGCTCGGTCAAGGTAAGTGATACTACTGAGCTTTCGCAGTGATTTAGTTTCAAAAGCCGCCAGTCGGTGCTTGTCATCGGCTTTTAGAGTCCATTTCTCTGCTCCATACGTTGCAACTGGAATCACTAAGCCACGGAAGAGTTAGATCTTCAGTTTTAAGGGGAGGTATTTATTTTTCCAAATAGAGCGCAGTGACTTGAAGCATGCGGAGGCAAGTGCCAGGCGGCGTTTGATGTCTTTTGAGGAGCCGTTTGTGGATGTCAAAACACTTCCCAGGTAAATAAACTGGTCGACCCATTCGATTTCCTCGCCCCGAATAGTGACTTTGGTGGGGGGGGGGGCTAGTATCTGTATGCCGTGTTACTCTCATCACCTTGGTCTTGCAGGCGTTTATCTTCATTCCAAAGCAACTAACTGCTTCGTCGATAGCGTTTGCGCTGGCTTGGATTTCCTCTATTTTTTCGTTCAGGCTATTAGTGTCATCAGCATATGCAAGTAGGTCAAAAAGATATCCTCCCAAGACTATTCCCGTTTTATCGGGGACAAGCGCCAGTAAACTTTTTAGGAATAGGCAGAAAAGAGTGGGTGAGAGGAGGCATACTTGGAGAACACCTGTAGAGGTAGAAAACACCTCAGTGAGTTCTTCACTAGTCTGCACCATGCTACTCGCCTTTTCTTACATACTCCTTATAATATCGGTAATATCAGAGGGAATTCCGTAGTGAGCCAAGATATGCCAGAGACCATCTCGCCAGATTAGGTCAAAGGTTTGCTTAAAGTCGATGAACAGTTGGTATAACTCTTTACCGAATTCCAAATATCGTTCTATGATTTGTTTAATGACAAAAATCTGATCTACAGTGAATCTATTCTGACGAAATCCGGATTGATACTCGGGTATAACATGTCTCGTCATGTTTCTTATACGGTCTAGGAGTATTTTCGTGAGGATTTTAGCGGGTTGGCAAGTAAGTGATATGGGTCTGTAGTTGTCGCACTGGCTTTTGGATCCTTTCTTGTGCAGGGGAACTATGATAGATGTTGAGCAAAACTTGGGGTAGTATTTTGTTTCCCAATCAGCTGTTACTATTCGATAGTACAGATTGATGATAGCGTCAGATTCTACTTTGAGCAGTTCTGCTTGTGTACCGTCTATCTCGGGCGCTTTATTGGATTTTAGAGATTTCACAGCGGTTTCTACCTCTGACCTTAAGAGTGGTAGAGGTGGTTCCTCATTTATTTGTGCTGGAAACATCTGAAGGACTTCAGGATCTGTATTTACTGTGAGATTTAGCTTTTCCTGGAAATGCTCTTTCCAACGATCTCGGATTTCAGCGCGAGATGTAATTTTGTGCCAATTTTTATCCAAGAGATCCAGGCACTTCGTATCTTCATGATTTGCTAGCTCTTTAGCACGTTTGAGCATAAGGTGTGAGTTACCTCTTTGGAAGTCGTCTTCGCACTGAGCGGTTTATATAAAGAATGATTTTGGTTTACATAAAGAATGATTTTAGTGTTACAATCAAGACAGAATTAACAAACCACAAGGAAATGGTTTTGAGTTGTTAGTGGTATAGTTGTTTAATAATGAATTTAAATATTTTGTTGTGGTGATTTATAGGCCTCCATCAGGAAATGCTGTGGAGTTTATTAGTTTACTGGAAGAGCAATTGAATATGTTACCTGTCTCTAATCCGCCGTGTTTCGTATGTGGTGACTTAATTTGGATTTGTGACACCTTGATTCCAATCCACGAGTTCAAGAGTTTCTTGATTTGATGTTAAGTTGGAGTCTTAAGCCAACTATAAACATTAGTACCTGTGTGACACCGAACAGTTCTTCAATATTGGATAATATCTTTGAAAGTATTGAAAGTTCTTCAATATTGGATAATATATTTGAAAGTATTGATTATCAATGCCCATCAGTTTTACTAAATGATGTTTATGACCATTTTGGAGTAATGGTTACAGTAGCCCAGGCAAGACAGATAAATAGTGGGGGTGCACGAACTAAAGTGTCCAAATGTGCATTTGAATCAGAAGTGATGACAAGGTATAAACAGAGGCTTAAAAACACTGATTTTAGTTTTTTTAAGGATGAGATGGATATTAATCATAAGTTTGATAGGTGGTATTATAAAGTCGTTGTTCTTCTCGAAGAGTGTGTTAGGATTAAAATTAAGATATGGCGTGCCTAGAAAACCTTGGGTCACTAAGAGTTTATTATTATCTATGAAAAAAGAAGCCAGATGTTTTCAGATTTTTTCAAAAGAAAGGTGTGACTGAGGAAGATTATAAGTCTTATAGTAATATACTGAATAGTTTCTTACGAAAGTTAAGGCTGAGTATTTTGCATATAAGTTTAAAGAAACAGGGGGTAATCCTGGAAAAACATGGCGGCTCAGTTTGTGGAAAAAATGGAGGCTCAAACATCAGTTTGTGAACATTTCTCCACCGTTGAATCTAAAATTTGATCGATTGTCTCGCCCGAGCATGATGATGGTGAGATTGCGCAGTTCCTTCCAGAAGAATGTGATGTGTCAGCTTATTTGATGCCAGTAAAATTAAGTGAAGCATCTCAAGTTGTTAAAAATATGAAAAATGGTAAAGTCGGATCCGACCTCATTACAATAAAGGTTTTCCCGGTGTTTACCCAGTGATCTGTATGGGATTCGGCTTTTAATGAATGAGCGTTTCAAATTTGGAGATTTTCCCGAGTGTTTAAAAAAAGCACAAGGGAAACCTTTGTTTCCCTTAGAGATTTTTGGATTTATTTGGAGATTTTCCTGAGTGTTTAAAAAAAAGCACAAGGGAAACCTTTGTTTCCCTTGGAGATTTTTGGATTTATTTGGAGATTTTCCTGAGTGTTTAAAAAAAAGCACAAGGGAAACCTTTGTTTCCCTTGGAGATTTTTGGATTTATTTCGAGATTTCCCTGAGTGTTAAAAAAAAGCACAAGGAAAGCACAAAGGAGGTGTCTCGGAAGACATGGATAATTAACGATAGAGCTACTTCCTGTTATATCTAAAGTTAATAAGTGTTAATGAGCGAATTGTGAAGTTCCTTGAATCAAGATTATTTTTTCGGTCTACTCAATTTGGCTTTAGGAAAGCGATATCAACCGAGCAAGCTATTCTATTTTTAACGTAGTTTGTTAGTAAAGAGCTGGACTGCGGTCTGAAAGTTGCGTCAGTATTCTTAGATACCAAGAAGGCCTTTGACTGCGTGGATTATGAAATATTGGTGAAAAAGTTGGAGAATTGTGGTATTCGGGGTAATTCATTGCAATTATTAAGTTCTTTTCTGAATAAACGGTCCGAGTGCGTAACAATACGGGATTTTACATCGAGTGACAAAAGTATAACATGTTTCGTTCCTCAAGCATCAGTTCTGGGCCCCCTATTGTTTTTGATCTATATAAATGATTTGGATAAGTGCCTGGTAAGCTGTGGTCTCTTAACTAGTGAAGCATCTAAGGTTAAGGCTATTTTACCGACCTTTGCAGTTGATACCTATTAGACGGTGGCTGCTAGGACAGAAAAGGAGCTGCTAAATCTTTTGAAAAGTGGTTTACTATACATTGAAAAATGGATGAGATTAAAAAATGTAAAGTTGAACCACAAGAAAAGCTCCTTGGTGTTATATGGTGGAAATCCTAATTATTATCTTTGGATTGAGCAGATTCAGATAAGAGGAAACATCATCTTATGTGCTAAGTCAGTGAAGTTTCTTGGAGTTGTACTGGACAAGTGTCTCAGCTTTAAGAATCATGTCCATCACATTTCTGCCAAGATTGCTCGTAGCATCGGAACGGTAAGAAAACTTCAGCATATTTTCCCAAAAAATATCCTAAGGATATTTTATTTCTCTCTTGTGCATACACCGCTAGCATACTATATTACTCTATGGTCTTCTACGTTCGCAGTTCATCTTCATCCAGTGAGAGTGCTACAAAACAAAGTGGTTAGAGTGCTGAAGGGTGTTGATAAACGTTCTTCAGTGACGTCAAAGTACGTTGAACTTAAGATATTGCCCATTTTTGGTCTGATGAATGCTCTATTTTGTTTAAGTACCAAAATTATTCGTTGCCAAAGTGCTTGAACGATTTTTTTTACCGGTTTCTAGTATTCACGAGCATAATAAAAGGAGTTCAAGTCAGTATAGGAATCCTAGAGTAGTCACTACACGATCAAGTTTTCTGTGCGCCATGTTTGTCCTAGTGCCTGGAATAGTTTGGCACATAATATTCTACAGGAAACAAACCCGAGTAAGTTCAGAGGTTTGCTGAAAGACCATTGTTTTAGGGTTTATGAGAAGGATGGGTGATGAGTACTCTGGTTTCTTTATTTATTAAGTTAATCAAATTGTTTGATTTTTTTTTGGTTTGATGGATTGATGATGGGAGGTACCAAATGGTTTTTTATTTGATTTTTTTTTGCCGTTTCTTGTTTTGTTTTTGGTGTTTTATTGTCGTCCCCTTTCATAAGTTAATTTATCCTAAATATAGGCCTAATGGGGCGATTATTACCTAAACAAGCTTTGCTTCAGGTTTTGTTATGTTTACTGTTAATGAATAAACCCTTTCTTTAAAAAAAAGATAATAATAATTATGACAACAATTGACTAAAGAAAAATAAATGGAACTCAAATACTAAAAGAAAAAAACACAGAGGTCGTAGACTATATTGAAAGAACGTATTCTAGATGACCGTGTCTATGAAAGGTTGTCACCAATTTCGACATCAAATCTCGATAGAGTAAATAAAATCCAGCCGCCAAAAATAGTTTATATACATTTTGGTTATCGATTGATTCGATATAAAAATTCATGTCCCCATTTATCTTTTTCCAAAAAAAAACACGTTTTTATACCTGACTAAATGATTATTTATTCTTTTTTAAGTGTACTAGAATATACTCCATGACTTATTGCTTTAAACACAGTATGTTTATGGGATCTTTATTTGCTAAATTGATTTTTGTTATCGGCATTCAACATCAGTCGACATTATTTGCCACTTTAGGAAAATCACACTTCAATAATATAGAATAGCCGTTAGTCACCTATCTAAATGGAAGAAGACAGCAAACAAATCTCCACAATGTACTGCATGTACCCAACTCCATCCAAGAAATAAAATATTAGAAACAAATGTTTTTTGGGCTATAAAGTAACTATGACATCTCTAACAGCTCCTGAAATCAAAAACATACAATCACACCATCGATTTTACTTGATCATCAAATTCTATTGTAAAAAACAGATCATATTTAATTGAAGGTTTATGATCGGGGTTTTCACCAATTAGAGTGACCTAAATTTCTAATGTTAACAATTATTGATGGGTAATTTTAGTATTGATATATATAAAATACGAATTCAGATTATATTCATTTGATCTATATTTTGTTATCAAACTCTCATTTTATTTAACTTCAGAAAGCACTGATAAATTCAAAATATAGACCGGTACATGTTGGCTGGACATTTGGGCACGCTTGATTACATATTGATCATACATTTGACATCGTATAAGCTAAAAATACACATTTATTCACATCAGTAGGAGTCCTGACACACTTTCTACATAGGAGCCTTCCCTAGGACACTCGCGTCACCAGGTGGCGGAAGGTAATAGATAGGCCTATAGTATGCAGCGCACCTCCATACAATAGGAGGCTCAGACCAAGGGAAGGGGCCCAGTCCCTAGACGTCCATAATAGAAACTAAGAAACTGTCGCCCGGGGGGTTATAAATACAGATGGAGGAGGAAGAAGACCCTCTAATGCACACTCAGCAGGGCCCATCGGCGTTTGGTCCCATGAGTTACAAAGCTTATCCCAGCAATGGGTTAAATTACATGGTGAAGCAGAGCACCATCGTTGGAAGATCCTCTATAGGACATCTGCAACAGGCCGAATAGTCCGGTTTTATGGACAACGACCTCTGCAGACGCCTGCCTCGACCCTAGCGGGGGAGGCGAAGGGTCTGAGGAACCCTTGGTCAGGAAAACTTACACGAAACATCTATGAAGAATTGAATGCTCCCAGATATATTGTGCCTGCTACGGTGTCCCCGGGTTCAAGAGAAGCGATCCCAATCCCTGAAGTAGTGGTGAGATCGACAAGTAACCGAGCTATCAGCCCATAGATCTAGCAGTCCAAGATTATTATGTAGAAGGGTATGATCTTCACGGGACAAGGTTGGTACAATGAGCTTTAGATCGTCAGCAGAGAACATTAGTTTACTGCTGATAGCTGGAGGAGCATCATGAATGAAGATATTAAAAAGTGTAAGACCCAAAACACTACCCAGAGGAACTCCACTCAAAACATGCTTTGACGAAGAAAGAATACAGCTGCCAGAATCATCAAATAACTGAACACATTGAGATCGCATATAAATAAAATCAAGGATCCAGAGCAGGGACTTCTCTTCAAGCACGACAACGCGTAATTTGATTGCAAGTTCCTTCTGACAAACTTTGTCAAAAGCTTTAGAAAAGTCAAGAAGAATCATGTCAGTTGGCACCCCTACACCAAGTAAATTAGTGATGTGGTCATTATTGTGGGGAGGGCGACGATGATGGTCTTCACCACTGAAATTGGGGGGGGGGGAATCACTATAATGCTTCCAGAAAAATCTGGCGGTACCCCAAAAGCCAGTGTAACTTCTACGCGTCACGGATTTCTGCTTTTCCCGTCTCTGGCAGTTTACACAACCGTCAGGGTTCTCTGGCAAGTATACTTTCCGCGTGGTTTCAGTGTGCCACACTATTTGGCCTCAGGTACCATAAAGATCGAACTCCCCAATTCCCTTCCAGGAAAGATCTCTGGCTTAGTATCCGATTCTTTTTCTATAAAGCTAATCTAATCTCCGTCTCGCTGTAGGCTGCCGACCCTACCTAGGCCAATCAAAATAGGTCAAAGATATAAAGAAATATTTCTTATCTGTATTCACAACCACATATATCAGACTCAAAAACAGAACTAAAGATAAAAACCCTTACAATTAACGAATAAACTTTAAGACGCACCTTCGCGCGCACCTCTGACCAAAGGCGACGAATGGCCGAATCAAATTAAACTCCCATCATCCTTTGAAGCTTTTCAAGCTGTAAATTTAAGCTGTATTTTTCAGACTCTTACCTGGATTTTTCAGACACTTGCTAATTAATGGATTCCTTCAGACGTCTCAAAATAAAAGCTTTCCCATGGTTTAGATATTAAAGATAAATGAAGTTGAATTTATAAAAAGGGCATTTTTCTGAAACAAAAGGGGCCAAAGGTCCCAACACCTCCCTCCTAAGAAAAATGACTGCCACCACGCCATAGGTCAGAGCACAAAACAGAAAACATAAAATAGATAACACCAACTTCAAAATCACCAAACTTGTTTATCTTCTCTTCTTTCTTCCACCAGTGCCTCTCCACTGTAGCTACCTGCTGGCTTATGAATCCGCGACTACCATCCGCTTGGCTTAGTTCCATTGCCATTCCGTATCTCTGTCCAACCAATCAAAGCTATTGTCTGTACAACTCTCTTCATCAAGCTTGGGATTTCGAAGAAGGAAGAATCCACGTGATTTGTGGAACTTAATCTTACACAGCATGATTAAATAAAAAATTTCTCACTCTCACTAATTTGCATTTGAGAGGAGCAGAGAATCAGTTTCTGGCACATTCGATGATGCCAGCCATCATGAAAAATTGGCTGCACTAGCCTCTTAATTTCCATCTGTGGAAACAACCCCACATCTCAATTAAAACGTAAATTGTCCCTTGGCATAATTTCAAATAATCCAAGGCCAAAAATACACAGGCCTCTGAAAACGATAGGAGTTCAAGAAAATGAAGTAAAAATCAGAGCGAACCTTGAATCACTTTTTTCTGGGTCCCATCCCCTAAAATAATTGAATGAATAATGCTTGGCGATGAGGGATGAAGATAATATTGAAGACTGGAAAGACAATGCTTCAGTAAAGGGATCACAACTTGTCCGCCAGTTGTGCATTGAGGAAAAGGGCTATCTTTCACGTCTTCCCGCAGGAGATCTTCCCCAAGGGATTCCTCCCCCTCATAAAGGAACAAACTCTCTTTTGAGTTGATCAGACCAATATGAAATTCCTTCCCAAATTTCTTCAATCCAACCCAAAATTCAGTAACTCTCAATCTTTCCGTAACCCGTTGTTGACTAGTCGATTCTATGTCATGATTATCTGTAGTTTTTCTTAATATGTCATGGGTCTTCTCCTCCCTCCTAAGTTTTTTCGTCTTATTGTAATTTTGTAATTTTCCCAGTGGGTCTTGGACCTCTTTGTCCCCCCCCCTATTATTTATGTTAGCTAGGCACAGCCCATCCAACTTTTTATTTTTCACCCTATTATTCATTTTATTTATGTTAGCTAGGCACAGCCCATCTAATTTTTGTTTTTCACCACTGCAGGCTGAATCTTTAAATTTTGTCTCTTTTTGCATTTCTGTTTTCATCTCTACTTTTCACAATTTTGTCATTCGCGTAAAATAATAAATCATCGTTAAATCTGATCTGGAATCTAGTGTCCACCATATTTGACTGTCTTTCTTTATTGTAGTTCCGTTTAATATATTTTTTCTCTCTTTTAGTTTTCTTTACTTTTACCGCCGAAACAAATATTTCGATATCAAATGGGAACTGAACTCCGACATTTGGTTTTTCATATTGTACTAAAATTTCTCGAACTTTACGAGGAAAAGCGCGAACAATAAATTTCGTCTCATTTTTCTCTGGTACAATCAGTACTTCATTTTGGCAATTTTTAGAAAAAGGCTCCGAGGAATCAAATTTTACTGGATTATCAACACCTTGAACCGGAGTATCAAGCATTTCGTTTTTCCGACAGGGAGGCTTAGCTTCCCAATTTGTTTTATGGGCCGGTCCACCTCCCCCCGTAGTCAACGAAGTTGTGTATTTTTCCGTCTTAGCATTTAATGTCTGGTAATTTTCATTTTCTCACGATTGATTTTTAGACAAATTATTATGGCTATCTGACAGCCTAGGAGTAAGTTGTGATAAAATCTCACTTTCTGGAATTCCCAAGCGGGCTTTTATTAGGCCTATCATGGTTCTTTTAAACTCTTGGTGATCTATCTCTTTTTCTTCGTCCTCCCTACGGTCTCTAGCTATTCTGATTTTCTCTCTCTCTTCTCTATCTTCCTACTGTTTTCGTTCTCTGGCTATTCTATCACCCTCTATTCTACATTTTATGGGAAGGGGCGGCCAGATACTAATTTTATGCCGGACTGACCTCTGGTCCGGTGATTTAGAAATACCTTGGAATATTGTCGGAATATTGCAAGTGTCTAAGTATCTTATTATTTATTATTTTAGTTTTCTGATACTTGTGGTCTGCCTGGGACAACCAGTCCCAGCAGAATATATATCTATTATTAAACCCTGTACTAGTGTATGTTAACTGGATAAAAGTATTGTATTATAGCCAACGTCTCTACAATCTACATTTAGTCTCTCGAATATACCCAGCTGGTACGCCTCATTAGTAAGATCATAGCCTAAGACACGCTACCAAAGTTTAATTACCTTAGGGCCATAGTTTATCTCCCTTATAAAGGGTGAATAAAGGCATCTACCACAACTTCACCTAAATACCATAAAAACCGCGTTACCCCAACTCAAAAGTCCAAATAAGAAAATAGACAAAATAAGCTAAAAACAGTTAAAGACACAAGTTGGTTCGGAATAGAACCAAAGTTGAAAGCAAAGATTGAAAAACGAGAAAAATAAATATATATATTCGTATATGGGAAATGTACATAGTGGTAACAAATGTTAGTGAAAAAATATATATAGTTATAAAGGTATTTTGAAAACCTTTAATAAATATGGAATTGTTATCGTAAAAAAGTTGTAAATATAGAAATGTTAATAGCAAAGTCATGTTATATGAACTATTGCCAAGCCCTTATATAGAGGCTAATTACAGTTCTCAGTTATAGTGTATAAATCTATTTGTTGGAGTTGAATTTTTTTTTAAATATTTTAATTGCAGTTAAGACTTATCAGATAAAAGTCTTGACGGACTTATTTAAAAGTTGTAAAATCAACAAATATTGCAGTGATTAAATAAATTGTAAGGGTACATCATTATTGTTTGTGTTTAAACAAATAAGTTATGTAAAAACATAAATTAAGCAATTTTAAATATCAATGTAAATATAGTGAATTAATATGTTGAGTATTTTTTTTTAATTTTGTTTTTTGTATCATTCAAGAAGTATTCTACATTAATACTTTATAAGCAATTAACAAAACACTAATTGGAATTAATTCCAATGCTAGTCTATACCGTGTTTTATTTTTTCAAATGCTCTAAATTTTAACCAGTAGTTGAATGTTCTATCTAGTTTTGCGAATTAAAAATACTTGTGTAAGTTATTACACAATGCTTGTATATATAATATGTTTTTTTTATTTTTAGTAATAACTTCAAGTTTTAACTAGTGATTTAATGTTATATATAAATGTTTGACTTCGAGTCAACGTGTAAATGTTTTTATTGTGAAATATTCCGTTAAGTGTTAAGTTTGAAAAGGATAATCCAGCAAGAAACATAATGTTTCTATTTAAGCTGCATATTATGTTTAGAGTAAAAAGAGAGAAAAGTAATTATAAGTAATTAAACTTTACAAAATGTTTCTTTACTATATATGTGACACTCTATGCTTTATGTGTATTCTAATGTGAATATTTATTTTAGATACAGCCTTAGTTTTTTTTGGAAATCAAATTTTTGTAACATCCTTTCGGGTCCATTTTTTCAATCATTTTTTGAGCCATTTTTGGAAAGTAACAAATTTTGAAGCCAGTTCGATTGTATCCTGATACTAACAGCTGACACCATCAGAAACCAAACCATAACTGGTCAACTGATATTTTGAAAACTGTATGCAGTATTACAGACTTGAAGACTATGAAGACTTCGTCAAAGATTTCAGTGAGAAGCATATAGTTCTCGATGGTGGGGCACTGTTTCAGCGAATTCCTTGGGGAAAAAACTCAACTTATGATAGTATCTGCCAGAAGTACGTTGACTACGTTGCACGGAAATACGGGGCGCAAAAGACGTCGGTGGTTTTCGACGGATACGACCAAGCACCTTCAATCAAAGACATCACCCATTTGAGACGGAAAGGGAAACGATCGTGCCCGCAGATCAATTTTAGCAGGAATATGGTCTGTTCTACAAAGAAAGAAGTGTTCCTAAGCAACTTCAAGAATAAGCAAGCAATCATAGCCATGACCAGGGAGTACCTGACCAAAGCTGGGTGTCAGGTATACCAAGCAGAAGGAGACGCTGATCTTCTCATTGTTCTAACTGCAGTTCGATCTGCTTCTCTTATGCCTACTGTCCTGGTTGGAGACGACACAGATCTGCTTATACTCCTTTGTTATCGCGCACAGACAGATAGCCAAGCGATCTACTTTTACTCTGAACTTCGAGCTGAAATCTCAAAGATAAGAATTTGGGATATAAATGAAACGAAACTCAAACTTCGATCTCGTATATGCAGCACAATCTTGTATGTCCACGCCTTCCTTGGGTGCGATTCAACTTCTCGTGTCTATGGCATTGGGAAGTCAGCGGGACTACAGCTTCTGATAAAAAACAACGAGTTTTACGAATCCGCTAAAGTTTTTATGGACCCACTATCCACCAAGCACGACATTTCAGCAGCTGGGGAGAAAGAAATGATGCATTTGTTTAAGTATCCAGGCTCAATTTCAACCCTCAATCAGTTGCGTCATCTCAAATTCATCGAGAAAGTTACAACATCTGCTTCGTATGTTGAGTCTAAAGTTCTCCCTCCCACCAGTGATGCTTGCAGCTTCCACTCATTTCGAGTTTATTTGCAAGTTGAATCGTGGAAGACCCTGGGATGTAATCTCGACCCTAGCCAGTTCGGTTGGGTAATTCAGAATGGAATATATCGCCCTATTTTTGGTGAAACTCCCCGCTGTCCCAAACTCTCTCCTTACAGTTTTTCGCTGTAACTGCAAAACCGACTGCTCAAATATGCGATGCACTTGCAAAAGAAATGGCAAAAAATGCACCTGGGCCTGTGGAGCTTGCAAGGGAACAAGTTGTGCGAACTGTGTTACAACTGAGTTTCTCAGAGTTGATGATCTCGAAGATAACGAAGATCTATGAATGTTGATATTTCGTTTTTTATCACATTTGAATATTATATAACTGAAAAAGTTGAGAATGCTTTAATCGTTAATTAAACCATCAAAATGCGTGATAGTTGTCATTCTACATTTTAAGACCGGTTTCTTTCAGATTCAGCGTGGTTTAGCACTAGATGAGAAAATCCACCCTCCTCCCGCATACTTCCCCTTTAAATATTGATAACCGTTGTTTATCCTTGCAGTTAGAGATCATTTTCAGATTCAGCGTACTTTATTACCCCTAAATGCATATTGTTTTTCGTGGTTCTACGCATTTGTGCAAAAGACATATTTCTCCTCCTCGTTATTTACCTCAACCCCAAAAAAAACGTATTTGTGAAACAGCTAGATGAGCAAACTTTGCATATTCAGAATCAGGAATTCAGAATCATTGATTTTAAAGGATCTAATTTGATTGAAAATTAAAAGTTCTAGTGCCCTCTTAAGAGTCAAAATTGATTGGAGGGCAATCAGCCCTAATCTTTAGCTCATAATTTTCAAGGCACTTTCAATCAAATTTTAAGGCCGCTATTTTGTTCAGAATAGCTGAATGGTCTAGTAACTATATCTTTAGGATAACTGGATAGGTTAACCTCCCACAGTTATGTAATTTGCCCATTATGCTTAAAAACTAAATGTTGCTTTAAAATTAAATCAAAAAACACTGTTTGTATTCTGGTTGCCAATAAGAAATCTCAGCTATATACCAAGAATGACTGAGGTTAATAAATTCAAATTTTTCGGGCTACTTCTATTACTGCTTCTGCTCTTAAAATTTTAATAAATCAAAAGAGTGTAATTGTATCCAGGCTGGGAATGAGCATAAATATAATTTTATGTAAATGGAATTAACTTTTATTTATCAGGTCAACTAGAGGATGTATATGACTAAATTAAACACTACTATCTGTGTCATGATTTTCAAAAGAGTTTACGTTGTTAAAAATTGCTGAAGAAGTTTCTTCAGCATATAAATAGCAGGCCAAACTATAAATTCTTAAACAAACCGAAAAGATTGAATATATTATTTTCTGTTTCCCTGAAAAAGACTATATCAATATAAAACGAACAGAAATTAATTAAAAAAACTTTTTCCACAAAATAAGTTTTTTAAAAAAAGGTAAAGAACTCCACTAAACCAAAAATGAACAAAAACAGACTCAAATAAAGTACCAAACATACAACTACCACAAATCAGTATCAATAAATAAATGAAGCCCAAAATGAACAGAAATTAAAATGAATAACAGTCAAACTCAAAAGGAGCAAACCTCTATTCTTTCTAAAAGCCAGAATTTAGTTTTCACTTAACTGAAAAAAATTCTTTTAAACGTTTTCACTTTTATAACGGTAAGAAATCAAAAGTTAATTAAGATTTAAAGGAATAAATATCAGCATATTTATTTTGAACTGGCAATGTACATTTTTTTCAGTAAATATATTTGAATTTTTTTCAATAAAGTACAAATTATATTCTGGCTTTTAGAAAGCCTAGGGGTGTTGAACCTTACTCATATTAATTTCTGCTCGTTTTGAGTTTGACTCTGTTACTTATTTTAAATTCTTGTTCGTTTTGGGTTTCATTTATTTATTGATACTGATTTGTGGTAGTTTCATGCTTGGTAGATTATTTGGTTCTGTTTTTGTTCATTTTTGGTTTAATGGAGTTCTTTACTTTTTTTTGAAAAAACTTATTTTGTGGAAAAAGTTTTTTCAATTAATCCTGTACAATAGTCAATTAGTTGATGATCCTGAGTTGAAAGTTAAAATTTTCAACCAACAATTTACATCGGTTTTTTCCTCCAATTCCAGTACTGTTTTCCCCCACCTCCTGTATATGATGTATCACTTACTATGTAACCTATTCTGATTAATGATTCAATAGTTCTAAAGAAATTTCTGTCACTCAAATTGAATAAATCGGCTGGGCCAGAGTGCATTCATCCTCGTATCCTCCATGATCGAACAGTCTTGTGTCAACCTCTTTCCTTGCTGTTCAAGTTATCATAAAATCTTTCCAGAATACCTCTGGATTGGAAAACAGCCCATATTATTCCAATATCTATGAAATGAAGAAAGGACCTTGCTGAAAACTACCGACCTGTCAGCATGGCATCGGTAGTTGTTAAGGTTATTGAAAGAATAATCAATTCTGCAGTTATTAGACATCTTGAAACAAATAATCTCTTGCACAGCTCAGAGCATGGCTATCGTTATGGAAGATCTGTTGATACCAATCTCCTTGAATCATATGACTGTTGGGACCTTTGGCCCCTTTTGTTTCAGAAAAATGCCCTCTTTAGATATTTAACTTCATTTATTTTTAATATCTAAACCATGGGAAAGCTTTTGTTTTGAGACGTCTGAAGGAATCCATCAATTAGCAAGTGTCGGAAAAAGCCAGGTGAGCGATGACTCATACAGCTTAAATTTACAGCTTGAAAAGCTTCAAAGGATGCTGGGAGTTTAATTTGATTCGGCCATTCATCGCCTTTGGTCAGAGGTGCGCGCGCAAAGGCGCGTCTTAAAGTGTATTCGTTAATTGTAAAGAGTTTTTATCTTTAGTTCCGTTTTTGAGTTCTGATATACGCGTGATCTTGAATACAGTAAGCTTTTTTGTACTATATAATCTTTGACTTTTTAGCCTAGGCAGGGTCGGCAGCCTACAGCGAGACTCAGATTAGATTAGCTTGGTATAGAAAAAAAATCGTATACTAGGCCAGAGATCTTTCCTGGAGGGGGAATTGGGGAGTTCGATCTTTATGGTACCTGAGGCCAAATAATGTGATACACTGAAACCATGCGGAAAGTATACTTGCCAGAGAACCCTGACAGTTGTGTAAACCACCAGAGACGGGAAAAGCAGAAATCCTTGGCGCGTAGAAGTTACACTGGCTTTTGGGGGTACCGCCAGATTACTCTGGTGGCAATATAGAGGTTTTTTTCCCCCAATTTCAGTGGCAAAGACCATCATCGTCGCCCTACCCCCAATACTGGTGGCAGCAAAAAGTAGCTATCAGCGGCACTGGTAGCAAAAGAACGAGCGTTCCCGAAAAGACCAGTGAAAATTAGCCTACTGTGTAGGCTACAGGCTGCAAAAATCGGCACGGAAAGACAGAGTTGAAAGATTGCGAATTTAAAATTTGATGAGCCAGGCTCCTACCTAGGGACGACGCAGTGCATGAGAAAGGGTAGAGCCCCCTTTCATTACCTCCTTTTATAAAGGTTTGGGCTGAGCCTAAACGACCAAATATAAAAATTAGAGAAAATTACAAATATCGACCGTTTCTCGCGGGAATAGTCAGATAATTGTGAAATTTTAAGAATAAAAAGAAATAACGTGAAATTGATCGAGTTTTGAGTTTACAGTGGGGGAATCTCTCCATATTAGAAAGTATTACGGGGTTTATGAAGGGATAAGAGAAAGTGAAAGCTGGGTTATTACTTGAGTGAATTGGCGGACTTAGATAAAATCTTCAGTGACGAAGGTTATAAGATTATGGAAGACGGCAAATTAGGAAAATTTGTCAGTTTTGTGCACACATTTGATAAGGAAGGTAGAAGGCACCTGTCCTATTGAGTAATCGACCTAAGAGAAGATTACATTTGGAGTACGAGTATCCAGGGAGGATACGTGATTTGTTTTACAGGGTAGTTCCCCTGTTTGAGTTTTAGTCCAGCTAATTCACTATTGGAATATTCCCGCGGTTTTTCGGTTTACTTTCTCGTCCAAACCCTGTTAATTCGTTTTTCGGAGATATATTTCACTCGCGTAAAATTGCTTGCTGCGAAAGAAGTCGTTAGTCTCTAATGAATTCTAGATATTCCGGTTATTTGAAAATCTGTTGAATATGGATACACGGAGCTGATAATAGACAATATTAATTGTGTACCATAATTTTTGCGTGTGCCAATTGTTGAACTTGCCAAGATTGACTAATTAATTAAGAGATAATATAATCGGTAAGGAGTATACGTGGTAAAATGAGGGGGTACGAAATAAACAAGGAAGATATAATATATAAAAAAACAAGACGAACTCACCCCTCAGATGCAGTGCAAAATGAAAGGGAGTTGCGGGTAAGAGAAAATACGGATAGAGAACGAACAGATTCAGAAAATGAATTAAGAATAAATAATGACAGAAGGAATCAAAGTAGGCCGAGTAGCAGGAGTAAAACAAGCTCAAATTCCAACAGGGGTTCAAGAAAAATTAGCCATGTAGATATGACACAATATCCATTAAATGTCATGAAGGAAGAAAAAATAGCCAGAGAATGAAAAGAGAAGGAAGATAAAGAAGAAAGAGAGAATATCAAAATAGCTAGAGAACAAAAAGAAGAGGCTGATAGAATAGCCAGAGTGTAGTAACGTGGTTTTTATGGTATTTAGGTGAAGTTGTGGTAGATGCCTTTATTCTCCCTTTATAGGGGAGATAAACTATGACCCTAAGGTAATTAATCTTTGGTACCGTGCCTTAGGCTATGACGATCATTGATCCTTTATCAATGATAGTACTAGCTATGAAAGAACATCGCTGCCTGTGTCCTTATGTGCCTTATAGTGCTTATATGCCCTTTTAATACCTGCATGCATATAGGTTTTTCGTTTAATTGAAACTACTCCTAAACGTCCCCTAAAAGTTTCAACTTCATGCCATTAGTGTCGTTAGTTAAAGTAATCGTAAAAGCAGCATTAAATGAATACCCTCAGTGTCTTTTGGCTAGCTCAAAATCCTCAACCTATTAAGTTATGAAGGTGAAATTTTCAGAGAATATTCCCTTTGTACGGATGACAACCAGCCATCCGTATGCACGATGTCAAAAGGGAATATCAGCAATTTCTTAGGAACAGTTTCGTGTGTGAAATTAAAACTTCAAACACTTTTTGGTGGGGGATGTTGAATTAACCAAAAGACAATACTTGCATCATAATACTAATGCTTCTACTCCTATAACTACTGCTACTGTTACTATTACTGCTACTGCTGCTAGAAAACCTAAGACTACTACTATTAACTATACTCCTACTGCTACTGCTATATTTACTGGTGCTACTACAACTAATAAACCTAAGGGTATTAAGGTGCAAATTTTGGGCAATATTGTAATTGCATTGCAATAGATCGAAACACACTATGCCCGTAAAGGTTGTCAAGAGGACGTATCAGCAACGCTTCAGGACCGGTTGATGGTATTAAGTTAAAAATTTCATCGTCTGTTGAAGGGGATGGTTAAAAAACAGTGTTATTTGCATACTGCTACTAATACTACTACTGCTCCTACAACTATTGCTATGCATAATTACAAAACCTTTGAACAATTCTGAAAAAACTGAAGTCTCAAAACTTTGTTTGGATGTTTATTATGGAAATTAGGGGAGCAGGAAATTAGGGAGTTTCTCTCAAATCACTTTAACTCTTAAAAAGGGCACTATAACTTACAATTTAAAATCAAATGAGACTCTCTGAATTTAATACGACTACCTATTCCATAAAAACCCTATATGCCCCCAGGGCATAATTTAAAGTCCTTGCCCCAGGGCTCTGAGGGTTTGTGCCAGCCTTGGAAGCATTGTCATATGTTCTTTGGACTATTTTAAACAAAATTGTCACCACACAATTTCAATCAGATGCATTTGGCGAAAAAAGGGTGGGGGGGATGCTACTTGACCTCCATCACTATTGACTCTTAAAAGGGAACTAAAACTTCCAATTTCAACCAAATCAGCCACCTATAAAGCATATACACCATCCCTTTCATAAGAAACTTAAATGCCCCAGGCATAACTTACAACCCTCGCCCTCAGGCTCTGGTGGTTTGTATCAACCTAAAAAGCCTTGTTGTATGATATTTGGAGTATTTTGAACAAAAGGACTGTCTGAAAGTATCTACTGGATACATCTCAGCAAAACACGACGTGTTTGTGTGTGGTTGGGGGGGGGGGGTAGCTGCACTCTGATCACTTTGTCACAGGCAGCGCAATAGTGCTACCTAAATAAAGAACGATGTTGGCACAATGTATTATTTATTTTTTGGTTTCTTGGTCTTAGACCAGGGCACTTCGTATCGAAAGAGTTGTCGTAGAAACTTCGAAAACGGCTCATTCGATTGGAAATTGGAGTGGTTTGTGCCCTTTTTAATTGTCGAAAGCGATTGGAAGGCAACTAACACCCTTTCCAGGCCCACCATTTCCCAAAAGCACACCCAATCAAAATTTTGAAATAGCCATTTTGTTCAGCGTAGTTGATTTCCAAATAGAAATTATGTTTTTGATGAGGACATTCCCCCACAGCCCTCAGGGCAAGGGTTGTAAGTTATGCCCTGGGGGTATACAAGGTTTTTATAGAAAGCATTGTCGCAGAAACTTCAAAAAAGGACATTTCGATTGGAAATTCAAAGGGCTAGTGCCCTTTCTAATAGTCGAAAGTGATTGGAGGGCAACTAACCCCCTTCTCACGCCCAGCTTTTCCACAAACACATCCAATCAAAATTTTGAGAAAACCATTTTATTCACCGTAGTTGAAAGTTCTGGAAATTAGGTCTTTGAGGATGACACCCCCCCACAGTCCTCAGGGCAAGGGTTGTAAGTTATGCCCTGGGGGCATATAAGGCTTTATAGAAAGCGTTGTCGCAGGAACTTCAAAAAGGGCTCATTTGATTGAAAATTGAAATGGCTAGTGCCCTTTTTAATAGTCAAAAGTGATTGGAAGGCAACTAACACCCCTTCCACGCCCACCATTTATCCAAACACATCCAATCAAAATTTTGAGATAGCCATTTTATTCAAAGTAGTTAAAAGGTCCGGAAATTATATCTAAGAGGATGAGACTCCTCCAACAACCCTCAGGACAAGGGTTGTAAGTTATGCCCTGGGGGCATATGAGGTTTTTTATTGAAAGCTTTGTCGTACAAACTTGAAAAAGGGCTCATTCGACTGGAAGTTCAAAGGGCTAGTGCCCTTTTTAATAGTCGAAAGGGATTTGAGGGCAACTAATCTCCCTCTCACACCCACTTTTTCCCTAAACATATCCAATAAAAATTTTTAGATATTCATTTTGTTCAACGTAGTTAAAAGTTTTAGAAATTAGGTCTTTGAGGATGATAATCCCCTCAGAGCCCTCAGGGCAAGGGTTGCAAGTTATGCTCTGCGGGCATATAAGGTTTTTATAGATAGAGATGTTGCAGAAACTTCAAAAAGGGCTCATTCGATTGGATATTAGAAGGACTTGTGCCCTTTTTAATAGTCGAAAGTGACTGGAGTATAACTAACACCCCTCTGTAACCCATCATTTCCCCAAACACATCCAATATAAAATTTTGAGATATCCCATTTTGTTCGACAAAGTTAAAACGTCTGGGAATTATGTTTTTGAGGATGACACTCTCCCCACAGCCCTCAGTACAAGGGTTGTAGTTATGCCCTAGGGGCATATAAGGTTTTTTTTATAGAAAGCGTTGTCGTAGAAACTTCAACAAGGAATTATTTGATTCGAAATTGAAAAGGCTAATGCCCTTTTTAATAGTCGAAAGTGATTGGATGGCAAGTAACCCCCCTGTCACGCCCACCATTTCCCCAAACACATCCAATCAAAATTTTTGAGACAGCCATTTTGTTCAACGTAGTTGAAAGGTCCGGATATTATTTCTTTGAGGATGACAACCCCCTCATGGCCCTAAGGTCAAGGGCTGTAAGGTATGCCCTGGGGCATATAAAGTTTTTATAGAACGCGTTGTCATAGAAACTTCAAAAAGGGCTCATTCAATCGGAAATTAAAAGGGCTAGTGCCCTTTTTAATAGTCAGAAGTGATTGGAGGGTAACTAATACCCCCCTCACGCCCGCCATTTCCCCAAACACATTCAATAAAAATTTTGAGATAGAAAGTTTCTTCAACATAGTTGAAAGTTCTGGAAATTTGGTCTTTGAGGATAACAACCTCCCCCCAGCCCTCAGGGCAAGGGTTGTTAGTTATGCCCTGGGAGCATATAAAGTTTTTATTGAAAGCATTGTCGTAGAAACTTCAAAAGGGTTGATTCGATTGGAAATTGAAAGGGCTAGTTCCTTTTTTAATAGTTGAAAGTGATTGGAGAGCAATTAACGCCCTTCTCACGCCCACCATTTCCCCAAAAACATCCAATGAAAATTTTGAGATAGCCATTTTGTTTAACATAGTTGAAAGTTCTGGAAATTAGGTCTTTGAGGATGACAACCCCCTGACAGCCCACAGGGCAAGGGTTGTAATTTATGCCATGGGGGCATATACGGTGTTTATAGAAAGCGTTGTTGTAGAAAATCAAAAGGGCCCAATCGATTGGAAATTGAAAGGGCTAGTGCCCTTTTTAATAGTCGAAAGTGATTGGAAGGCTTGACATTTTCATAGTAAAGATCGGTGTGGGTACAATGTATTATTATTTTTTCCTTTTTTTGTTTAGACCAGGGCACTTCGTATCGAAGGAGTTGTCTTAGGAACTTCGAAGAGCGCTTATTCGATTGAAGATAGAAAGGGCTGATGTAGAAACTTCAAAAATGACTCTTTCGATTAGAAATTCAAAGGGCTAGTGCCCTTTTTAATAGTCGAAAGTGATTGGAGGGCAACTATCCCCCTCTCACGACCACCATTTCTCCAAACACATCCAATCAAAATTTTGAGATAGCCATTTTGTTCAACGTAGCTAAAAGCTCCATAAATTTTGTCTTTGAGGATGACAAACCCTCTAGAGCCCCCAGGGCAAAGGTTGGAAGTTATACCCTGGATGCATATTCGATTAAAAATTCAAAGGGCTAGTGCCCTTATTAATAGTCGAAAGTGATTGGAGGGCAACTAGTCCCCCTCCTACACCCACCTTCCCATTTACCCATTATGTTTAAAAACTAAATGTTGCCTTGAGATTAAATCAAAATGCACTGTGTTAATGCTAATTCCCAATAAGGCACCTCAGCAGTATCCCAAGAACGACTGAGGGTATTATGTTCAAACTTTCGGGACTACTTCTGCTCTTAAAATTTAACCAAATCAAAATAGCGTAAGTGTATCCAAGCTATCAAAGAAAGTAAACAGATTTTTGTTGCGAACGGTATCAAGTTTACTATTTCAGGTCAACTAGAGGAGGTATGAAACTGAATTAGACACTACTATTTGTGTCCGGATTTTTAAAAGGGTGTATGTTGTTAAAAATTGTTGAAAATTTTTCTCCATCATACAAATAGCAGGCCAAACTTAAAAAAAGCGAAAAGATTTAAAGAATTATTTTCTTTTTCCCTGAAAAGACTGTGTCAATATAAAAGGAACAGAAATTTTGCCCAAAATAACTTTTTCAAAGAACAGTAAAGAACTCCATTGAACCAAAAATGAGCAAAAATAAAATCAAATAATCTACCAAGTGTAAAACCACCACAAATCAGCATCAATAAATAAATGAAACCCAAAACGAACAGAAATTACATTAAATAACCGAGTCAAACTCAAAACGAGCAGAAATTAACATGAGTAGGGCTCAAAACCCCTATGCCTTCCCAAGGCCAGAACATAATTTGCACTTTACTGAAAAAATACAAATGAATGTGCATTGTCAGTTTAATATACATATACTGATATTAAGTAATCAAAATGTTAATATTATTTGATTTATTAAAGTTATAAAAGTAAAAACATCTAAGTTTTTTCAGTAAAGTGCAAATTATGTTCTGGCCTTAGGAAGGCATAGGGGTTTTGAGCCCTACTCATGTTAATTTCTGCTCGTTTTGAGTTTTACTTTTTTTTAGTTAGAGTTTTCAAGCTACTATCTGCAAAAATATGGAATTTTGTATTTTTCGCCAGAAGAAATATTACGGATGCATGTTTATTTGTTTGTTGTTTTTTTCCCAGGGGTGATCTTATCGACCCCTTGATCTTTAAAGTTTGCGAGAGGGTTCATTCGAACGGAAATTGAAAGTTCTAGTGCCTTTTTTAATACACTAAGGAATGAACTGTAACCCATAGTAACTGAAATATTATAAGAAATCATTATATAGATGATGTCTGGGTTACAGCGGTAGCTAGCAACCTAGTAGGATTACATAAAGAATCAATATAGTTCATTATAAATTTGATTATTTAAGTTTTTGTATTATAAGATGATCATTAGAAGATCAAACCATTGCATATATTGGACTTAGTTCCTGCCTGATTTTTTGATGTTCGTTTCTTACTACTCCAAAGGAGAAAAAATAGTAAGTTTTTTCCTGTTCGTAATCCGGGTTGCAGCGGTAAATTACATGAAGGATCGATATAGTTCATTTTACATTAAAGAACAAACTATTAGTTAATAATAATCTGTTTTTAAAATGTTTTTTTTTTAATTAATCTCTTAAAAAGGCATTAGCACTTATGATTACCAATTCAACGAGTCCCCTCCAAAGCATATACGACCACCCTTTTTATAAGAGCCTTATATGCCCCAAGTTTATAATTTAGAGTCATTTCCCTTAGAGCTGTAGGAAGGGGGGTCGTCTTCCTCAAAGAAATAATTTCAAGAACCTTAAACTACGACGAATAAAATTGTTATCTCTAAATTTTGATTGGAGGTGTTAAGGCAAATGATGAGCGTGGGGGATTGGGCTGTTTGCTCTCAAATAACTTTGACTCTGAAAAAGAGCAATATAAGTTCCATTTTCAAATCAAATAAGCCCCATCTGATGTTTATACGACCACCCATTCCATAAAAATCTTATATGCCATTATAAAACAACTGACAAATCTATCCCCATGGTGCTGGGGGGTTGTGTCATCCCTAGAGACATTATTATATGTTCTTTGGACTATTTTGAAAAAATCACTATCTCGTAATTTCAATCAGATAGGTTTGGTGAAAGGAGGGGTTTTAGGGGAGGGGGCTAAATGCCCTCCATCACTTTCGACGCTTAAAAAGTAACTAGAATTTTCAATTTTCAACCAAATGAGCCTCTTCTAAAGTTAAACAACCAACCCTTCCATAAAAACCTAAATACGTCCTGGGCATAACTTACAACCCTTGTCCCTAATCTCTGGGGTTTGTTTCAACCCCAAAAGCCTTGTTATATGATATATAGAATATTTTGAATAGAATGGCTATCTTAAAATTTGTGTGCGTGGGGGGAGGGGGTAGAAACCCTCCAAAAACGTCGGCTCTTAAAAAGAGCAATAGAGCGTCTGATTACCAATCCAATGAGGCCCCTCCGAAGTTTATATGTAAACGCTTTCTCTAAAAACCGTATAAGCCCCCAGGGCATAACTTAAAACCCTTGCCCTCAGGGCTGGGGGGATTTGTTATCCTATAAGACATAATTTCCGGATCTTTCAAATACTTTGAGCAAAATGGCTATCTCAAAATTTTGATTGGAAGTGTTTGGGAAAATGATGGGAGTGGAGTGATTATTTGCCCTCTGATCACTTTCGACTAATAAAGAAGGTACTAGTCCTCTCAATTTGCAATCGAATGAGCCCATTTTGAAGCTTCTACGACAACACATTCTATAAAAACCTTATATGCCCCAAGGGCATAACTTATAACACTTCACCTGAGGGCTATGGGGGGGGGGGTGTCAACCTCAAAGGCATAATTTCTAAACCTTTCAACTACGTTGAACAAAATGGCCATATCAAAATGTTGATCGGAAGTGTTTGGGGAAATGAAGGGCGTTGGGGGGGGGGGAGGATTCTCCCTCTGATTACTTTCAACTACTAAAGAGCAATAGCCCTCTCAATTTCCAATCGAATGAGCCCTTTTTGAAGTTTTTACGATAACACTTTCTATAAAGACCTTATACACACCCAGGGCATAACCTACCTTAGCCCTGAGGGCTGTGGGGGGGGTGTCATACTCAAAAACATAATTCCTGGACCCTTCAACTACGTTCAACAAAATGGCTATAATAAAATGTTGATTGGAAGTGTTTGGGGAAGTGATGGGCGTGGGAAGCATTTGCCCGCCGATGGCTTTTGACTAATAATTAATTAAAAAAGCTTTTTCCACAAAATGAGTTTTTCAAAGAAAAGTAAAGAACTCCATTAAACCAAAAATGAGAAAAAGTAAAATCAAATAATCTACCAAGCGTGAAACTACCACAAATCAGCATCAATAAATAAATGAAACCCAAAACGAACAGAAATTACAATAAATAACCGAGTCAAACTCAAAACGAGAAGAAATTAACATGAGTAGGGCTTAAAACCCCTATGGCTTCCCAAGGCCAGAACATAATTTGCACTTTACTGAAAAAATATAAATGTTTTTACTTTCATAACTTTAATAAATCAAATAATATCAACATTTTGATTACTAAATATCAGTATATAAATATTGAACTGACAATCCACACTCATTTGTTTTTTTTTTCAGTAAAGTGCAAATTATGTTCTGGCCTTGGGAAGGCATAGGGGTTTTAAGCCCTACTCATGTTATTTTCTACACATTTTGAGTTTGACTCGGTTATTTATTGTAATTTCTTTTCGTTTTGGTTTTCATTTATTTATTGATGCTGATTTGTGGTAGTTTCACGCTTGGTAGATTATTTGATTTTATTTTTGCTTATTTTTGGTTTAATGGAGTTCTTTACTTTTCTTTGAAAAACTTATTTTGTGGAAAAAGTTTTTTTAATTAATTTCTGTTCGTTTTATATTGACAAAGTCTTTTCAGGGAAAAGGAAAATAATACTTTAAATCTTTCCTTTTTTAAGACTTTATAATTTGACCTGCTATTTGTATGCTGGAGAAAAATTTTCAGCAAGTTTTAACAACATACACCTGTAAACTTTGGAAATAGGTTTTTCTTGGTTAAAACCAATAATTAAAATTCTAAGTATATGTCAGAAATTCATATGTATAAGGGTCACTTGAACCCAGAATAACCCCACTATCTAAAATACAAACATTGTAAATTATCAACAATCAACAACCCCACTTCTTAGAATAAAGCAATAATATTTCCTATCTGGAAGAAACTCAATGGTCAACAACCCAACCCGAATTCTCTTTATCAGAAGTTTACAGTTCTGTCAAATGCCCGGATGTGTATCTGCAGATTGTGCTGAATATAAGTTACCAATTTAGATTATTTGAGTCAGTTCGAATTCTGTATCTGTCCTCGCCATATGTACATTCACTGTATTATATGTATGAATAAACATTTTATACTCTAAACATAATCTATGTGATGGTTAGAGGTTCTAGACATCCTCCACCGGTAGAACCCAGATAATAGGCCAACCCTACCATAAGGCCCTAAAGAGAAGAAGTCTCACGGTACAGAGAAGTAGATAATTCACAGAGAAGTGAACAAAGAAAGTTTACAAAGTGGTGACAGCGGTTTTTGCCGGAGAGGATTGCAGTTAACATTTTTTTTTGAGGCCCGTCACCTACAAGATTGCAGTAACCATTTTATTTTGAGGCCCGTCACCTACAGTGTCGTCGTTCCAGCTTCAGTTCCAGGTCCCAGTTCAGTTCCAGGTTCCAGCTTCAGTTCCAGGTTCCAGTTCAGTTCCAGGTTCCAGCTTCAGTTCCAGGTTCCAGCTTCAGTTCCGGGTTCCAGGTTCCCGCTTCAATTTAAGGTTCCCGCTCCAGATTCCAGTTTTGAAAAAAGTGAAGAACGTCGAAGGACAATTTACGAAAGTAAGTCATGCATTTTAAGTTCGCACGCGAGTAGGAAATCTGTTAGGAGTGTTGAATAACGATTTTTCCTTGTTTTTAGAGCGTTGACTTAATTAATTTGTTTTACTAATATTTTTTTTTGTTTCTTGTTTAAAATGAGCGCAATTCCAATTTTAGATCGTTCAGATCCTGAATTTGACAAAGATATTGCTTCATCCTTTTTCAAAGAAATAAGAAGTAAAGGTTTAAATATCCCTTTGAATTTTGATTCTTCAAGTCAGGATTATAATCCCACTTTAATCGTAAAATTTTTGACTACTGTGGGTAATTTAATGGCCAAAGAAAATGCCACGGTAAGAAGTAGTGTAAATATGGGGGATAATTCTGAGGATGATATAACAGATAAACCTATTGAGGATAAGAGCAAAAAGGAGAATTTGAATCAAAGAGTAATTGGGTCAGTAATGGATCCCCTGGGAAATATTCCAGTTCTTGATAATGCAAAATTTATAAAACCTTTTTTTAGCCAATTGAGAAGGGTAAAAACATTGCTAGGCTGGTCAGACTCGCAGGTGATAGATGCAGTACCGCTTAGAGTAACAGGGCCATTACTTAATTTTTTTGAGGATAGAGATTCCTCCAATATTATAAATTTAGAGGAACTTGAAAAGGAAATGACGCAGGCATATTTACCAGGAAAGACAGCTGGAAAGAAATTCAAAGATTTAGCCGAATTGAGGCAATCATCCAATGAAACAGTGTATCAGTTTTATAAGAGGGTGGAGATTGCCACAAAATCATATCGATCGGGGTATGGCGGATTAGTAGGTTTTTCTGATAGTATAGGCCTGGATTGTTTTATTGAAGGCTCGAGACTAAATATTAAGAGATATTTATTAGAACACCAGGGTGATTATAATTCCCTCTCTGAAGCGTATAAGATAGCGCAGCGTTTTGAAGCTATTGAAAATGCAATTGGTGAAGAAAGGCAGGAATTTTTATCAGCCGCCGTAGATGCTCAATTTCTTTGGACAGGACAGAATGAAGAACTCCGTCAGAACTGGCCTGACGTAAAACGTGACCAGGGGGATAGGTAGATTTTTTTTTAGTGCAGGATGTAGGGGTTATATTAGGAATTTAAGCAGAAATTTTAGGAAAAAAAAATTATGACGAGAAAATGAGAATTTTTTTATAAGGCATTGATCAAGAAAGGTGTATTATCAAGAGAGACGAGAAATTTATTATTAGTAACCGATGTAATGAGGCGTTGTGTCGAGAGAGATGAGGCTGGTGAAGGGGCGAACTATGGTTGACCGAGGGACCAGATAACTGAGAATTTATTAGGAACCAACGTAATGAGGCGTTGTGTCGAGAGAGATGAGGCTGGTGAAGGGACGGACGACGGTCGACCGACGGACCAGCGGTAAAAGGGTTTCAGAGGATCCTGGGAAAGGAAGGTCTGAGCGGTTAACGGGTTCAGAGGATCCTGGGAAAGGAAGGTCTGAGCCCCCATGGGCGAAGAGAGAGGTAGGCGGTGGATCACCGAACCTCGAAAACCCTGCAGGTTTCGTACCATGGAAAATAGTCGACAGGGCGAAAAAGAGCGTGCCAGAAGTCGACAGGGCGGAAAAGAGTTCCGTGCCAGGGGGAGTGACAGATAACAATTTTGTGTCTTGGCTGTTGAAAATTTTTGACGGCCTGTTTCTGAAGGAAGGTGTTCTTTATTGTTTTCCGCTAGGAGGCGTTGGCAAGGACAAAGGGTACCCTAGAACAGCTAAAATAGTCTTGCCAAGTGTCCTAGTAGATTTGGCAATAAAACTGGCTCATGATAGGAAAACGGAAAATCTCAAAAAGTATAATATAATAAAAACGCTGTAGAACAACCAGTTTTTCGAGAAGGGGACTTAGTTTGAGGATAGCTTATTATAGAGAGTATTGAAACAATTATTGAGATAAGTAGAGTAAGATGATTATAGAGATTAGTATGTTATTGCAGTATAAACGGTGCTGGGATTTGATGTCAAAATGAGGAAGTAGCTAGTTTTTATGCTGATTAACTGGACAGGAGAAATGCTTTCTTGGAAGTAGGAAAAATAGAAAGATAAAAATAATAAGCGAAAGATGTTTGACCAACCTTTCTCAAATGATGTATTTACTTCCTTTTGATATCTTATAAATAGTAAAGGAACCGAATAATTTGAAAAAAAAAATGAATTAAGGCTTTGGTAACAGAAAAGTAAAAGAAAATCTCATTGTGTTTCTGTTGAAGATTATTATTTTTGTTTAAGTGTTCTGTTCAAATTTAAGTTCTTTTAAAAGATATTCTGACGATGTGCAAATTTTTATATTAGGTGTAGCTATGCGAATTTTATGCGAACTTAGCATGACAATATAAAGTGAAATGAAGGTGCCAATTGGGAAAATATTTTCTTGTGTCTTGTTGATTCAGTTTTAGTGTCAGTATTTTATTTTATGTTCTTGTTAAGTGTACCTTTGTTTGAGGATAGAAAATCGTTTTTTTGGGGGGAAAAAAAAACATTTTGAAAACCCCGGGGAAAATCTGTAAACTTCGGAAATAGGTTTTTCTTGGTTAAAACCCATAATTAAAATTCTAAGTTTATGTCAGAAATTCATATGTATAAGGGTCACTTGAACCCAGAATAATCCCACTATCTAAAATACAAACATTGTAAATTATCAACAATCACCAACCCCACTTCTTAGAATAAAGCAATAATATTTCCTATCTGGAAGAAACTCAATGGTCAACAACCCAACCCGAATTATCTTTATCAGAAGTTTACAGTTCTGTCAAATGCCCGGATGTGTATCTGCAGATTGTGCTGAATATAAGTTACCGATTTAGATTATTTGAGTCAGTTCGAATTCTGTATCTGTCCTCACCATATGTACATTCACTGTATTATATGTATGAATAAACATTTTATGCTCTAAACATAATCTATGTGATGGTTAGAGGTTCTAGACATCCTCCACCGGTAGAACCCAGATAATAGGCCAACGCTACCATAAGGCCCTAAAGAGAAGAAGTCTCACGGTACAGATAAGTAGATAATTGATAATTCACAGAGAAGTGAACAAAGAAAGTTTACACACCCTTTTAAAAATCCGGACACAAATAGTAGTGTTTAATTTAGTTTCATACCTCCTCTGGTTGACCTGAAATAGAAAACTTGATACCATTCGCAAAAAATCTCTACTTTATTTGATAGCTTGTTTACACTTACACTATTTTGAATTGGTTAAATTTTAAGAGCAGAAGTAGCCCCAGAAATTTGAACATAATACCTTCAGTCGTTCTTGGGATGGCTGAGATGCCTTATTGGTAATTAGCATTAACACAGTGCATTTTGATTTAATTTTAAGGCAACATTTAGTTTTTAAACATAATGGTCAAATGGGAGGGTGGGCTTGCGAGGGGGACTAGTTGCCCTCCAATCACTTTTGACTATTAAAATGGGCATTAAACGGGGTTACTTTGAACTAAAAGTACCTTTTTTTCTCCTTTATTTCGCAATAAATTTTGTAAATGGTAACATAACAACCTAGAAACACATTTCCATATGTATTTCTGACCGCTGAAGAGGGTGGAAGTTACGGATTTTTTCTATCCATTCCCACATGGCCATAATTAAAAAAAAAAAAAATGGTGTTCAAAGTTACCCACACCTCGTCCAACTTTGAACGACGTTATTTAATTTTATGTACTGTTCATTTAGTTTCCTCATTTGTTCGAAGTTGGCCATGCTTTTGGTAAGTTTGAACAACCACTTATTTACAGACTTTATCCTCTAAGATTCAATGTGAAAAAGGTCAATTATATTGAACAAAATTAAAAAGAAATACAGAAAATTAGACTAAGATCATGTCAAAAAACATAACTTACAGAAAAATCCCGGAAAACCCGGGGCTAGAATTTGTGTTCTTTGCAAAGTTTTTTGTATGACTTTGTAACTTCACGGTGCCCTGCAATTTAGAAGGGGCCATGTGCTTTTCGAACGAGTGGTCCAGTGAAAACATATCTTTCTTTAACAGCACTGACATCACCTTTCTTGGGCCAGTTGTAACTGAGGTCAGCATTGCTCACATGTTCCATAAATTTGAACTTCACCATCCCCTCATCTGGAAAGTCTTCTGTTCGCCCAATGTAGAAATCTTTCTCCTAGAACACAGCATAGAAGTCAGACAGTTTAATTGGGAGACCTGAGTCCTTCTTACAAGTAGAATTGTCACCACCCTCATGTTTACTGTTCTGGCCTTCATACCAACTAAGTTCACTAGAATCGTCGCAGAGTTTTTTCCGGCAAGTTGTCTGATGCGTTGTCAGATGAGCAGTCAAGATTCAGGACTTCTCGTAACTTTTTTACAGCTCCCTTTCCTTTATTCGGCTTCATTTTAGCTTTGCGATATTTCACTTCACTCGTCCTTGAATCCTCAAGATCATCATCTTCTCTGTCGCTCGATTCAGCTAGTGATTTTCCGGGAGCCTAGTTAAGCTTTGTTCGCTTACGCGACACAGTACCAACAGTGACAAACCACCTTTTTTCAAAGGAAGTTATGACAGAATCACCAACTGCCTCACGGATTTCGTCGTTTGATCGCCTATCAGGAATCTCTTCGATACAAAGCTTTCTGTCAAAGCATGCTGTGAACCCATTTTGAAGGTTGACATTGTAACCCTTTACCAGAGGAACTTCAATAGCTTTGGAAACACCTCCTTTCGGACTGAATTTTCGGCAGGGTTTTGCATCTTGTATTCTTCAAGGGTTCTTCTCCAGATTCGTTTAGTCAGCCCAAAGAATGAAGACTATTCTTTTCAATATTCTATTTTATAAGATTTCAATAAAAACTTATATGCCCCCAGGGCATAACTTATAACCCATGCCCTGAAGACTGGGGGGGGGGGGGGAGTGTCCTGCTCAAAGGTATAATTTCCTGAACTTTAAACTGCGTGGAGCAAAATGGCTATCTAAAAATTTTGATTGGATATGTTTGGGGAAATGGTGGGCGTGGAAGGGATGTTAGTCACTCTCCAATCACTTTCAACTATTAAAAATGACCCTAGCCCTTTCAATTTCCAATCAAATGAGCCCTTTTGAAGTTTTTAGGACAAAACTTTCAATAAAACTCTTATATGCCCCAGGGCATAACTTACAACCCTTGCCCTGAGTGCTGAGGGATGGTGTCATTCTTAAAGACCTAATTTCCAGAACTTTCTACTACGTTGAACAAAATGGCTATCTGAACATTTTTATTGGATGTGTTTGGAGGAATGGTGGGCGTGAAAGGGGGGGTTAGTTACCCTCCAATCACTTTCGACTATTACAAAGGGCACTAGCCCTCTCAATTTCGAATTGAATGAGCCGCTTTTGAAGTTTTATGGCAACTCTATCTATAAAAACCTTATATGCCACCAGGGCAGAACTTAAAACATTTAACCTTGGGGCTCTGGGGGGCTTGTCATCCTTAAATACATAATTTCCAGAACTTTGAACTACGTTAAACATAATGACTATCTCTAAACTTTGATTGAATATTTTTTTGGGAAATGGTGGGCGTAAGAGAGGGGTTAATTACTCTACTCACTTTCGACTATTAAAAAGGGCAATTTCAATTTCCAATCAGATGAGCCCTTTTTGAAATTTCTATAACAACTTTCTATGCCCCAGGCCATAACTTAAGACCCTTGCACTGAGGGCTCTGAGGGGGTTATCATCATAAAAGAACTTATTTCAAGAACTTTTAACTACGTTTAATATCTCAAAATTTTGATTGGATGTGTTTGGGAAAATGGTGGGCGTGAGAGGGGCGTTAGTTGCTCTTTAATCACTTTCAGCTATCAAAAAAGGCCCTAGCCCTTTCAATTTCCAATTGAATGAGCCCTTTTCAAGTTTCTACGCTTTCAATAAAAACCTTATACGCCCCCAGGGCAGAACTTACAACCCTTTCCCTGAGGGCTGTGGGGAGGGGGGAGGGGTTGTCATCCTTAAAGACCTAATTTCCAAAACTTTCAACTACGATGAATAAAATGGCTATCTAAAATATTGATTGGATGTGTTTGGAGAAAAGATGGGCGTGAGAGGTGGTTTAGTTGCCTACAAATCACTTTCGACTATAAAAAGGGCACGAGCCCTTTGAATTTCCAACCGAATGAGCCCTTTTTCAAGTTTCTACCACAAAGATTTCAATAAAAACCTTATATGCCCCAGGGCATAACTTATAACCCTTGCCCTGAAGACTGTGGTGGGAGTGTCCTGCCCAAAGGAATAATTTCCTCAACTTAACTGCATGGACCAAAATGGCTATCTCAAAGTCTTATTGGATGTGTTTGGGAAAATGGTGGGTGTGAGAGGGGCGTTAGTCGCTCTTCAATCCCTTTCGACTATAAAAAGGGCACTACCCTTTGAATTTCCAATTGAATGAGCCCCTTTCGAAGCTTCTACGACAACGCCTTCTACAAAAACCTTATATGCCCCCAGGGCATAACTTAAAACCCTTGCCTGGAGGGTTTTGGGGGAATGTCCTCCTCAAAAATATATTTTCTATCTGGAAATCAACAACGCTGAACCGAATGGCTATCTCAAAATTTTTGTTGGATGTGTTAGGGGGAATGATGGGTGTGGGGGGGGGGCTAGTTGCCCTCTAATCACTTTCGACTAATAAAAAGGGCACTAGCCATTTGAATTTCCAATCGAATGAGCCTGTTTTGAAGTTTCTACGACTACGCCTTCTATAAAAACCTTATATGCCCCCAGGGATTAATTTAAAAACCCTTACCCTGAGGGTTGTGGGGATTTTCCTCCTCAAAAACATATTTTCTATCTGGAAATTAACTACGCTGAACAAAATGGCTATCTCAAAATTATTATTGGATGTGTTTGGGGGAATGATGGGCCTGGGGGGGGGCTAGTTGCCCTCCAATCACTTTTGACTATTAAAAAGGGCACTAGAACTCTCAATTTCCAATCGAATGAGCCCCTTTTGAAGTTTCTACGAAGACCCCTTCTATATGAAGTGCCCTGCTCTAAAGGAAAAAATAATAAATAGTAAATTGTGCTAACATCGTTCTTATATGTCCTCAGGGCATAACTTAAAACCTTTGCCCCGAGGGTTATGGGGGAGTGTCCTCCTCAAAAAATATTTTCTATCTGGAAATCAACTACGCTGAACAAAGCGGTTATCTCAAAATTTTGATTGGATATGTTAGGGGGAATGATGGGCGTGGGGGGGGGTGCTAGTTACCCTCCAATCACTTTCGACTATTAAAAGGGCACTAGCACTCTCGATTTCTAATCGAATGAGCCTTATTCGAAGTTTCTACGATAACTCCTTCGATACGAAGTGCCCCGGTATGGAGAAAAAAAACACATTGTGCCCACATCGTTCTTTACTTAGGCAGCACTAGCGCGCTGCCTATGATAAAGGCACTAGCCCTCTCTATTTCCCATTAAATTAACCCTTTTGAACTTTTTACGACAACACTTTCTACAAAAACCTTATATGCACCTAGGGTATAACTTGCGACCTTTGCCCTGGGGGCTGTAGGGGGTTTGTCATCCTCAAAGACATCATTTCTGGACCTTTCAGCTACGTTGAACAAAATGGCTATCTCAAAATTTAGATTGGATGTGTTTGGTGAAATGGTGGGCGTGAGAGGGGGATAGTTGCCCTCCAATCACTTTCGACCATTAAAAAGGGCACTAGCCCTTTGAATTTCTAATCGAATGAGTCATTTTTGAAGTTTCTACGACAGCGCTTTCTATAAAAAAAACTTATATGTCCCCAGGCATAACTTACAACCCTTGCCCTGAGAGCTGATGGCGGGCTGTCATCCTCAAAGTCCTAATTTTCAGAACTTTTAACTACGTTGAACAAAACAGCTATCTCAATATTTTGATTGGATATGTTTTGGGAAATGGTGGGCGTGAGAGGGGGGTTAGTTGCCCTCCAATCACTTTTGACTATTTAAAAGGGCACTAGCCATTACAATTTCCAATCGAACGAGCCCTTTTTTAAGTTTCTACGATCATCCCTTCTATATGAACCTTATATGCCCCTAGGGCATAATTTATAACCATCGCCCTGAGGGCTCTGGGAGAGGGGGTATCATCCTCAAAAACATAATTTCCGAATACTTCAACTACGTTGAACAAAATGGCTATCTCAAAATTTTGATTGGACGTGTTTGGAAAATGGTGGGCGTGGAAGGAGTGTTAATTGCCTTTCAATCACTTTCGACTATCAAAAAGGGCACAAGCCCTTCCACTTTCCAATCAAATGAGCCCTTTTTGAAGTTTCTACAACAACTCCGTCGATACGAAGTGCCCTGGTCTAATAGAAAATAATTAAATAATACATAGTGCTAACATCGCTCTTTACTTTGGCAGCGCTATTGCGCTGCCTATTATATCAGGGACAGTGCGTCCGCTGCGACATTTTTTTGAGGCATATCCCTAGATTTAGGATTATCCCTAAAATCCTCAGCCAATTGTTCCTCAAACCTTCAACTGCTCAAACCTCAGACCTCAAATCTCTTCAACTGCTTGATATGGTTGGTTGTCTGGTTACGAAGAGTTTTTTGAGGTTTCCTTTTTCCTGCAACGATTCCATGCTCGATGTTTCTATTAATTAATTAAAAAAACTTTTTCCACAAAATAAGTTTTTCAAAGAAAAGTAAAGAACTCGATTAAACAAAAAATGAGCAAAAATAAAATCAAATAATCTACCAAGCTCGAAACTACCACAAATCAGCATCGATAAATAAATGAAACCCAAAACGAACAGAAATTACAATAAATAACCGGGTCAAACTCAAAACGAGCAGAAATTAACATAAGTTGGGCGCAAAACCCCTATGCCTTCCCTTAGCCAGAACAAAATTTGCACTTTACTGAAAAAATATAAATGTTTTTACTTTTATAACTTTAATAAATCAAACTATTTTAACATTTTGATTACTAAATATCAGTATATGTATATTAAACTGACAATGCACATTCATTTGTATTTTTTCAGTAAAGTGCAAATTATGTTCTGGCCTTGGGAAGGCATAGGGGTTTTGCGCCCATCTTTTCAGGGAAAAAGAAAATAACACTTTAAATCTTTTCGTTTTTTAAGACTTTATAGTTTGGCCTGCTATTTGTATGCTGGAGAAAAATTTTCAGCAATTTTTAACAACATATACCCTTTTAAAAATATGAACACAAATAGTACTGTTTAATTTAGTTTCATACCTCCTCTAGTTGACCTGAAATGGAAAACTTGATACCATTCGCAAAAAAAATCTGTTTACTTTTTTTGATAGCTTGGATACACTTACACTATTTTGATTTGGTTAAATTTTAAGTTTGAACATAATACCCTCAATCGTTCTTGGGATACTGCTGAGATGCCTTATTGGGAATTAGCATTATCACAGAGCATTTTGATTTACTCTTAAGGTAACATTTAGTTTTTAAACATTATGGGCAAATGGGAGGGTGGGAGTGGAAGGGGGATTAGGTGCCCTCCAATCACTTTCGACTATTAAAGAGGGCATCAGCCCTTTCTATTTTCAATCGAATGAGCCCCTTTCGAAGTTCCCACGGTAACTCCTTCGATACGAAGTGCCCTGGTCTAAACAACAACAACAACAAAAATATTACTAATCACTTTCGACTATTAAAAAGGGCACTAGCCCTTTGAATTTAAAATCGAATGAGCCCTTTTCTGAAGTTTCTGCGACAACGCCTTCTATAAAACCTTATATGTCTCCAGGGCATAACTTAACACCCTTGCCTTGAGGGCTGTGGCGGAGTATCCTCCTCAGAAACAAATTTAGATCTGTAAATCAACTACGCTCAACAAAATGGCTATCTCAAAATTTTTATTGGATGTGTTTGGGGGAATAATGGGCGTGGGGGGGGGGCTAAGAGCCCTCCAATCACTTTCGACTATTAAAAATGGCACTAGCCGTTTGAATTTCCAATCGAATGAGCTTTTTTGAAGTTTCTACGACAACGCCTTCTATAAAAACATTATATGCCCCCTGGGCATAACTTAAAACCCTTGCCCTGAGGGTTGTGGGGGAGTGTTCTCCTCAAAAACATATTTTCTATCTGGAAATCAACTACGCTGAACAAAATGACTATCTCAAAATTTTGATTGGATGTGTTTGGGGGAATAATGGGCGTGGGGGGGCTAGTTACCCTCCAATCACTTTCGACTATTTAAAAGGGCACTAGCCCTTTGAGTTTCCAATTGAATTAGCCTTTTTTGCCAATTGAATTAAGTTTCTACGACAACGCCTGCTATAAAAACCTTATATGCCCCCAGGGCATAACTTGAAACCCTTGCCCTGGGGGTTGTGTGGGAGTGTTCTTCTCAAAAACATATTTTCTATCTGGAAATAAACTAGCCTACACTAAACAAAATGGCTATCTCAAAATTTTGATTGGATGTGTTTGGGTGAATGATGGACATGGGGGGGGGCTAGTTGCCCTCCAATCACTTTTGACTATTAAAAAGGGCACTAGCCCTTTGAATTTCCAATCGAATGAGCCTCTTTTGAAGTTTCTACGACAACGCCTTCTATAAAAACCTAATATCCCCCAGGGCATAACTTAAAACCCTTGCCCTGAGGGTTGTGGGGGAGTGTCCTCCTCAAAAACATATTTTCTATCTGGAAATCAACTACGCTGAACAAAATGGCTGTCTCAAAATTTTGATTGGATATGTTTGGGGGAATGATGGCCGCGGGGGGGCTAGTTGCCCTCCAATCATTTTCGACTATTAAAAAGGGCACTAGCCACTCCAATTTCCAATAGAATGAGCCCTTTTCGAAGTTTATACGACAACTCCTTCGATACGAAGTGCCCGGGTATGGAGAACCAAAAAAAAAACATTATTTGGCTTTTGTATGAGATATTTTGTAATTGTGGGGTGTGGGGAGTGTGCTCCTCAAAAGCACATTTTCTATCGGAAAATCAACTACACTGAACAAAAGGGCTATCTCACAATTTTGATTGGATGTGTTTGGGGGAATGATGGGCGTGGGAGGGGGGGGTCTAGTTACCCTCCAATCACTTTCGACTATTAAAAAGGGCACTAGCCCTTTAAATTTCCAATCCAATGAGCCTGTTTAGAAGTTTCTACGACAACGCTTTCTATAAAAATCTTATATGCCCCCAGGGCATAACGTAAAACCCTTGCCCCGAGGGTTGTGGGGGAATGTCCTCCTCGAAAAGATATTCTCTATCTGGAAATCAGCTACGCTGACAAAATGCCTCTCTCAAAATTTTGATTGGATGTGTTTGGGGGAATGATAGGCGTGGGGGGGGGGGCTAGTTGCCCTCCAATCACTTTCGACAATTAAAAAGGGCACTAGCCCTTTAAATTTCCAATCCAATGAGCCTGTTTAGAAGTTTCTACGACAACGACTTCTATAAAAGCCTTATATGCCCCAAGGGCATAACTTAGAACCCTTGCCCTGGGGGTTGTGGGGGAGTCTCCTCCTCAAAAACACATTTTCTATCTTGAAATTAACTATGCTAAACAAAATGGCTATCTCGAAATCTTGATTCGATGTGTTTGGGAGAATGATGGGTGGGGGGGGGTTAGTTGCCCTCCAATCACTTTCGACTATTAAAAAGGGCACTAGCCCTTTGAATTTCCAATCGATTGAGCCTGTTTTGAAGTTTCTAAGACAACACCTTCAATAAAAACCTTATATGCCCCCAGGGCATAACTTAAAACCCTTGCCCTGAGGGTTGTGGGGGAGTGTCCTCCTCAAAAACATATTTTTTATCTGGAAATCAACTACACTGAACAAAATAGCTATCTCAAAATTTTGATTTGATGTATTTGGGGGAAGAATGGGCGTGGGGGGGGGGCTAGTTGCCCTCCAATCGCTTTCGACTATTAAAATGGGCACTAGCCCTTTGAATTTCCAATCGAATGAGCCTGTTTTGAAGCTTCTGCGACAACGTCTTCTATAAAAACCTTATATGCCCCCAGGGCATAACTTAAAACCCTTGCCCTGAGGGTTGTGGGGGAGTGTCCTCCTCAAAAACACATTTTCTATCCGGAAATCAACTACGCTGAACAAATTACAGTATTATAGATATGACAAAATTATCTGTATACCTTGCAAGGTAAATCAACTACAACGTTTAAGATACTAATATTTAATAAGAATTGCTGCTAACAATAATAATTTTTGTTACTGCTAAATGGGGTTTTGATGTATGCTTAGTGGATGATACCATGAGCGCCCATAAGCTGAATTTCAGTAGGGGGGGCTTACCTGGTCTAATCGTAACTTCCAATGCTGTATAATAGAAATTTCAAAACAAAAAATAAAATATAAGACAGCATCATTCAGCCAGGGGGGGGGCTGGAGCCCCCTCTGCCCCCCATATGGGCACCCATGGATGATACCCAATGCTTTTTTAGTGAACAGGACTTTTAATACACATTCAAAAATCTTACTGCTATAAGGCTCAAAATATTTTGGTCTATATTACGAATCTGCCATTTAAAATATCTAAAAAAGTTCGAACATTGGAATGTCTTACTAAAATTACACTGATTGTAACGTGTTTTATTTAAATTATTTTAGAAATAAACTTGCCCCTTAAAGTTACTTCATATGGGAAAACTTGGGCTCTGGGAAACTTAGCGGAAGATACTCAATTCTTTTTCAAAATGTATATATATATATATATTAAATTTGAGTAAATATAATTAATAAAAATCAAAGAGAGGATTAGTGGCTATAGTAGACAACTAGTAAGTTGGCTACTAGTTTCTCACTTGCTTGCACTATTTACAAGTAATATTTGACTAATCTTAACGAGTAAAAGAAACTGCCGAAACCTCAAAAAAAAAAAAAACTACCTAGATCTCTACCTCTTGGATGGTATGGAAAAGAGGTTTTTTTTAAATATAATACACAATATATGTGAATTTTTATAAATGTAAACCACAGGCTCTAAAGGAGGCTTAGTGGACCATGCTAAATGTTTTTTTTTTTAAATATACATTCATTAAATTTGGCTTAGTAAGAACTTGTTTAATTTTAATTTTCATTAAAAACAACGTTTTGAAATTTTCAATAGTTGTTTTTAATGAAAATTAATCAGAGGATTAGTGGCTAATGTCGATACCTCTATAAAAAAACGCACCTTGACCTCTACCTCCTGGGTGATGTGGAAAAGAGGTCGTGTGAAAAAATGATTTTCTTTGAGTTTTTTTTTTAGTTTAAGAAACATTGCTAAAAAAAGAAGGCTGAAAAAAAGAACAAGAAGGTTGTTTAAAAGAGTAGCGATTCGGGAAGAGCTGGAACCAATCAGGAATCAAGTTGCACTATACTTCATCCTTTTAAAGACATAGGAAGAAACCGAAGACGACGGTGACGGCAACGTTCTTCTGTTCCAAAGACACAATCGCGATGAAATTTCCAACGTCGCCGCACTTGCCAGCAAGTCATTGTCTATTCCTGCGACTACTGTGACCGCAGAAAGACTATTTTTGGTGGTAGGCCTGATCGTGACTTTGATAGTGACTTAGAAAAGAAATGGCGTCAGTCCACACAGAGTGGATAAGTTGATTTTCATTCACGATAACTATAGCCACATCCCGCAGTTCTAATATACTTCTGAAGTTTGCCTGAAGGGTTTTTTTCGACGCACTAATATTCAAAGAAAATGGTGAATTTTTATACGGTATTCGAAGTTTTGTATACAGTAATTTTCGAGGAATAAAAATAATACTAATTTTAATTATTAATTCTGTTAGAAAAACATAGCTCTTAGATATTTCAACTATTCTGCAAGGATTCTGAAATGCCACAGCCATTTCGTTTTTACCAGATTTCTACTTCTCTTGATGAATAATGAAGAAGACCAGCGTCAAACCAGCGACTCGCAAAGTTTCTACCTCATGAATAGGTAGAATATCTTGTAAATAAAAATTGGATTTGAGGAAGACTAAAATCTATTCTATAAATCATATACAAAAACTTTCTATATAAACCTTATATGCCCCCAGGGCATAACTTACAACCCTTGCACTGAGGGCTCTGAGGGGGTTATCATCCTAAAAGACCTAATTTCCAGAACTTTCAACTACGTTGAACAAAATGAATATCTCAAAATTTTGATTGGACGTGTTTGGGAAAATGGTGGGCGTGAGAGGGGCGTTAGTCGCTATCCAATCACTTTCGACTATTAAAAAAGGCACTAGCCCTTTCAATTTCCAATTGAATGAGCCCTTTTGAAGTTTCTACGACAACACTTTCAATAAAAAACTTTATATGCCCCCAGGGCATAACTCTACAACCCTTGCCCTGAGGGCTCTGAGGGGGAGGGTTGTCATCCTTAAAGACCTAATTTCCAGAACTTTCAACTGCGTTGAACAAAATGGATATCTAAAAATTTTGATTGGAAGTGTTTGGGAAAATGGTGGGCGTGAGAGGGGGGTTAGTTGCCCTCCAATCAGTTTCGACTATTAAAAAGGGTACTAGCCCTTTGAATTTCCAATCGAATGAACCCTTTTCAAGTTTCTACGACAAAGATTGCAATAAAAACCTTATATGCCCCCAGGCCATAACGTATAACTCTTTCCTAAGGGTTGTTGGGGGAGGGTTTCCTCCTCAAAGACATATTTCTATCTGCAAATCAACTACCCTGAACAAAAGGGCTATCTCAAAATTTTTATTGGATGTGTTTGGGGGAATGATGGGTGTGGGGGAGGCTAGTTGCCCTCCAGTCACTTTCGACTATTAAAAAGGGCACTAGCCCTTTGAATTTCTAGTCGAATGAGCTTTTATTGAAGTTTCTACGACAACGCCTTCTTTAAAAACCTTATATACCCCCAGGGCATAACTTAAAACCCTTGCCCTGAGGGATTGTAGGGGAGTGTCCTCCTAAAAAAACATCATCAAAACTTTGATTGGATGTGTTTGGGGAATGAAGGGCGGGGGGGGGGGGGGGGCTATTTGCCATCCAAACACTTTCGACTATTATAACGGGTACTAGCCCTTTGAATTTCCAATCGAATGAGCCTGTTTTGAAGTTTCTACGACATCGCCTTCAATAAAAACCTTATATGCCCCCAGGGCATAACTTAAAACCCTTGTCCTGATGGTGTGAGGGAGTGTCCTCCTCAAAAACATATTTTCTATCTAGAAATCAACTACGCTGAACAAGATGGCTATCTCAAAATTTCGATTGGATGTGTTTGGGGAATGATGGGCGTGGGGGGGGGGCTAGTTGCCCTCCAATCACTTTCGACTATTAAAAAGGGTACTAGCCCTTTGAATTTCCAATCGAAGGAGCCTGTTTGAAGTTTCTACGACAATGCCTTCTATAAAAACCATATGTGCTCCCCGGGCATAACTTAAAACCCTTGCCCTGAGGGTTGTGGGGGAGTGTCCTCCTCAAAAACATATTTTCTATATGGAAATCAACTACGCTGAACAAAATGGCTATCTCAAAATTTTGATTGGATGTGTTTGGGGGAATGATGGGCGTGGGGGGGGGCTAGTTGCCCTCCAATCACTTTCAACTATTAAAAAAGGCACTAGCCCTTTCAATTTCCAATCGAATGAGCCCTTTTGAAGTTTCTATGACAACGCTTTCAATAAAAACTTTATATGCCCCCAGGGCATAACTTACAACCCTTGCACTGAGGGTTCTGAGGGGGTTATCATCCTAAACGACAAATTTTCCAGAACTTTCAACTACGTTGAACAAAATGGATATCTCAAAATTTTGATTCGATGTGTTTGGGAAAATGGTGGGCGTGAGAGGGGCGTTTGTCGCTATCCAATCACTTTCAACTATTAAAAAAGGCACTAGCCCTTTCAATTTCCAATTGAATGATCCCTTTTGAAGTTTCTACGACAACGCTTTCAATAAAAACTTTATATGCCTACAGGGCATAACTTACAACCCTTGCTCTGAGGGCTGTGGGGTTTTCATCCTTAAAGACATAATTTCCAAAACTTTCAACTACGTTGAATAGAATGGCTATCTAAAATTTTGATTGGATGTGTTTGGGGAAAAGGTGGGCCTGAGAGGGGGGTTAGTTGCCCACAAATCACTTTCGACTATTGAAAAGGGTACTAGTCCTTTGAATTTCAAATCGAATGAGCCCTTTTTCAAGTTTCTACGACAAAGATTTCAATAAAAACCTTATAATCCTTATAATCCTTAACTTATAAAACTTATAGTCCTTGCCCTGAGGGTTGTGGGGGAGTGTCCTCCTCAAAAATATGTTTTCTATCTGGAAATCAACTACCCTGAACAAAATGGCTTTCTAAAAATTTTTATTGGATGTGTTTGGGGGAATGATGGGTGTGTGGGGGGGGGGGGGGGGCTAATTGCCCTCCAATCACTTTCGACTTATTAAAAAGGGCAGTAGCCCTTTGAATTTCCAGTCGAATGAGCTTTTATTGAAGTTTCTACGACAACACCTTCTTTAAAAACCTAATATACCCCCAGGGCATAACTTAAAACCCTTGCCCTGAGGGATGTGGGGGAGTGTCCTCCTCAAAAACATATTTTGACTATCTCAAAATGACTATCTCAAAATTTTGATTGGATGTGTTTGGGGGAATGACGGGCGTGGGGGGAGGGGGCAACAAGCCCTCCAAACACTTTCGACTATTAAAAGGGCACTAGCCCTTTGAATTTTCAATCGAATGAGCCTGTTTTGAAGTTTCTAAGACAACGCCTTCTATAAAAACCTTATATACCCCCAGGGCATAACTTAAAACCCTTGCCCTGAGGGTTGTGAGGGAGTGTCCTCCTCAAACCATATTTTCTATCTGGAAATCAACTACGCTGAACAAAACTACTATCTCAAAATTTGATTGGATGTGTTTGGGGGAATGATGGGCGTGGGGGGAGGGAGGCTAGTTGCCCTCCAATCATTTTCGACTATTAAAAAGGGTACTAGCCCTTTGAATTTCCAGTCGAATGAGCCTGTTTTGAAGTTTCTACGACAACGCCTTCTATAAAAACCTTATATGCCCCCATGGCATAGCTTAAAACCCTTGCCCTGAGGGTTGTGGGGGAGTGTCCTCCTCAAAAAAATACTTTCTATCTGGAAATCAACTACGCTGAACAAAATAGCTATCTCAAAATTTTGATTGGATGTATTTGGGGGAATGATGGGCGTGGGGGGGGGGCTAGTTGCCCTCCAATCACTTTCGACTATTAAAAAGGGCACTAGCCCTTTGAATTTCCAATCGAATGAGCCTGTTTTGAAGTTTCTACGACAACGCCTTCTATAAAAACCTTATATGCCCCCAGGGCATAACTTAAAACCCTTGCCCTGAGGGTTGTGGGGGAGTGTCCTCCTCAAAAACATATTTTCTATCTGGAAATCTACTACGCAGAACAAAATGGCTATCTCAAAATTTTTATTGGATGTGTTCGGGGGAATGATGGGCGGGGGGGGGGCTAGTTAACCTCCAATCACTTTCGACTATTAAAAAGTGCACTAACCACTCCAATTTCCAATCGAATGAGCCCTTTTCGAAGTTTCTACGACAACTCCTTCGATACGAAGTGCCCGGGTATGGAGAACCAAAAAACAACACATTGTGCCCACATCGTTCTTTACTTAGGCAGCGCTAGCACACTGCCAATGATTAGCTCACTTGTTTCGATTGGTAAAAAAGGTAGACTTTTGGCCTCTTTAGCCCAAAAAATTCTGGTACATGAGTTTTCAGGATATAAAATTACAGTTTTCACGTTAGACCAACTCTCCTCAATATCATTAGTGATAAGCTGTTCCCAATTGACATTGGCAAGTCATTTCCAATGTCAATTGACAATCAGTCAATCAGTATTTAATCCAAAGGAACAGAATTTAAAGAGGCTGAGAAATTTTCGCCTTTAACTGAAAACCCCCTAGTTTATTTGAAGATATCTTTAATTGCTTCTTTTCACATGATTTGGAACTATTGAGACATGACTTGTCTGCTTGGATCCAAAACAGATGCCATTTTTACTAGCATCATTTTTATTGGTATCCGCCTGCATATAGCTTTGGAATATAGGTAGGGCTGCTGAATGATCTCTGTAGGTATTTCAGGGGAAATGAAGATGTGAATCTACCCTTCCAGTCATGTGAAGCACAAAAAGAGAGAAAACCAGTTAAAAGTCTAGCATACAAGACTTACACAAAGGTTATTGAACTCAACTACACACTTGGGAAATCCAATTCCCGGAATCCAAATAGCTACAACAAGACATATAAATAGCAGCTACTTCCAATAGTTCAACACATCTCATATAATGAGAGAAAAGGAAAAGGGCTGACAGAAGTCAGGCCTCTTAAATATGGGCTTTTCTCGACAAAGATGCCAATATTTTTCAACTGTAGAAGACTCTTCCGCAGTAGACATTCTAGAACAAAAATAAAATTTTTTTAGATTGCCAATTCTATGCTTTTTTTAGGATATAAAGTTGCATTTGTGACTACTTACCCCCCCCCTGATGGTCCCATATAGATATATAGACAATCAAACTTCATAAAAGATGGTAAAATAATGTAATTCTTATTTTGAAATATGCAATATAGTTCATTAATCAGAATATCAGGCTTTTTTAATTATTATTCCCATTTTCCTTCAATTTATAACTTAGACTTAGGACTTCCCACGCTGGTCGGTGCATAAGGCGGCAATGATGCCTCTCTATGATGAGCTTTCCAGCGTCTTGGGGGGGGGAGGGGGGGGGGGGGTAAAGTATAGCAGGTCTGTATGCCTAATGTATTAGGTACAATTATTCTGCAAATTATGAAGTAAGAATAGTTTTCTAACTTCACACTGTCCAGATACCCCCCCCCCCTTATGAGCAAATATACAGCCCAAATTATATATTTCCCATCTATTCAATCACTTCTCTTTGTCTTGTCTCGTGCTAAGCTGAAAGAGACTACAATGCATCAATGGATTAACAACTTGAGTGGTTGGGCCTATCTCATACAAGCAGGGCCGTCATTATGGGGAGGGAGGGGGACACCTCCCCCCTCAAAGTTTTCAGGCACTTGGTAAAGAAAATGAATTGGTAAAATTTTGGCACAATGCACCACAATATTCCCTTGCTGTCAAAATTTTTTGTTCTGTTAAACAAAAACCAGGAAAAAACTGACATATCTACAGAAATCTTTTTCTTGGTTGGTAAATGCAACAGTATTATCAACTACTGCCATGATTTTACAGATGGTGCCACAATTTTCTATTGTTGTACATAAATCATTGCAATAAATAAGGTTTGAATTGTTATAAATAAGTGTTTTTGGAATATATTACTCTTGAACAAGTTATTTATAAACTATTGATATGTTTTTAACCACTTATCAATACCTTTACTAATGTTGATAACTTCTTTGTGTGGTTACAAAATGAAATGCCTTTGGGGTCTCTTAAGGGCTCAAGATGCAATTATAGAAGCAATTGCTGAATTATTAAAGAGCATAAAAAAGACAGCATATGCCATTTTTACTTTCATCCTGGCTAAATTATATAGCCAACTACAAATTTACCGCACTTTTAGGAACCATAAAATAAGTTTTTGAGAATTTTTTAAGGTGTTTTAAGAATTTTCAAATGCTTTGTTCTAAACAACCCCAACTGTACACTGATATCTGCAACTTTAACCATACAAAAAGAGCACAAAATTGGCAATATAAAAATTATGTTTTTTTGTTTTAGCATGAGTCCTTTTGGAAAGTCACTATTCTGCAAATTCACCAAACAAGTGGACTAAAAGTGAATGAAATTAGAAATTCCTGGAATGTGTTCACTGCAGAAGATAATAGAAATAATCACAAAATCTATGACCATGTATATATAGCATAGGCCTATTCTAGGCTAGCCTATCCCTTGGCATAAGGCTGAATCTAGCCGCATTGTAGGGAGTTGGATACATTTTCAACAGAAATTAGTAGTAAATTTGTTTTACAAATTTTATTTTTGACCTAGCCTAGAATAAACATTAACCCTGAATCTACTAGCCTAGGTTAGGCCAACTCTTTGAGGTCTCTGTCTCATAAGACTTATCTACACCTTGAAAATCGGCCATTTAGTCCCAATAATTACCTAAATGTAATATTATCCAATTTCAATAATAAAATTGAAAATATTGGACAAACCTAGACAAAAAAAAAAGAAAATAAACATCGTAAAACGAGCAAATTGAAATGTACAGTTTTTTTTCCAGCTGTCAAGTTTTCGATTAGTTCCACAAAGCTAGCCAAAGCATTCCCCAAGATGAATGAATCAATTAATGAATTTAAACAAATAAACTATTTAGTAGAGTACAACACCAGCGAATTCGCAGGCGACCCTCAGGGTTAGGTTGGCGGTGCTGACAAGATCTGTATGGCAGACAAAGATCTGTTTTCCTCTATTCTAATTCATTACTTTATCTTCTGCCTTTTTATTTTTTCACCCCTTTTCTTTAGCATTTTATTCTCTTCGCCTTTATTTTGTGATATTAAAGATGTCGACAGCTATCCGAGCGTTGTCTTGTTTTCATGGGTAAATATTTCGATGCTTTGACATAATGATAATAATTCTTTTGACAATGTAAATTCTTCAGTTTCAGTTCAAATTGCCTATTCAAGAGTTTTTTTTTTTTTTTTTTTTTTTTTGCAAACTAAACATTTGGATATTTTTATAATCATGCAATATTTTTTTTCTAATTGATAAGCTTTCATGCAAAAGAATTACTACTGAGAAGACTTCAAGTTTACATCTATGCATCAAATCCTCCATAGCCAGGGGTTGCTCGTAGCTGGGTTCAGTCAAATAATATGTCACATGGTCTTGATTTTTATTCAATAGGGGGTTCAAAGGTCTTTCTATATCTCTCCTTGGTATGAAAAGCGTTATAAAACTGTATATGAAAATTACAGAACTGTTTAAAAAAAAATTCTATTCTGTAAGAGATTTTTACTGTAAACTATAGACTAGCACGATTTTTCCTAGAATGGGTTGTTATATGACGGTTCAGAGTCGATTTATCTGAAAATTGTCTCTCGCACACATCACATTTATACGGTTTTTCACCTGTATGCACTCTTCGATGTATATTTAAATGGTCTGATCGAGGAAAGCTCTTCCTGCATACATCACATTTAAACGGTTTTTCACCTGTATGAACTCTTTGATGCTTAAACAAAGAAATTGAATCACAAAATCTCTTCCTACATAAATCACATCTAAACGGTTTCTCGCCTGTGTGCAATCTTTGATGTATATTTAAATGGCCCGATTGAGAAAAGCTCTGTCTGCATACATCACATGTAAACGGTTTTTCTCCTGTATGAGTTCTTTGATGTCTTTCCAATGCGGAATGGAATGAAAATCTTTTATCACATATATTGCACTCATTGTCTTTTCTGTACTTTTTCCTAAGCAAGCCAATATTAGAAATTGAAGCTTCCATAAGTACATTGGTATTACTTGATGATATATCTGCAACTCCTACAATAAAATAAAGGGGATGGAAAAAACCTAAAACGCTATAATACGATATTCTGAATATATAATACGACATACCCTAGAGTAATGATGATAAGCAGTTTCAGATATCAACGGAGAAAAACAGTTTCAGATGTCAAGACTGAAGAAAACAGTTAGAACTTGATTACATTATAACAGATCCATATAACATGAAAATATTATAACATGAAAATAACAGATCCACTAATGAGCAGTGGGAGCAAAGAATAGGCGGTCAGCAGTAAGAACTTAATTATATCATAAATAGAAATAATAGCTGATCAGCAGTCGGGACACGTAACTTTCAAAGCTCATAAATACTTTGATACACTTGGAACTTCAATATATATTATATATGTAAATAATAAGCGATGCAGCGATTATATGCCGAAAACATGATTTTTAAAGCTCATAAACCTTAGAACCAATTGAAACTTGATAAAATACCAACATGCATGTAATAACATCACTTCTATATACGCATTATCTTGTATCGGTCCCGCCAGTCTTCGGCTTACAATGACAGTATTAATGGGGTTACCCGTCTTACCATCATGTGAGTACCGTGTTAACTTATTCGCAATTTTATGACCAAATACTCAGGGCGAATTAGCAGGAGATTACCCATAAGTAATATCGTTCAACCCATTTCGTTACAAGAGATCCCATGATTTAAAGGATGTGCAGGCGTTCTTCAACAGCTTTATTGGGTCTAAAAAGTACATTTGGCTATATGAAGGTGGTTCAAAATCACCTTCAGGGGTATGTGATGGATGTTCCGCTTAATTGCTTTGGTCATAAATTTGACCAGCTACTTCGAAGCTGAAATATTGCGACTACTGATGATTGGATCATCCCTTACGTTACATGAAGCTAAAGCAACCCATGAGTTCAAGAAGTGGATTTGTATGTGAAAATCTTTAGAGAGCAAATGACATCCTATAAAAGACCAACCAATTCATTGAGAATTTGTGGAAGTGGCAATGCAATTCGACCAAAGAAGCATTAATGTCCAAATAAATCGCCTTTGTTAGCGAATCTTTCCGCGTAAAAATGGACTCCACAGTGAATAAATACAAATCTGTAGGTTCCCAATAAGTTTTAATTAACACTTACATAGTTTACTGCATTTTTATTGCTTTGTTGTACATTTTCATTTTTGATTTGTTCTGATCCTCGTTGTGGTATGTCTTGTAACTGTATACTTTCTTGTGCTTCAAATTCGTTTTTGATTCGTTGTAATTATCGCTGCAGCAAATTTTTTGACCACGTATTTCTTTGTTCTTCATTTTTGTGTATTACTACTTCAGACATTTTTTCAATGCCATTTACCTTAGCTGCTCAGATTGGTCTTGTCACATTTGATGGTCTTGGTTGTTCATTTTACTCATGAATTTACATTTCTCAGGTCGGTCTCTTGATCTTGTCTCATTTGATGGTTCAGTTTTTTATTTTGAGCAATTGACAATTTACAGCAATTGACCATCCCCCATCCCTTCTCAAGACCAGAACATAATTTGCAGTTTACTCAAAACAAAATAGATTTTAAATGCTTTCCCTTTTTAACTTTATTATTTAATACAAAATTATTAAAACTTTAAGGAACAAAAATCAGTATATGTATACCAAACTGACAAACCATGATCATTTGCTTTTTTTTCGTCACGGAAGTGTATATTTTGTTCTGGTCTTGAGCAGGCATGGGGGTTGCCAGCCCTACTCATGTTAATTTATGCTGGTTTTGAGTTTGACTTGTTAATTCTTGTAATTTCTGTTCGTTCTGGGTTTCTTTATCTATTGATGGTGATGTGTAGTAGTTTTGCGATTGGAAGATTTTTTACTTTATTTCTGCTCATTTTCAGTTTTTTAGTTTACTTTTTTTCTATAGGAATTCATACTTTGGCTTGCTATTTGTATGTTGGAGAAATTTTTTCAACAATTTTATAACTTTAATCCTGACATAAATAGAGTTGCTTAATTTAATTTTATACCTCCTGAAATCGACCTGAAAAATAAAAGCTTAATACCATTCTCAAAACATTCTATCTATGCTCCTTGACAACCTACATATACATACTCTTTTGATTTATTTAAATTTTAAGAGCAGAAGTAGTTATAGAAGTAGCCCCGAAAGCTTCAACCTGATGTTCCTAGTCGTTCTCGATATATCTCGTTGAGGTGTCTTATTTGCAACCATGCACATAGTGGCTTTTCATTTAGTTTTAAAGTACAATGGACTAATTGCACAACTGTGGGGGGTTGACATGACCAATATCCAAAAGATTGTCCTTTTAGGCCAACCGTCTAGGGTCTTGGTTGGCAAAGTGCGGCTCAAAAGCCGCATATGGCTCCTTTGCTCCTTAAGTGTGGCTCTGGCAGAAATATTTAGGGAAGGTGCAACAATACTTTCATTAAAAAAAACGGTAAAAAGAAGAATTACATCATATTTTGACGAATTAAAATTCTTCTATAAATCGACAAAACGTATAATTTTTCGTTTGAGTTAAAAGATAAATACTGCTAGTACCAACAACTCGCCACAGCACTAAGCCGCCTGAGGCCAACACAGCTACACATGCTCCTCCTCCACCCCAATCTATTCAAAGCCCTCTTTACAACCTCCCAGGAAGTTCCCATTTCCCTTAAATCTTTCTTTATGATTTTTTCCCAACTCAACCACCGATAAACTGCTTTCTGTTTAGCCCTAGACGGTTAGCCGAAAAGGACAATCTTCCAGAGTCTGTAATCCTTCATCCGCCGAACCTGGTCAAGCCACCTCAACCTTTCTCTTATTATAGCCCTAGAAAGCGGAATTGAACCTAACTTTTCGTAGAACCTACTTTTTCAAATACGGTCAGTAAGCCGAGCACCGGAGCATTTTTACCACTGTCATCAATACAGCTTCCAATATTCTAATCTTGGTTTGCAAACTTATCTTCCTATTATTCCAAACTTTTTAACTGTGAAAAAACACTATGAGCCTTGACTATTCTACCTTTAACATATTCATTGTTCCCACCATCTTTACTTATAATACTACCAAGGTAAGCGAGGCTGTCCACCTGATCAATCTTTTTGTTACCAAACATCACCTTATCATCTTCACTTATTCCTAGCCTTAGCAACTTAGTCTTCTCAACATTAATTTTGAATCCTATTCTAGCACCCTGAATTCGCAAAACCTCTAAAAATTCCTTGATTTTGGTCACACTTTCATCTAGGACACTAAAATCATCAGTAAAATCTAAATCCAGGAAATTTATTCCCCCCCATTCGATTCCGTGTTCTCCTACTGCCTTTCTTGTCTCCCTTCGTCAAAATGACGAAGGAAAAAATGACAAAATGACGAATTTCTCGTCGAAAAGTTCGTCAAAATGAGCCATATAAAGGAGAATAGAACATAACCTTACTTAACTCCTGATTTAATACAAAACCAGCTGCAAACCTCCTTTCCTACCTTAACCGCAGCAGTGTTATTCTCGTGCATATCACAAATCAATTTAATGTATTTGTCAGGTATACTAGTATAAGACCTTCGCTAAAGCTCTACTATCGACAGGATCGAACGCTTGCTCATAATTTATAAACTGAGAACCAAAGGTGTTTGGTAACTCAGGCACTTCTCAATTAATATTAAAACTGATTAGGCAATTCTCAAGATAGGCAATTAAAATTTTATACTGCTGTAAAAATACATGACGAACATCGAGTTTAATTTGACTAGTCTTCGGAAACGTAAACACAAACCAAGTTCAAACTACCGGCTGTAATATACATGTAAAAATACATGTATGTAAATACGTCATGTAAAAATACGTCATGTAAAAATACATGACGAACATCGAGTTTAATTTGACTAGTTTTTGTAAAGGTAAACACAAACCAAGTTCAAACTACCGGCTGTAATATACATGTAAAAATACATGTATGTAAATACGTCATGTAAAAATACATGACGAACATCGAGTTTAATTTGGCTAGTTTTCGTAAAGGTAAACACAAACCATGTTCAAACTACCGGCTGAAAATTTTCGAATGTTTTCGGCGTACTCAGTGTGAACAGTTACGTTTGAACACATAATATGCGTTTCAGTGTGATGTCTTTTCACACACTTTTCAGCATTATATACGTTGCAGTGTGAACAGTTATGTCTTATATACCATGCCTGCCGTTGTCCTGCCTTATTCAAAGCTTGTTGTAGTTTCAACCTAGCTGCTCATCTTACAGGTATTTTATACGATTTTATTATACTTGCTATGCGTGTTTCTGTTCTGGTATAATATTTGTAATCAATTCCTCGATACTTCTATTTGTCTAGATGTTGGAAGTTTTCTTCCACTTCTTATCATACTAAAAGTTTGGTGATTCTGATAATGAAATTTGTTTCTATTCAGTGGAGTTACATGTACTAATTAGTGTATTTAAAAAGAAAATAAAATTTTATTTTCATCAGTTTAATAATGATAATAATTTTGTTCCGGCGGCTTTAAAAAAATAAATATATATTTTATTTTTTTTTTTTTAATCTGGTATTTTTATAGTCAACCCAGTTAAAATGACTACCAAAAAAGCACAGAAAAACGGAAGATGAAAACCGAGAATTTAAATTCGAGGGGACTGAGAATTTTGGGTTTAGTCAAAAATTTATATGGACTTCCAGCATGTCTGATTAGTAAGGAGAAATTCGTGCATAATAAGAAATCACATTAAAAAAGAAACTTTACAAGAAAGCACGCGTCAATTAGCACTAAATATCCGGTGACGCAAGGAAGAAAGCAGTTGAGGAACTTCAGAAGAGTTAAGAGTCATCAACATCTTCGTTTAATAACTGGATGCAATCTTACAGCAGTATTAATATGGCAAGTTTTGTTGTCAGCCGATTGTTAAGAGCCTGCAAAGAAACAGAAACCGCAGAGGGACGACGAATAGATGTTGTATTTTTTTTTTTTTTTTTTTTTTAATACATCCGATAAGCTATTTCAGGATTTTAAGAACAAAGCAAATATTATGAAAAGAATAAAAGAGCTATCATTGTCTGCTAAAACCATTATAGATGGAACAATTAAATTGTCGAAATATAACCATCCAGCACAACAAAGATCTGAAATGGGATTCAGCTTTATAAATAGCAGTTGACGAGTCTTGTGACATAAATAATATAGCGCAAGTGATGTCTCATTCAGGCCCTAAAGAAGAACTCTTAGGATATTGCCATCCAAACGTTAAACGCGAGGAAAAATATTGCAAATGCTGTAATTGAGAGTATGGACAAACTTTCCGCTCGATAAAAGTGTGTCGATTTCAGTAGATGGGCCAAAAAATATGACCGGCATAAAAAAGGGTTTGTTGATATTTTGAACGAAAAAATTAATCACCAGATACTTGTTTACCATTGTATCATTCATCAAGAAGCGCTTACTGCGCAAACATCTCTGGAAGAAATTTGTAAAGTTATGGAGTTAGTGATTACCATAATCAACTCCAGTTTAGCTAGAGCTCTTAATCAATGCCAATTTAAAGAATTTTCATTTGAAATGGAGAGTTCGTTCACGGATCTTCTGCTTCATAAAAAAGTACGTTGGTTATCAAGAAGGAACGTTTTAAAACGTTTCGCGTCCTTTTTTCCGAAAATTAAAGTATTTTTCCTTGAGAAGGTTGTTTACTATCCAGAAATAACAGACCATCAGTGGATCCAAAATATCCATTTTGCTCATGATTTTGGAACAGAAACATTGTTTTACTTGCTCAGCCTGCTTAAACAATGCCAAGAAAACAATTCCTCTATTGATAAATACAATTTGAAAACAATAATTTTAAATATGAGGGAAGCATTTCTCGGCAGATTTCAGAAACTTAAAAACAGCAGAGAAATTTAGCATTTGTCAAAATTCTCTTAATACCACGAAAACCGAGTTGAAATCCTTTGCTTCGAAATTAACATTCGAATAACGTTGATTTCGGACGAATCCGAACAGCTAAAGTGAAGGGCATGAATAAGAGCCAGTGGCTAGAAGACATTTGACAACCAGTATAACAAAAATTAACTGAATCTTAAACAAAAAAGCAGTTAGAAGAGAAGCAATAGTGAATATCGTAGAGAGTTCCAGAAAAAAACAAATCCCGAAAAACCGAATGTTTTCCTGTGTGTAATATACGTTACAGGGACTTCTCAATTATTATAATCTAAAATTTTTATAAACAAAATTGTAATAAACAAAATTTTTTATGTAAAATAATTTTTTTCTCGTAGATAAAACTGATAGGGACGATCAAAAAGAAATTTTGTTTTTCGCCTCCTTTTTTATTTTAATTGTTAAGACAATTTGCAATTTTGATGTCAGTTTGCCAGTTTTTTTTTTTTTTTTTTTTTTTTTTTTTTTTTTTTTTTTTTTTTTTTTTTTTTTTTTTTTTTTTTTTTTGCATTCTCAACATTGTATCCCACTTGTTTTCCTGGATTCTTTTTTTAGTTGTTTGCATTCTAAGTACTGTAGCCTACTTTTCCTTTTTTATTTTCATTAGATCCCCCTCTCTCTTAGAAGATTTGAAATATTTATGCTAAAAAAAAGCAGAGAAATTTAGCATTTGTCAAAATTAAAAACAGCAGAGAAATTTAGCATTTGTCAAAATTCTCTTAATACCACGAAAACCGAGTTGAAATCGAGTTGAAATCCGCTACTGGAGGCTTAATTTAGAATTGGAATTTTTTGCAACGAGTCGCCACCCCCTTCCTAAAATCCTGGATCCGCTACTGGAAAGGTTTATGAAACTTTGTTCATGCATTTTATTTGAACTATATTGCAAAGTATATTTGAATAAATGCAAAGACAAAACTACTTTATATACTACGCCCCCTCAGTTGAGAAAGAATATGAATAAAGAAGATGAAGATGAAACGAACAAAAAAGCAGTTAGAAGAGAAGCAATAGTGAATATCGTAGAGAGTTCCAGAAAAAAAAAACAAATCCCGAAAAACCGAATGTTTTCCTGTGTGTAATATACGTTACAGGGACTTCTCAATTATTATAATCTAAAACTTGTTATAAACAAAATTGTAATAAACAAAATTTTTTATGTAAAATAATTTTTTTCTCGTAGATAAAACTGATAGGGACGATCAAAAAGAAATTTTGTTTTTCGCCTCCTTTTTTATTTTAATTGTTAAGACAATTTGCAATTTTGATGTCAGTTTGCCGGTTTTTTTTTTTTTTTTTTTTTTTTTTTTTTTTTTTTTTTTTTTTTGCATTCTCAACATTGTATCCCACTTGTTTTCCTGGATTCTTTTTTAAGTTGTTTGCATTCTTAGTGTTGTAGCCTACTTTTCCTTTTTTATTTTCATTAGATCCCCCTCTCTCTTAGAAGATTTGAAATATTTATGCTAAAAAAAAGCAGAGAAATTTAGCATTTGTCAAAATTAAAAACAGCAGAGAAATTTAGCATTTGTCAAAATTCTCTTAATACCACGAAAACCGAGTTGAAATCGAGTTGAAATCCGCTACTGGAGGCTTAATTTAGAATTGGAATTTTTTGCAACGAGTCGCCACCCCCTTCCTAAAATCCTGGATCCGCTACTGGAAAGGTTTATGAAACTTTGTTCATGCATTTTATTTGAACTATATTGCAAAGTATATTTGAATAAATGCAAAGACAAAACTACTTTATATACTACGCCCCCTCAGTTGAGAAAGAATATGAATAAAGAAGATGAAGATGAAACGAACAAAAAAGCAGTTAGAAGAGAAGCAATAGTGAATATCGTAGAGAGTTCCAGAAAAAAAAACAAATCCCGAAAAACCGAATGTTTTCCTGTGTGTAATATACGTTACAGGGACTTCTCAATTATTATAATCTAAAATTTGTTATAAACAAAATTGTAATAAACAAAATTTTTTATGTAAAATAATTTTTTTCTCGTAGATAAAACTGATAGGGACGATCAAAAAGAAATTTTGTTTTTCGCCTCCTTTTTTATTTTAATTGTTAAGACAATTTGCAATTTTGATGTCAGTTTGCCGGTTTTTTTTTTTTTTTTTTTTTTTTTTTTTTTTTTTTTTTTTTTTTTTTTTTTTTTTTTTTTTTTGCATTCTCAACATTGTATCCCACTTGTTTTCCTGGATTCTTTTTTTAGTTGTTTGCATTCTTAGTATTGTAGCCTACTTTTCCTTTTTTATTTTCATTAGATCCCCCTCTCTCTTAGAAGATTTGAAATATTTATGCTAAAAAAAAAGCAGAGAAATTTAGCATTTGTCAAAATTAAAAACAGCAGAGAAGTTTAGCATTTGTCAAAATTCTCTTAATACCACGAAAACCGAGTTGAAATCGAGTTGAAATCCGCTACTGGAGGCTTAATTTAGAATTGGAATTTTTTGCAACGAGTCGCCACCCCCTTCCTAAAATCCTGGATCCGCTACTGGAAAGGTTTATGAAACTTTGTTCATGCATTTTATTTGAACTATATTGCAAAGTATATTTGAATAAATGCAAAGACAAAACTACTTTATATACTACGCCCCCTCAGTTGAGAAAGAATATGAATAAAGAAGATGAAGATGAAACGAACAAAAAAGCAGTTAGAAGAGAAGCAATAGTGAATATCGTAGAGAGTTCCAGAAAAAAAACAAATCCCGAAAAACCGAATGTTTTCCTGTGTGTAATATACGTTACAGGGACTTCTCAATTATTATAATCTAAAATTTGTTATAAACAAAATTGTAATAAACAAAATTTTTTATGTAAAATAATTTTTTTCTCGTAGATAAAACTGATAGGGACGATCAAAAAGAAATTTTGTTTTTCGCCTCCTTTTTTATTTTAATTGTTAAGACAATTTGCAATTTTGATGTCAGTTTGCCGGTTTTTTTTTTTTTTTTTTTTTTTTTTTTTTTTTTTTTTTTTTTTTTTTTTTTTTTTTTTTTTTTTTTTTTTTGCATTCTCAACATTGTATCCCACTTGTTTTCCTGGATTCTTTTTTTAGTTGTTTGCATTCTTAGTATTGTAGCCTACTTTTCCTTTTTTATTTTCATTAGATCCCCCTCTCTCTTAGAAGATTTGAAATATTTATGCTAAAAAAAAAAGCAGAGAAATTTAGCATTTGTCAAAATTAAAAACAGCAGAGAAGTTTAGCATTTGTCAAAATTCTCTTAATACCACGAAAACCGAGTTGAAATCGAGTTGAAATCCGCTACTGGAGGCTTAATTTAGAATTGGAATTTTTTGCAACGAGTCGCCACCCCCTTCCTAAAATCCTGGATCCGCTACTGGAAAGGTTTATGAAACTTTGTTCATGCATTTTATTTGAACTATATTGCAAAGTATATTTGAATAAATGCAAAGACAAAACTACTTTATATAGACTTAAATACTACGCCCCCTCAGTTGAGAAAGAATATGAATAAAGAAGATGAAGATGAAACGAACAAAAAAGCAGTTAGAAGAGAAGCAATAGTGAATATCGTAGAGAGTTCCAGAAAAAAAAAACAAATCCCGAAAAATAGATAATTCTTTGATGCACTAACAGGAAGGAGGAAATTCTAACTTACCGTCCTAGCCGAGTGGTTAGCGCTCCGGACTTGAAATCCTGAGGTCAGGGGTTCAAGTCCTGGTGCCGCTGGTTATTTGGTTTGGAACGGGGGTCATTGGTGTGACCTTGTAAGCTCAGCCAAAGTCGACCGAACTCTAAATGGATGCCTGGAGAAATTTGGGGGAAAAACAAGGGAAGCGTCGGATGATTTGCTTCCAACCATACATTGCACTCCCGGCCTAAGGCATTGAATCAGGAGGTCAGTACCTGCGCAACCCAGATCTTTGGCCAGCATGCGAAAAAGTTTTTTAAAGCAAGTTTCTTAACATAATTATTATTGCTTATTTCACACATAGTGAGTTAAAACAAAAGAATAGCGAATATACATACACCCTACAAGCGAGCAGCTATATATTTAAATGAAACATCTTTTGGTTAAAATTATATGCTTTTTTAGTATTTTTCCCGCAGTAATTTCATCGAACATAATCTGAATCCATGACATCAAGAAGAAGTTTACATTATCTGCAGTTAGAAGATAAGCGACAATTAGAATCAATATATACAAGCATGCCACGTGCAAGGTAGAAGACAAGCGACAATGAGAATTATCACATACAAGCCTGCGGGATAGCATGGCTATGCGGCAGGCTTGTATCTTTCCAATGGACAAACAACTTCAAGAGTATAAAAGCAGAAAACCCTTAAAAACTTTTCATTAAAAGCAAGGTATATTTGAATAAATGCAAAGACAAAACTACTTTATATAGACTTAAATACTACGCCCCCTCAGTTGAGAAAGACGAGAGTCAAGGGTGGAATTGGGTTTTCCTTATCGGCAAACACATAAACAGATCCGACCCTTGGAGTTCTCACAAGAAGACTTTTCTTTTAGATCATGATTCTTCTATTTAACAATAAATTTATAATAAAAACAGCTTCAAAATACTCTCTTCTAAGGCTCAACCACCCAGAAAGAACAAAAAAGAGAAAAAAAAAATCCAATCCCTCACCTCGAAGGCCCCCAAAATCAGAAGTTAGACAAGGGAGTAGCTTCTGGTTTCAAATCACTAGAACCCAATAAAACTTTTATTGTTTATTCTATCACAAATATACAAACCTAATCGGGAGATGATAAATCAAGCAGAATCCTTAAAAAAAACCTCTAACTACAAAATATTTTGAAGGTACCGAAGGAATCTAGATTCGCGGCAGACTCTAGGGGCGTGTTTCTGGTCATATTACAAACCATCAGAGGGTTGAAGTCATACTGCAGTGATGGAATGTCAGAAATCTGTTAGTTGTTGGACGAGGAGAGATGATAAGCAGACAGATCCAAAATGAATGATATATTAGAACACAGTATAGCAGGAATGTGGCCATGCAACAGTAGCAAAGTGAAAAAACATAAGACAGTAAAAAATTTCAAATCAAGCAAGGGTTTTAATGAAGAGTAGTTATTTCCTTGCATAAAAATCCTTCCTTTATCACAAAGTCATGAAAGCCTCTTTAGTGACGAGGTAAAAACTGACATCCACACAACAGGATTATTCGAAGCATCAGACTAAACTAGGCTGTAGAAAAGGATTCGTAGTATTGAGCCTTAAAAATTGTGTTTGGTTTACTTAAATGGCAGAGAATTGCATCAAGTAAGATACCTTGGAACCAGCCACAGCCATCCATAATTCCTCTTGATGGATGTACTTCATTCAAGTCAGGGCAAACTATGAGACTCTTATGAGAGAGAATGATTTTCCTACATTTGGGAAATCATAGGCAGCACAATAGCGCTAACTAAGTAAAGAACGATGTTGGCACAATGTATTATTACTTTATTTTTTTTCCATACCACGGCACTTCGTATCGAAGGAGTTGTCGTAGAAAATTCGATAAAGGCTCATTCGATTGGAAATTGGAGTGGCTTGTGCCCTTTCTAATAGTCGAAAGTTATTGGAAGGCAACTAAAACCACTTCTACGCCCACCATTTCTCAAACACATCCAATCAAAATTTGAGATTTTGTTCAGTGTGGCTGATTTCCACATAGAAACTATGTTTTTGAGGAGGAAAACTCCCCCACTAACCTCAGAGCAAGGGCCTCAAAGTGCTCAGAGGGCAGCTACCCTCTCCCCCTACAGACACGTGACATTGTCTAATAGAAATTTTGAGATAGCCATTCTATTCAAAATAGTCTATATATCGTATAACAAGGCTTTCGGGGTTGAAACGAACCCCAGAGACTAGGGGCAAGGGTTGTAAGTTATGCCTAAGAGGTATTAAAGGTTTTTATGGAAGGGATGGTTGTTTAACTTCAGAAGAGGCTTGCTACATATATATACTCACAGATTTATGCAGATATACTGATTTATGTCTCATTCAGGCCCTAAAGAAGAACTTTAAGGTAATTGCCACCCTGATATTAGACGCGTGGAGAAGATATCACAAATGCTTTAACTGAGTGTATGGATAGACATCAGATTTCCCTCGAAAAAACTGTGTCGATTTCAACTTATGGGGCCAAAAATATTGCCAACGTAAAAATATTACATTAAAACCAAAGTAAGTTTGAATAAATGCAAAGATATAACTGCTTTATATAGGCTTCAATACTGTGCCCCCTCAGTTCAAAATGACGTGGGTCTAGGGTGGAATTTGGTTTTCCTTATCGGCAAACACATGCACGGATCCGACCCTTAGAGTTCTCATTACGAGACTTTTTTTTGTAAATCAGAGTTCTTTTATTTAACAATAAATTGATAATAAAAACAGCTTCCAAATACTCTCTTCTAAGGCTAGACCACCCAGAAAGAACAAAAAAGAGAAAAAAAATCCAATCTCTCACCTCGAAGGCCCCCAAAATCAGAAGTTAGACAACGGAGTAGCTTCTGGTTTCAAATCACTACAACCCAATAAACCTTTTATTGTTTATTCTATCACAAATATACAAACCTAATCGGGAGATAATAAATCAAGCAGAATCCTTAAAAAAAACCTCTAACTAGAAGATCTTTTGAAGGTACCGAAGGAATCTAGATTCGCGGCAGACTCTAGGGGCGTGTTTCTGGTCATAATACAAACTATCAGAGGGTTGAAGTCATACTGCAGTGATGGAATATCATAAATCTGTTAGTTGTTGGAAATGGAGAGATGATAAGCAGACAGATCCAAAATGAATGATATATTAGAACACAGTATACCAGGAATGTGGCCATGCAACAGTAGCAAAGTGAAAAAAGCAGAAGACAGACAGTACAAAAATTTCAAATCAAGCAAGGGTTTTAATGAAGAGTGGTTATTTCCTTGCATAAAAATCCTTCCTTTATCACAAAGTTATTTTTGTGATAAAATATCACAAAATGTGAAGCTTTATCACAAAGCTTCTTTAGTGACGAGGTAAAAACTGACATCCACACAAAAGGCATATTCGAAGATTCAGACTAAACTAGGCTGTAGAAAAGGATTCGAGATATTGAGCCTGAAAATGTGCTTGGTTTACTTAAGTGTCGGAGATTTCCATCAAGCGAGATATCTAGGAGCCAGCCACAACCATCCCTAATTCCACTTGATGGATGTACTTTATTCAAGTCAGGGCAAGCTACAAGACTCTTAAGAAAATGAGAGAGCAGGATTTTTCCCAAATTTAGTATATTTACAAAAAAAAAACAACAATGGATACTGCTTTCAAAGAGGGCTGTCTGCTTTAACTAAACATAAAACTCAGTACTAGCTGTGATAAGAGCAAATGAAGTTCGGGAGCAAACCTTAAAAGTTGAATTTTCAACCGCATAAATAAGGTAATTAACACAAATAAAAAGAATATCGAACGAATGACAGATCCTTGGAGGACAGTAAACTCTAGTTTGGAAGAGCCACAAAAAGAACAGATCAACCAAGATAACATTACCAGATAAATATGAAATAAACTACTTAATACTAATTTTAAATGTTTCAAAAGTCAAATCTTGAGTGGTAATGAGTCGAATTTTTTTCGTACATTAAGAAAAAGAGCAGCAGGTATCGGAACAGAGCCAAGAGCCGAACAAAAGTAATTCAAGAAAGTTTCACACGCACTCTCAGCTGAATCCTTTGTCCTAAACCGAAACTAAAAATTATGAAAAAATACAGTGCAAATTATGAAAATCAAGAAGTCAAGAAAGTACTGTTTCTTAGTAAAAATTACTAGCACAGATTAAAAAAGAGATATGGGACGATAATTTTCGGGATAATTCGATGACCCACTTAACACAGCTGTTTACTTGGAATGGTTTGATATTGTCTTTACTGCACTCAGAGAATTTTCTATTCTAAGATATTTTTTTTTTCTATAATAAGAATATGATTTATCCTTCTAGCGAAGCAAATTGTAAACTTATCAATATGCTAGAAAAGCTGAAGTCGACCAAAAAACTGCTTAGAAGATAAAAAATAATGTTAATGAATTTTTAATGATATATAAACATATAATACATTTTCGGGCAAACATTTGGCATGTTTCATTTCATTAATAGGCATGCTACCCCCCCCCCCTAGACCTTCAAATTTACATTAGATATGGCTGAAAAAGCAGATGGTTGGAAAAGCAGTTGATAAAAGGCCCTCCATCACACTATCGACTGCCCCCCTCTAAACAATATGTTGCCTACGCCTATATTAATAGGCATATTCATCAATTTTACATTAGACTTGTCTAATCCATTTTTCATTTGAACGCTCCAGAATCTCATTCATGAAGATCTAAGTTTAAAAGTTCTGCATACATTGGAAAAAGCAAACTAAAAAAAAAAAAAAACTTGTGACTCTAAACTCCAAAAAACTAATTTTGTATTTTCGTTTGAGTTTAGGGCTTTTAGCAAAATCCATGTTCTATACTATAAAATATGTTATATAAGCAATTGTATATTAAAAGTACATCATAAAATATAGTAAAGACCACTCGTAGGCATTAGAGACCAGTTTTTGCTTTTTACCAAATGATAATCTATCATCGTGAAATCAGATGATAATAAACGAATTCAACGAAGTCTTAATTTATAAGTCGATAACCAAAGTCTTGATTTATAAAAAAAAATAAGTAACATAGTTTTCAGCCTTATTTTCCCGCTATTAGAAAACAATCTTCACCTAAACTCTTTCAAGTGAGGATTTGAAACATTTTTCTTTGACCAAAAACAAGTTAGAATTTAGAGCAATGAGACGTAACAAGAGAAAATTCGTATTCAGATTCAGAGTTTTGTCCATTTGTCCATCCCAGTTTTTTTTTCAATTAACACATAATCCAACATATTGGATTCTACAAAAAAGAAAAAGAAAACAAAAAATACCTTTACTGTCAGAAAATGTGGCGCCTGATTCCAGAGCAACAGGTTGAACTTTACAAGGTCCTGAAAAGCCAGTAAAAATACTCAAAGGAACACCTTCACGTTTAGGAAGCAAGTGAAGGTTTGGAACGCCAAAGACCTCCTCATTTTGACTTGGTAAATCATCTTCAACTTCTGAAATAAATAAAAAATAAAATGGACACAAAAAAATTCAACAGTAAAGCTTACTAAACAAGTTCAACGAAATCTCGTTTTATTATACGACAATCACAAGAATTGGTAAGAATTGGTAATAACAAGCAGCATTATAGCACTGTGAGTTTTCAGGCTCTGAGCCTGAAATTTTTTTTGTGATTTTTTTGTATTTGGTGTTTTCCCCAGATCACTTTGCTGGGAAAAAATTGTGGTTGATACTTCGGAGGCGGCTCCTTCAAACAGAAAATGCAATTTCGAGTGTTTTTTTAAGAGTCAATCCTATCACTATGCCTCTGCGTCTGAGATACCCCACCAAAACCTTCGGACTTTTGAGAAATAAATAAAAGAATCAAACAGTTCGTGGTAACGAACTGTAAGCAAGGAGAGAACCGACTCAATAGTAATCGAGACTCTAAAAAACAAAATCTTGATACCAATAGATACATGAAAAAAATTGGATTTTTATGCTGATTTCAAATATCTACGTTTCATCAAGTTTAATATTACCCATCGAACCTACGTAATCATCTATTACGAACCTGAGAAAATTTGCATTATTTTTAAAAAAAGGGGGAAGCACCCCCTAAAAGCCATAGAATCTTAATAAAAATCACATCATCAGATTCAGCGTATCAGAGAACCCTACTGTAGAGTTTTCAAGCTCCTATCGGCAAAAATGTAGAATTTTGTAATTTTTGCCAGAAGCAAGATCACAGATGTTTTTTTTTTTTTTCAGGGGTGATCGAATCGACCCAGTGGTCCTAGAATATTGCGAGACAGCTCATTCGAACGGAAATTAAAATTTATAGTGCCTTTTTTAAGTCACCAACAAAATTGGAAGGCAACGAGGCCCCTCCCTGGCTCATTTTTTTCCCTAAGTCTCCCGATCAAAGTTTTTTTTTTAGTACTTTCAAAAGACCTATTTATTCGAATCAAACGGGATTTGTAATTAAGGGATCATTCTTAAAGAATTTAAACAAATTTCGAACTGTAGCGTAAAGAGCGAGGTATTGACGATGGGGCGAATCCCCTCATGTACGTAAAAAATTATGTTCGTTTTAAATTTTAATGTTGCTCCTTACTTTCAGTTGAAACTTTGTTTTTTAATTTAATAAAGAAACATTACGTACATGCAAAATAAAAAAGGGCATATCAACATTATTTTAGCAACGGCATATGGTATTAAATTGAAACTTCCAGGGCTACAACTACTAATACAGCTACTACTATTTAACTGAATCGAAAGAGTTTAGGTTTATCCAGGTTGTCAAAAGGGCGTCCGCGTAATATCCAAAGTAAAGCTAAAGGTATAACGTAGGAATGAAGCAATGCCCTCTCATCAATGGTTTACGGTACTTAAGGTGAAACTTTCAGGGCTTCAACAACTACCACTGCTTCTACAACTGAGCTAAATCAAATCAAGTTGAATTTGGGCTCTCAGAATGGCAGAAATGCTACATTCAGGAACAGAATAGACTATTAAGTTGACACTTTCAGGATAATGACTGTCAGCAGACTGACAGTCATTGAAGAATTTTTTAACTGAAGAATTAGGTAGGTTAATTAGGTAGGTTAAAGTGATGAAGCAAGCTGGCATTTGCTAATGGCTAAGACATGGCTTATTAGACTACTAATACCTCACGCTTCTTATGATTACTAGTACATTAAGCTTGTTAGTAGTATGGTAATATAAAAGAACTGCCCCACCTATATCACCTCATAAATTTACCCCCTTTTCAATTGAATTCTCACCATTTTAAATGAAAATTTCTGAAATTTTTATAATTTTGAATCTCGAGTTTTAAGATCAAAACAGGTCTTATGAAACCAGAATTTCTTACTATACTACTGATAAAAATGTAATAATTTAATATAGTTTAATATTTAGTGGATAGTTCCAAATCAGTATCTAAATAATTCGTATTATCTTTATTTTTTTTTCAATAATCTTTAAAATCATACGTTTATTGAAATTTATTTTCAAGATCAGATGCTTTAGAATCAAAATGCTTAAGTGCAAATAGGTCAACCATTCCACCATTAAAATCAATATTAATAACAAGTTTATTTCCATATTTAGTTTTTACACATTTCATTCCATTTATTTAGTATTCCGTTCCAATGTCTAAATTTTCTTTCTTAATAGTTCGATTGTATCTATTTTCCCTTTTCATTTCACTTAAAAGTTTCTCCATTTATTAACTGATGATTTTATTAAACTAATTTCCAAACAGGAAATAATTATATATTAGCATCCTATTAGTTTATAACTCTAAACTAAAACCCTAAACTAAAACTCTTAACTAAAACTAAACTAAACTATACCTCTAACTGAAACTCTAAGCTAAGACTCTAAACTAAAACTCTAAACTCTAAGCTAAAACTCTTATCTAAAGCTAAACAACAATTCTAAACTAAATCTAAACTAAACTATAACTCTAACTAAAACTCTAAGCTAAGACTCTAAGCTAATACTCTAAACTCTAAACTAAAACTCTTAACTAAAACTGAACTATAACTCTAAACTAAAACTCTTAACTAAAACTAAAGTAAACTATAGCTCTAACTAAAACTCTAAACTAGAACTTTTAACTAAACTACAACTCTAACTTAAACTAAACTAAACTATAACTCTAACTAAAACTTTAAGCTAAAACCCTAACCTAAAATTGTAAACTAAAACTCTTAACTAAAACTAAACTACAGCTCTAAACTAAAACTCTTAACTGAAAGTAAACTAAACTATAACTCTAACTAAAACTCTAAGCTAAGACTCTAAGCTAATACTCTAAACTCTAAACTAAAACTTTTGACTAAAACTGAACTACAAGTCTAAACTAAAACTCTTAACTAAAACTAAAGTAAACTGTAACTCTAACTAAAACTCTAAGCTAACACTCTAAATTAAAACTCTAGACTCTAAACTAAAACTAAACTAAACTATAACTCTAACTAAAACTTTAAGCTCAAACTAAAACTCTTAACTGAAAGTAAATTAAACTATAACTCTAACTAAAACTCTTAGCTAGAACTCTAAGCTAATACTCTAAACTCTAAACTGAAACTCTTGACTAAAACTTAACTACTAAGTCTAAACTAAAACTCTTAACTAAAACTAAACTAAACTGTAACTCTAACTATAACTCTAAGCTAACACTCTAAATTAAAACTCTAGACTCTGAATTAAAACTAAACTAAACTATAACTCTAACTAAAACTCTATGCAAAGACTCGACACTAAAACTCCAATATCTAAACTAAAACTCTTAACTGAAAATAAAAAAACTATAACTCTAACTAAAACTTTAAACTAAAACTCTAAACTAAAACTATAAACTGTAAACTAAAACTCTTAACTAAAACTAAACTAGAGATCTAAACTAAAGCTCCTAATAAAAACTAAACTAAACTATAACTCTAACTGAAACTCTAAGCTAAGACTCTAAACTAAAACTCTAAATTCTCAACTAAAACTAAACTAAACTATAACTATAACTAAAACTCTAAGCTAAGACTATAAACTAAAACTCCTATCTAAAACTAAACATCAACTCTAAACTGAAATTCTTAACTAAAACTAAACTAAACTATAACTCTAACTAAAACTTTAAGCTAAAACCCTAACCTAAAACTCTAAACTAAAACTCTCAACTAAAACTAAACTACATCTCTAAACTAAAACTCTTAACTGAAAGTAAACTAAACTATAACTCTAACTAAAACTCTAAGCTAAGACTCTAAGCTAATACTCTAAACTCTAAACTAAAACTTTTGACTAAAACTGAACTATAACTCTAAACTAAAACTCTAAGCTAAAACCCTAAACTAAAACTCTTAACTAAAACTAAACTAAAACTATACCTCTAACTGAAACTCTAAGCTAAGACTCTAAACTAAAACTCTAAACTCTAAGCTAAAACTCTTATCTAAAGCTAAACAACAATTCTAAACTAAATCTAAACTAAACTATAACTCTAACTAAAAATCTAAGCTAAGACTCTAAGCTAATACTCTAAACTCTAAACTAAAACTCTTAACTAAAACTGAACTATAACTCTAAACTAAAACTCTTAACTAAAACTAAAGTAAACTATAGCTCTAACTAAAACTCTAAACTAGAACTTTTAACTAAACTACAAATCTAACTAAAACTAAACTAAATTATAACTCTAACTAAAACTTTAAGCTAAAACCCTAACCTAAAACTCTAAACTAAAACTCTTAACTAAAACTAAACTACAGCTCTAAACTAAAACTCTTAACTGAAAGTAAACTATAACTCTAACTAAAACTCTAAGCTAAAACTCTAAGCTAATACTCTAAACTCTAAACTAAGACTTTTGACTAAAACTAAACTACAAGTCTAAACTAAAACTCTTAACTAAAACTAAACTAAACTGTAACTCTGACTAAAACTCTAAGCTAACACTCTAAATTAAAAATCTAGACTCTAAACTAAAACTAAACTAAACTATAACTCTAACTAAAACTTTAAACTCAAACTAAAAATCTTATCTAAAACTAAACAACAACTCTAAACTAAAATTCTTAACTAAAACTAAACTAAACTATAACTCTATCTAAAACTCTATAAAAAGACTCTAAACTAAAACTCTTAACTAAAACTAAACTACAGCTCTAAACTAAAACTCTTAACTGAAAGTAAACTATAACTCTAACTAAAACTCTAAGCTAAAACTCTAAGCTAATACTCTAAACTCTAAACTGAAACTCTTGACTAAAACTTAACTACTAAGTCTAAACTAAAACTCTTAACTAAAACTAAACTAAACTGTAACTCTAACTATAACTCTAAGCTAACACTCTAAATTAAAACTCTAGACTCTAAATTAAAACTAAACTAAACTATAGCTCTAACTAAAACTCTAAGCTAAGACTCGACACTATATCTCCAATATCTAAACTAAAACTCCTAACTGAAAATAAAAAAACTATAACTCTAACTAAAACTTTAAACTAAAACTCTAAACTAAAACTATAAACTATAAACTAAAACTCTTAACTAAAACTAAACTAGAGATCTAAACTAAAGCTCCTAATAAAAACTAAACTAAACTATAACTCTAACTAAAACTCTAAGCTAAGACTCTAAACTAAAACTCTAAATTCTCAACTAAAACTAAACTAAACTATAACTATAACTAAAACTCTAAGCTAAGACTATAAACTAAAACTCCTATCTAAAACTAAACATCAACTCTAAACTGAAATTCTTAACTAAAACTAAACTAAACTATAACTCTAACTAAAACTCTATGCTAAGACTCTAAACTAAAACTATGAATTAAAACTTAACTAAACTATAACTCTAATTAAAACTCTAAGCTAAGACTCAAAACTATAACTCTTAACTAAAAACAAAACTATAACTCTAAACTAAAACTCTTAACTAAAACTAAAGTAAACTATAGCTCTAACTAAAACTCTAAACTAGAACTTTTAACTAAACTACAACTCTAACTAAAACTAAACTAAACTATAACTCAAACTAAAACTTTAAGCTAAAACCCTACACTAAAACTCTAAACTCTAAACTAAAACTCTTAACTAAAACTAAACTACGGCACTAAACTAAAACTCTTAACTGAAAGTAAACTAAACTATAACTCTAACTAAAACTCTAAGCTGAGACTCTAAGATAATACTCTATACTCTAAACTAAAAATCTTAACTAAAATTAAACTATAACTCTAAACTAAAACTCTTGACTAAAACTAAACTACAAGTCTAAACTAAAACTCTTAACTAAAACTGTACTAAACTCTAACTCTAACTAAACTCTAAGCTAACACTCTAAATTAAAACTCTAGACTCTAAACTAAAACTAAACTAAACTATAACTAAAACTAAAACTCTAAACTAAAACTCTTATCTAAAACTAAACAACAACTCTAAACTAAAATTCTTAACTAAAACTAAACTAAACTATAACTCTAACTAAAACTCTATGCAAAGAATCTAAACTAAAACTCTGAATCAAAACTAAACTAAACTATAACTCTAACTAAAACTCTAAGCCAAGACTCGACACTAAAACTCCAATATCTAAGCTAAAACTCTTAACTAAAACTAAACTACACTATAACTCTAAACTAAAACTCTTAGCTGAAACTAAACTAAAAGTGTAACTAAAAACTCTAAGCTAAGACTCTAGACTAAAACTCTAAACTAAAACTCTTAACTAAACTTTAACTATAAACTAAAACTCTTAACTAAAACTAAACTAAACTATAAGTGTAACTAAAAACTGTAAGCAAAGACTTTAGGCTAAAACTCTAAGCTAAAACTCTTAACTATAACTAAACTAAACTATAACTAAAAACTAAAACTCTTAACTGAAACTAAACTATAAGTGTAACTAAAAAATCTAAGCTAAGACTATAGGCTAAAACTCTAAGCTAAAAATCTAAACTAAAACTCTGAACTAAAACTCTTATCTAAAACTAAACAACACCTCTAAACTAAAATTTTCAACTAAAACTAAACTAAACTATAACTCTAACTAAAACTCTATGCAAAGAATCTAACCTAAAACTCTGAATCCAAACTAAACTATAACTCTAACTAAAACTCTAATCCAAGACTCGAAACTAAAACTCCAATATCTAAGCTAAAACTCTTAACTAAAACTAAACTACACTATAACTCTAAACTAAAACTCTTAGCTGAAACTAAACTAAACTACAAGTGTAACTAAAAACTCTAAGCTAAGACTCTAGACTAAAACTCTAAGCTATAACTCTTAACTAAACTATAGCTCTAAACTAAAACTCTTAACTGAAACTATACTAAACTATAAGTGTAACTAAAAACTGTAAGCAAAGACTTTAGGCTAAAACTCTTAACTATAACTAAACTATAACTCTAAACTAAAACTCTTAACTGAAACTAAACTATAAGTGTAACTAAAAAATCTAAGCTAAGACTCTAGGCTAAAACTCTAAGCTAAAAATCTTAACTAAAACTAAACTAAACTATAACTCTAAACTAAAAACTCTTAACTGAAACTAAACTAAACTATAAGTGTAACTAAAAACATGATTTTTATGTTGGCATTCTCTTTGAGTGCAATCATCTCCGGAGATCTCAATCTCGCATATCCACCATCATAAGAGTTGAATTTTTTTGGTACTCCAAAGAAATTTAATTCCTTACTGTCATGACAATGCACGCATATGTTTCCGATGGTGCTACCACTTGTACTTATTTCATAGTTTAAATACTTCTCCTTGTCAGCATTCAATGCTACAATAACACTATCATGCGAACATACTTTCTTAGTTTATGGTATTAATGGATTCAACCTACGACCATGTTGTATAACCGTCGGTCTGTTTGAAATGACCACTGCACTACTGAAATATTCCAACTCTTGCATTTCAAGGAAAGAAATCCAAAATGAACTTTGAATAATCAAGAGAATGTAACTATGACAAGGTAAACCAGGACAAAACACTACTGAAATATTCCAACTCTTGCATTTCAAGGAAAGAAATCCAAAATGAGCTTTGAAAAATCAAGAGAATGTAACTGTGACAAGGTAAACCACGATAAAACACTATTGAAATATTCCAACTCTTGCATTTCAACGAAAGAAATCCAAAATGAACTTTGAAAAATCAAGAGAATGTAACTGTGAAAAGGTAAAGCACAACAAAACACTACTTAAATATTCCAACTCTTGCATTTCAACGAAAGAAATCCAAAATGAACTTTGAAAAATCAAGAGAATGTAACTGTGACAAGGTAAAGCACAACAAGACACTACTGAAATATTCCAACTCTTGCATTTCAACGACAGAAATTCAAAATGAACTTTGAAAAATTAAGAGAATGTAACTGTGACATGGTAAACCAACAACAAAACACTACTGAAATATTCCAACTCTTGCATTGCACGAAAGAAATTCAAAATGAACTTTGAAAAATCAAGAGAATGTAACTGTGACAAGGTAAAGCACAACAAGACACTACTGAAATATTCCAACTCTTGCATTTCAACGAGAGAAATTCAAAAATGAACTTTGAAAAATCAAGAGAATGTAACCGTGACAAGGTAAATCACGACAAAACACTACTGAAATATTCCAACTCTTGCATTTCAAGGAAAGAAATCCACAATGAACTTTGAATAGTCAAGAGAATGTAACTGTGACAAGGTAAACCACGACAAAACACTACTGAAATATTCCAACTCTTGCATTTCAAGGAAAGAAATCCAAAATGAACTTTGAAAAATCAAGAGAATGTAACTGGGACACGGTAAACCATGATAAAACACTACTGAAATATTCCAACTCTTGCATTTCATGAAAGAAATTCAAAATGAACTTTGAAAAATCAAGAGAATGTAACTGTGACATGGTAAACCACGACAAAACACTACTGAAATATTCCAACTCTAATATTTAACGAAAGAAATTCAAAATGAACTTTGAAAAATCGAGAGAATGTAACTGTGACAAGGTAAACTACGACAAAACACTACTGAAATAATCTAACTCTTGCATTTCAATGAAAGAAATTCAAAATGTACTTTGAAAAATCAAGAGAATGTAAAAATCCGAAATAAACTCTGAAAAAAAAAATAATTAATGTAATTATGTAAATTAATTAATAATAAATTAATTTATGTAAATTAATTAAACAGATTAATTTCAAATGTCAATTCTGAACTGATAAAATAATTCATTGTCGGAGTTTTTATATCCGTGTTCAAGGTTAAACATAAGTCAACCACACCTAACAATTAAAGGTAGCAGACAGATAGGAAATTACTATAGTATAAAGGAAACGAATCACTGCCATGAAAATATCACGCACTTTGAACAGAGATCAGCACGAATTTTTCATGGTAGTTGAATCGGTCATCACACTGTCTGCTTGTATTGGCGGGAGTACTGTCCGCTTGAAACTGTTATAGCTATATGAGGAGACACCCCGCTTGAAACTGTTATAGCTATATGGGGAGACACCCCGCTTGAAACTGTTATAATAACACTACTAATGGCTAAGACATGGCTTATTAGATTACTAATACCTCACGCTTCTTACGATTACTAGTACATTAAGCTTGTTAGTAGTATGGTAATATACAGGAACTGCCCCACCTAGATCACCTCATAAATGTACCCCCTTTTCAATTGAATTCACACCATTTTAAATGAAAATTTCTGAAATTTTTACAATTTTGAATCTCGAGCTTTAAGATCAAAACAGGTCTTATGAAACCAGAATTTCTTACTATACTACTGACAAAAAAGTAATAATTTAATATAGTTTAATATTTAGTGGATAGTTCCTTATCAGTATCTACATAATTTATATTACCTTCTTTTTTTTCAATAATCTTTAAAATCATACCTTTATTGAAATTTATTTTCAAGATCAGATGCTTTAGAATCAAAATGCTTAGGTGCAAATAGGTCAACCCTTTCACCTTTAGAATCAATAAGGATATTGAGTTTATTTCCTTATTTAGTGTTTGCACATTTCATCCCTTTAATCGAGTATTACATTCCTACGTTTAAATTTTCTGTTTTAATAGTTCGATTATAATTATTTTCAATTTTCATTTCGCTTAAAAGTTTCTCTATTTATTAGGTGATGATTTTATTAAACAAATTTCCAAATTGAAAATAATTTATATATTAACATATAATTTACTATCAATGACTTCCATGATTGCTTTTCTTTCTCAAAATATAACACAGTAAATGTTGTATTTATTAGCAGGTACTTGATATAATAAAAGTTCCATTTGTATATCAGCAGTTGATCCACTTCGATAAATATTCGATTCATGCTTTGAAACATCAAAACAAAATAAAGGATATACTGTTTTAAAATCTTTGAAACTTACAATTGTTCCATTGTCAACATTTTTATGTTTATATCCTAACTGTAAAAATCGTTGGTAAGCGTTAGAATAATCTTCATTAGCATCACTGAAATCAAATTTAAAATCATCTTGTGGATATTTATAAACATTTACTTTACCTTCAATTCTATTAGTGTTCATATGATCAAATACCAGGTTGTTTTGTGTATAACTGTTATCTTTTTCAGATTTCTGTAACACAACAACAATTTTAGTTGCATTACAGCGTTCACTGACTACCCTCCATGTTAAGTCTTTATCCGTTTTATTATCACTTTTATAGGTATTACACGATTTCCACCTTAATTCAAATGAGCTTCCCTTTCCTAATTCAGCTTTTAATTGTTCCGCCTTCTTTGTTAATCCGGCTTCTAATTGAGTCGCTATAGGTAAACTGGGAGGTAATACTGAAAACATGCATGATAAAAAACATTACATCTACTTTAAAATTTTGAGCTCCAGTTTTTTATAATCATATTGGAAAAATCGTTTCTATTTAATATAATTTGATGTGTAACGCCTCTAAAAACACGATTAATATCTTGACAAAATCCAAACAATCCTGATTATGGTAAATATATACTAACTACGTGACTATCTTTCGTTTTATTCAATCTTTTAAATAAACCACTATCAAAAGCGTTATTTCATTTTGTTCTAATTGTTCCACCACCTGCTGCAACAGGTGTAAAAGTGCAGTCAAACTCATTTTCTGTTTTAAAGGAATCAACGGATTCGGTTTTATCTTCATACCAAAACATATTAGTTACTGCATTTCGACTATAGTCATATGATAATCCTAATAAATTTTAACAGTAGTCGTTATACCAACTTAATCAATACTTTCAACGCATTTTCTATCAATAATATATTCAGAATTTCTGAAAGAATTAAATCCAATATTTGTTTAGCTTCGTCATTATTTTGCATATTTGTTCCATCCAATCGTGTTATTTTCACTTCTGCATAAAGGTAATTATCACTTGGAAGAATTCACGATTCAACATCTTTTAAAATGAAAATATAATTTAATTGTTTAGATACATTCAGATTGTTTTCTAATTTCTGTATATTCATATTCGGTTGTAGAGTCATCAACAATAGACTTTTTATATATTTCCCAATAATAGGCAACAAATTGATTCACTGGCATTTATACATGGAAGAAATTATTAAATAAGCTTCAAAAGATTTTCAAACAATGGAGGTGAATTTGCGATTGTTACTATAGGTGTCAACAAGAGCATCACCGGGGATGAAGGTTAAAAACTTTTCCTAAAATTATTGCATCCAACAAGCCTTTCTTCTGTTCATCAAGATGTTTATTGAAATATCTCTTGTTATTTGAAACTATCTTTTAGAGATCTCACATCATTTAATTCTCTTTGATTATAGTCTATCCAATCGTTTCCATATTCAATCGCTCGTTTCTTAAATAATTCTAGTCGAGGTCTAACCCTAGTGTTATACATGGAACGAGCTTCATCTTTTATATTTTTATAGACGTCTTGAATAATTGAGAATTGACAATATCTTTAAAGAAACTACCAATCCCGCTACAATACTGTCTTGTATACAATAATTGTTTCTTATTGACCAACGTTTACTATAGATAAATTTTATTAAAATTTTTTCAAATCCAAAATATATTCAATATTCTCTATATTCAGATCAATTAACCTACCTAATTCTTCAGTTATAGTCATTTTTAGAGCGTTTATATATTCTATAGGAATCTCACAGAGTAGCGTTCCAGGTTCTTTTGTTGGAGCAAAACTCCAGATCACATCACAGGTTGTATTTCCATTCACAATGGAACTATTCACTAATGAGCAGTGAATATGTATGTTATCAACATTTCTTGTCATATTAGGAACTTTAGTACCTTCATTATATTTACTAATTAGTTCAACTCCATTTTCAAATCCTAAAATAAAACATATATCACTATTAAACCGAAATTTGTAATGCTGTTTCAAAATAATAACAAATTTCATTGTTTCTAGATTGGATGATGACTGATTTGGCATCGATCTAGGGATAAACTAAAATAACGAGTTCAGAAATAATTTAAACCCTCTTCATCATACAACCCATTGGGTATAAGAACGTTTACCCATTCATCCTTATTTTTTCCCTGTATTCAAACGTATTATTTTTAAATTGATCACTAATGTTATACCAACCATAGTGTACATTGAGTTAAAGCTATTTCATAATCAGAGTTTCGATCTACCGTAACATGATTATTTGTATAAGACTGTTCGATTTCACTTTTTTGCCACTAATAACAATCAAAACCATTTATTAGGAAAGTATTTTAATTCACAAAATTCTAATTCCGATATAGTTGTTGTAAATAGCATTATAGTCAGTTTTCTTAATAATTTTATTTTTGAATAATGAATCGAGCAGCTCAATAGCTTCATTTCTTACTTCAATGTATTTCCAGCAGCTATATAATTTTTCAATCATATCATTTGCATTCAGGTAAATCCCAGTTCCTTGCTGAGGTTGTATAACACCAAAGTTATCGTTAATAGCTTTTAACCTTCTTCTGTAGATTTTTACGAGCTGAGACTTTTTTTCTAATTCACTGGATTTCCACCCTTTCATCATTCCTCCATATGTTTGATTAAGTGTCCTGATTCATCTATTGCATCTTGTGAATATTGATAATTTTCAAAATAATAACTAGGCATTTCAAAATAGTCCTTATTGATTTCTCTCAAAAGTTCTTGATCTATCCCAGAATCGACATTAGCAATGAAATTTAGTTTATTCGGGGCTAAAATAACTTGATTTGAGTGACTTGTTAATGCGTAGGTTAACGATTGATCCAATCACTGTATTCGTCTTCTTAAATTAGTGTCATTTTCATGTAATTTATCAGTAATCATACTTGTATTTTTTTTTCTTCAGCTTCAACGATTGGGGCACCCAACTTTTCAGCATAGTCACGAAATCCAGCTTGCTCTAAGGAACGTTCTATTTCTTTGTATTTCTTTTTTTTTCACTGTACACACTAATAATTTATTCAAATTTATAGGATCCATTTATAGAATGAAAGTTTTATTGAATAACGTTCGAAAGTTCTTTCCTATAAAAACCAATAATAATGAGTTCACCAGTTTTATCCGGCAGTTCATACGTTATAGGGGTAGTATGTTTCACTGCAGCTATTTGAAACACTTAGTTGTGTCATTGGGTAGGTAACCTTTATCAAAAACACCCTCACTTTTATTCATTCTAATCAAACCACCAGCATTGAATTTGCTTATGGATGGTTGAATTTCAACATGAGGAAATAAATAAGTGTACACCTTGCTTTCATTTCCCTTTTTTATCGCTTCTGTTGGTTTGATTGAATTTCTGTTGGTTTTTATGGATGGTTGAATTTGAACATGAGGAAATAAATAAGTGTACACCTTGCTTTCATTTCCCTTTTTTATCGCTTCTGTTGGTTTGATTGAATTTCTGTTGGTTTTTATGGATGGTTGAATTTCAACATGAGGAAATAAATAAGTGTACACCTTGCTTTCATTTCCCTTTTTTATCGCTTCTGTTGGTTTGATTGAATTTCTGTTGGTTTTTATGGATGGTTGAATTTCAACATGAGGAAATAAATAAGTGTACACCTTGCTTTCATTTCCCTTTTTTATCGCTTCTGTTGGTTTGATTGAATTTCTGTTGGTTTTTATGGATGGTTGAATTTCAACATGAGGAAATAAATAAGTGTACACCTTGCTTTCATTTCCCTTTTTTATCGCTTCTGTTGGTTTGATTGAATTTCTGTTGGTTTTTATGGATGGTTGAATTTCAACATGAGGAAATAAATAAGTGTACACCTTGCTTTCATTTCCCTTTTTTATCGCTTCTGTTGGTTTGATTGAATTTCTGTTGGTTTTTATGGATGGTTGAATTTCAACATGAGGAAATAAATAAGTGTACACCTTGCTTTCATTTCCCTTTTTTATCGCTTCTGTTGGTTTGATTGAATTTCTGTTGGTTTTTATGGATGGTTGAATTTGAACATGAGGAAATAAATAAGTGTACACCTTGCTTTCATTTCCCTTTTTTATCGCTTCTGTTGGTTTGATTGAATTTCTGTTGGTTTTTATGGATGGTTGAATTTCAACATGAGGAAATAAATAAGTGTACACCTTGCTTTCATTTCCCTTTTTTATCGCTTCTGTTGGTTTGATTGAATTTCTGTTGGTTTTTATGGATGGTTGAATTTCAACATGAGGAAATAAATAAGTGTACACCTTGCTTTCATTTCCCTTTTTTATCGCTTCTGTTGGTTTGATTGAATTTCTGTTGGTTTTTATGGATGGTTGAATTTCAACATGAGGAAATAAATAAGTGTACACCTTGCTTTCATTTCCCTTTTTTATCGCTTCTGTTGGTTTGATTGAATTTCTGTTGGTTTTTATGGATGGTTGAATTTCAACATGAGGAAATAAATAAGTGTACACCTTGCTTTCATTTCCCTTTTTTATCGCTTCTGTTGGTTTGATTGAATTTCTGTTGGTTTTTATGGATGGTTGAATTTCAACATGAGGAAATAAATAAGTGTACACCTAGCTTTCATTTCCCTTTTTTATCGCTTCTGTTGGTTTGATTGAATTTCTGTTGGTTTTTATGGATGGTTGAATTTGAACATGAGGAAATAAATAAGTGTACACCTTGCTTTCATTTCCCTTTTTTATCGCTTCTGTTGGTTTGATTGAATTTCTGTTGGTTTTTATGGATGGTTGAATTTCAACATGAGGAAATAAATAAGTGTACACCTTGCTTTCATTTCCCTTTTTTATCGCTTCTGTTGGTTTGATTGAATTTCTGTTGGTTTTTATGGATGGTTGAATTTCAACATGAGGAAATAAATAAGTGTACACCTTGCTTTCATTTCCCTTTTTTATCGCTTCTGTTGGTTTGATTGAATTTCTGTTGGTTTTTATGGATGGTTGAATTTGAACATGAGGAAATAAATAAGTGTACACCTTGCTTTCATTTCCCTTTTTTATCGCTTCTGTTGGTTTCATTTTGATGGATCAATGATAAGAATTGTTATAATTGACAACGAAGTAGAATAATACATCTATCCAAACATTTTGTGTTGTTAGGAGTAAAATATTTCCATAATTTCTCTTTGATAGTTCTATTAAACTGTTCAACAATTTGAGCTTTCGATTCACTTTCAGATGAGAACCAATGAATTTCATGACTCTTAAAAGATGCTTGAACATTTTTCATAACAAATTCTTTACCTTTATCAGTTTGTAATTTTATAGGTTTTCTATTTTTGAATAAATCCGTAAAAGCATTAATAATCTCCTTACCAGTTTTATCCTTTAAAGGGATACACCAAGCATATTTACTAAGACAATCGATGACTGTAAGAATATAATTAAGATTATTATTTTTACTTTTATACTGCTGCATATCAACGAAATCAGCTTGCCACTGATCATTCCTCGACACTATGAATGTAAACACATCTTCTTTTAAACGTATGATAAGCTGGATGGTGTAAAGAATAGCTATTTTGATTTTGCAAAAGTTCTTTAATTTTGTTTTTGGTACACTAAACTCATGTTATTTTCTATTTAAATCATCAATCCCTGAAAATTTCAAAAATTTTGTTTTCTACGCTACTCTTGCCAGTACAAATACCGCTTCCTTTTATTCAGGGTATTTGCCCATTGCTTCATTTTTTAAAAACAATGTTTCTTGCAACCACAGAGTGTAGAAATACCTTTAATGATTGGCATATCATTTGTTTTTGAAACTGTCTGAGCTAAAGCCTCAGTTGCAGTAGCCTCTTTCCGTCGCATACAATAAATCTCCATTTATTACAGATTGAAATTATCAAATAAATTTAAATTATTAAAAATATTAACAAACACTAACAGATTTCCGCGTTCTCAAGAAAGTCTTAAGAATAGTAAATAGAAAGCAATAATTCCTTAAGCTTGACTATTTGTAAGATTTGGAATTTTGTTTAATAATTTTGATATCATTTGAAGCAAATGATCATTTGAAGCAATTGATTTATAGAGCAATTAACGAGAGCTACTACTAAAATGCTACTCAGTTTTTTTCATAGTGATTTTTTAAAAGTCGGCTCCTAATAAATGGCAGATATTGCCGAAGTGGTTAAAAGTTGTTTACAACGAAAATCCATATTCGTCAAGATAAAAAACAAACTATCATGTTGGACAATTCACGAATTACGCGCAGCAGCGAAACTAGTTGATATAGTAGCTGTAGGTAGAAATGATGAAATATTAAATAAAATAAATAAGCATTTTAATAATAAAATTACTTGAAGATAATCTAATTGAGTTAGAGCGTAATGCAAAGCTCCGAGATGATAAGAAACCCTACAGATTTAATATTATTCCAGATTTAATAACGAGGCTAGAAAATTAAATCTAAGAAAAGAATAAAATTATTTCAGATTTAAAACTTAGTGTACGAAATAAAGATATTACGGAAACTTAAAATTTTTTAAATCAAAACAGAATTCATTTGCTGGGAATTATAATGAAGTGAAGAATAAAGTAAAAAAATATTTTAATAGCCAAATAGAAATAAATAAAAATGATGTTGATAAAACTCGACAATGCATTCGAGATGTAACTGGTAGAGAGAGTTTAAAAAAATAACGGAATATTGATATTTCAAATTTATTTATAAGAAGTTCAAGATATAATGGAGTATATGTTTAAAGAAGAAGAACACGATAATAATCCAAGTATTCAATGGATTGCAGAAAATTCCTTTTCAGTTAATATTTTAAAGAATGCAAATGGAGCTGTTTTTGGATCACTTTTTGACTCTCCTATTAGAGATTTAAAAGTAGAATGAATGATAGAGATAGTTATAGAACTCATACCTATCCATTATCATAGCTATTCCTGAATTTTTATTAAAAATAGTGATATCAATCAAAGTTACCTAAATAGTAATCACAGGAACATAATACAATAGTCATAGAGGATACACCCAGATCAGGCTTACAATTTGAAAGAATCGATGGAATAGATTATAGAATTATAAGATTACCAAATTATATGGGAGGCACTTATAACGAACTACCTAATTTTGTAAAAAAAAAACAAAAAAAGCTTGCATTAATATAAAAAATAATAATAGTAAATGCTTTCTTTGGTCAATAATCGCTCATCTTCACCCAGCGAATGATAGAAATGTTGATTGACTATCAAAATATAAACCCTATCAAAATGAATTCAACTTTAAAGGGAATGCTAATTTTCCTATGGATATTTAAGACATTTATAAGCTTGAAAACAACTATAATATTAAAATTTGTTTATTTGAAATAAAAAATAAACTGCTTAGAGTTCATATTCCTAAAACTAAGATGAATGGAAAAACTGCTACACATGTGATTAATTCGCTCTATTTTGATAATCATTATGTTTTATTTAAAGATTTAAGTAGATTACTTGCATCCCAAATATCAAAAACTAAATGAAAAATTCATTTATGTATATTCTGTGGAAGACGCGTTAATAAACAAGAAAAATATGAAAAGCATAATAAAAAAGCAAATTGTGAAGATTCCGACATCATTATGCCAAAACCAAGATCTAAATTGAATTTCAGTTTTTTTCATAGTGATTTTTTAAAAGTCGGCTCCTAATAAATGGCAGATATTGCCGAAGTGATTAAAAGTTGTTTACAACGAAAATCCATATTCGTCAAGATAAAAAACAAACTATCATGTTGGACAATTCACGAATTACGCGCAGCAGCGAAACTAGTTGATATAGTAGCTGTAGGTAGAAATGATGAAATATTAAATAAAATAAATAAGCATTTTAATAATAAAAATTACTTGAAGATAATCTAATTGAGTTAGAGCGTAATGCAAAGCTCCGAGATGATAAGAAACCCTACAGATTTAATATTATTCCAGATTTAATAACGAGGCTAGAAAATTAAATCTAAGAAAAGAATAAAATTATTTCAGATTTAAAACTTAGTGTACGAAATAAAGATATTACGGAAACTTAAAATTTTTTAAATCAAAACAGAATTCATTTGCTGGGAATTATAATGAAGTGAAGAATAAAGTAAAAAGTTATTTTAATAGCCAAATAGAAATAAATAAAAATGATGTTGATAAAACTCGAAAATGCATTCGAGATGTAACTGGTAGAGAGAGTTTAAAAAAATAACGGAATATTGATATTTCAAATTTATTTATAAGAAGTTCAAGATATAATGGAGTATATGTTTAAAGAAGAAGAACACGATAATAATCCAAGTATTCAATGGATTGCAGAAAATTCCTTTTCAGTTAATATTTTAAAGAATGCAAATGGAGCTGTTTTTGGATCACTTTTTGACTCTCCTATTAGAGATTTAAAAGTAGAATGAATGATAGAGATAGTTACAGAGTTCAGTTTACAACAGGTGTAATATTTTTTTTTTCCGGAGGATAATGAAGAACTCATACCTATCCATTATCATAGCTATTCCTGAATTTTTATTAAAAATAGTGATATCAATCAAAGTTATCTAAATAGTAATCACAGGAACATAATACAATAGTCATAGAGGATACACCCAGATCAGGCTTACAATTTGAAAGAATCGATGGAATAGATTATAGAATTATAAGATTACCAAATTATATGGGAGGCACTTATAACGAACTACCTAATTTTGTAAAAAAAAAAACAAAAAAAGCTTGCATTAATATAAAAAATAATAATAGTAAATGCTTTCTTTGGTCAATAATCGCTCATCTTCATCCAGCGAATGATAGAAATGTTGATTGACTATCAAAATATAAACCCTATCAAAATGAATTCAACTTTAAAGGGAATGCTAATTTTCCTATGGATATTTAAGACATTTATAAGCTTGAAAACAACTATAATATTAAAATTTGTTTATTTGAAATAAAAAATAAACTGCTTAGAGCTCATATTCCTAAAACTAAGATGAATGGAAAAACTGCTACACATGTGATTAATTCGCTCTATTTTGATAATCATTATGTTTTATTTAAAGATTTAAGTAGATTACTTGCATCCCAAATATCAAAAACTAAATGAAAAATTCATTTATGTATATTCTGTGGAAGACGCGTTAATAAACAAGAAAAATATGAAAAGCATAATAAAAAAGCGAATTCGGAAGATTCCGACATCATTATGCCAAAACCAAGATCTAAATTGAATTTCAAAATATAGCTAAACAAATGAAAGTACACGATTGCATAATAAAAAATTTAATCAAAAGAAAGGAAAAAGACAATTAAAGTAGCAGAGCAAAAGTCATTTGCTTATGGATTCCAAATAACTTATTCTTTTGATACAACACAAAATAAATATTAGGAATACTTTGGTGCAGATACTAGCGGACATTTTGTAACTACAATGACAGAAGCACAGTTCATATAATTATCCAGTAAGCTTATCGCAGATCATTTCTGGTCTTCGTTCTCAGTGCGAAAAAAAAGCTCCTCCCACTTCTTCGTGCAGTTATTAATAGCGGGTTTCCACTTGTTTCCGATTGTTTCGCGTCTGACTTGTCTACCCGTGAAAAGATCTGACGCCGCTTATGTTTCTTTGTTCTCTGGAGCACTCGCACCCCGGTCCGGGTTTTTATAATGGGTGAGATAGGGAATGATCATACTGGATAATTATATGAACTGTGGACAGAAGTGTGTACAGAAACAGTCAAAGAGTATAAATATAGACAGAGAGATCATGGTTTTACACAAGAACAAGTAAGAGAAAAGTTGAACAATAAAACTAATAAAAGCTGTCATATTTGTGAAAAAGAAACAATAGATAATAATTTTCATTTAGATCACGATCATACGACTGGTAATATACGTGGGTTTACTCATGATGAATGTAATAGAAAATTTAGAATTCCCAAGCATATCTATATTGTAATGCAAAATCTCTCTAAAAGCTGTCATATTTGTGAAAAGGAAACAATAGATAATAATTTTCATTTAGATCACGATCATACGACTGGTAATATACGTGGGTTTACTCATGATGAATGTAATAGAAAATTTAGAATTCCCAAGCATATCTATATTGTAATGCAAAATCTCTCTAAAAGCTGTCATATTTGTGAAAAGGAAACAATAGATAATAATTTTCATTTAGATCACGATCATACGACTGGTAATATACGTGGGTTTACTCATGATGAATGTAATAGAAAATTTAGAATTCCCAAGCATATCTATATTGCAATGCAAAATCTCTCTAAAAGCTGTCATATTTGTGAAAAGGAAACAATAGATAATAATTTTCATTTAGATCATGATCATACAACCGGTAATATACGTGGGTTTACTCATGATGAATGTAATAGAAAATTTAGAATTCCCAAGCATATCTATATTGCAATGCAAAATCTCTCTAAAAGCTGTCATATTTGTGAAAAGGAAACAATAGATAATAATTTTCATTTAGATCATGATCGTACGACTGGTAATATACGTGGGTTTGCTCATGCGGAATGTAATAGAAAATTTAGAATTCCTAAGCATATCTATATTGTAATCCATAATCTCTCAAAATATTACTCCCATTTATTTCTTAGAGAATGAGTACCTGATAATGGTATTTTTTATTCAGCGGAGAGTTTTATATCGTTTAATAAGAAATAACTGTTAATGAAACCAAATACGAAATGCGTTTCATAGATTCACTCCGTTTTATTGCTTCATCGTTAGATAAGCTTTCTGAAAATTTAGCTAAATTTGAATGTAAAGTAAAGTGTGATTGTTTAAGAAATAATGTTAAGTATACTTCTGATGTATTTCAAAATACTTAAGAGTTTAAAGAAATAATAAAGAAAGGGATTTTCCCCTATGAATATAGAGATAGCTATGAAACAATAAATCATAAAAAATTACCTTCAGTTCTAGATTAACAGGAAAAAATATTTCTGAAGAAGATTATCAGAGGTAATGCTGTAGCGTTGCCTATAGTAAAGGCCATACGGCTCCAATGTTTTATTATTTATAATTTTTTTCCCCAGAGGCACTTCATATGGAAGGGGTCGTCGTAGAATCTTCAAAGAAGGATCATTCGATTGGAAATCGAGAGTTCTAGTGCCTTTTTTGATAGTCGAAAATGATTGGAGGGCAACTAGCCCCCCCCCCCACGCCAATCATTCCACCAAACACATCCAATCAAAATTTTGAGATAAACATTTTGTTCAGCGTAGTTGATTTCCTGATAGAAAATATATTTTGAGGAGGATATTCCCCCACAACCCTCAGAGCAAGGGTTTTAAGTTATGCCCTGGGGGCATATAAGGTTTTTATAGAAGGCGTTGTTGTAGAAACTTCAAAAGAGGCTCATTGGATTGGAAATTAAAGGGCTAGTGCCCTTTTTAATAGTCGAAAATGATTGGAGGGCAACTAGCTCCCCCCACGCCCATCATTCCCCAAACACATCCAATAAAAATATTGAGATGGCCATTTTGTTCAGCGTAGTTGATTTCCATATAGAAAATATGTTTTGAGGAGGAAATTCCCCCACAACCCTCAGAGCAAGGGTTTTAAGTTATGCCCTGGGGGCAAATAAGGTTTTTATAGAAGGAGTTGTCGTAGAAACTTCAAAACATGGTCATTCGATTGGAAATTAAAGGGCTAGTACCCTTTTTAATAGTCGAAAGTGATAGGAGTGTAACTAGCCCCCTCCCCCCGCCCCCACGCCCATCATTTCCCCAAACACATCCAATCAAAATTTTCAGATATTCATTTTGTTCAGCGTAGTTGATTTCCAGATATAAAATATATTTTTGAGGAGGACACTCCCCCACAACCCTCAGGGCAAGAGTTTTAAGTTATGCCCTGGGAGCATATAAGGTTTCTATAGAAGGAGTTGTCGTAGAAACTTCAAAACATGCTCATTCGATTGAAAATTAAAGGGCTAGTACCCTTTTTAATAGTCGAAAGTGATTGGAGTGCAACTAGCCCCCCCCTTACGCCCATCATTTCCCCAAACACATCAAACTAAAATTTTGAGATACCCATTTTGTTCAGCGTAGTTAATTTCCAGATAGAAAATATGTTTTTGAGGAGGACACTCCCCCTAAACCTTCAGGGCAAGGGTTTTAAGATATGCCCTGGGGGCGTATAAGGTTTCTATAGAAGGCGTTGTCGTAGAAACTTCAAAAAAGGCTCATTCGATTGGAAATTCAAAGGGATAGTGCCCTTTTTAATAGTCGAAAGTGATTGGTGGGCAACTAGCCCTCCAATCATTCCCCCAAACACATCCAATCAAAATTTTGAGATAGCCATTTTGTTCATCGTAGTTGATTTTCAGATAGAAAACATGTTTTTGAGGAGGACACTCCCCCACAACCTTCAGGTCATGGGTTTTAAGTTATACCCTGGGGGCATATAAGTTTTTTATAGAAGGCGTTGTCATAAAAACTTCAAAAAAGGCTCATTCGATTGGAAATTCAAAGGGATAGTGCCCTTTTCAATAGTAAAAGGGATTGGAGGGCAACTAGCCCCCCTCCCCCTACGCCCATCATTCCCCCAAACACATCCAATCAAAATTTCGAGATAGCCATTTTTGTTCAGCGTAGTTGATTTCCAGATTGAAAATATATTTTTGAGGAGGACAATCCCCCACAACCCTCAGGGCAAGGGTTTTAAGTTATGCCCTGGGGGCATATAAGGTTTTTATAGAACGTGTTGTCGTAGAAACTTCAAAACAGGTTCATTCGATTGGAAATTAAAGGGCTAGTGCATTTTTTAATAGTCGAAAGTGACTGGAGGGCAACTAGCCCCCCCACGCCCATCGTTTCCCCAAACACATCCAATCAAACTTTTGAGATAGCCATTTTGTTCAGTGTAGTTGATTTCCAGATAGAAAATATGTTTTTGAGGAGGACACTCCCCACAACCCTCAGGGCAAGAGTTTTAAGTTATGCCCTGGGGGCATATAGGGTGTTTATAGAAGGCGTTGTCGTAGAAACTTCAAAATAGGCTCATTCGATTGGAAATTCAAAGGGCTAGTGCCCTTTTTAATAGTCGAAAGTGATTGGAGGGCAACTAGCCCCCCCCCCCCTACGCCCATCATTCCCCCAAACACATCCAATCAAAATTTTGAGATAGTCATTTTGTTCAGCGTAGTTGATTTCCAGATAGAAAATATGTTTTTGAGGAGGACAATCCCCCACAACCCTCAGGGCAAGGGTTTTAAGTTATGCCCTGGGGGTATATAAGGTTTTTATAGAAAGCGGTGTCGTAGAAACTTCAAAAAAGGCTCATTCCATTGGAAATTCCGAGGGATAGTGCCCTTTGTAATAGTCAAAAGTGATTTGAGGGCAACTAACCCCCCTGTCACGCCCACCTTTTCCCCAAACACATCCAATCAAAATTTTAACACAGCCATTTTATTAAACGTGGTTTTAAGTTCTGGAAATTAGGTCTTTGAGGATTACAACTCCCCCAAAGCCCTCAGGGCAAGGGTTGTAATTTAAGGATTCTCCGAATCCTTCAAATAATTTCTTATGGAAGGGACGCTCGTATATACTTTAGAGAGGGCTCATTTGATTGAAAATTGAAAAATCTTGTTCACTTTTTAAGAGTCAAAAGAGATTGAAGGGCAACTAGCCCCTCTCCCTCCTCCACGCCCTAAATGCATCAGATAAAAATTTTGAGATAGACATTTTGTTAAAATAGTTCAAAGTTCTGATAACAAAAAACTTCGGTGTCGACACAGCCCACCAGGGCCCAGGGGTAGGCGTTGTAAGTAATGCCCTGGGGCATAACTTATTAAGGGGGGTTTATAATTTATGGGAAGGGGTTTTGTATGGGAAGAAAACATAGGAAATCTATTATAATTATCCAATTATAAGGTTAAAATACATACTCTGTGATGGATGTAAAATAGCTTTGGCACACAAATTCCTATTAAGGTCAATTCCAAACAGTCGTGATCCCTTTGTGTCAGCAAGTGAAATGGTCTAAACCCCCCTATTGGAGCTATTTTTTCAATCCATTCATTGTTGTCAATCGCTGTCCACAAGTTATGCAAGCTGTCTATTGTTCATATATAAGGTTTTTATCAAAGAAGTAATCGTAGAGACTTTGAAAAAAGCCTCATTCGATTTAAATTGAAAGTTCTAGATCCGTTTTTTAAAGTAAAAAATAATCGGACAGTAAGCACCCACCCCATGCCATAAAAACTTGAAACTTTTTGCAATCAAAAACGAAAAAAAATTAATTAAAAAAAAACTTTCCGAAAAATAAGTTTTTCAAAGAAAAGTAAAGGCCATTTTAAACTTAACCTCAGGAGATACAAATACCTGTTAAAATTAAAACTCAAAACGACCAGAAATTACTATTAAAGAATAAATGAAACCCAAAACGAACAGAAATTAAATAAACAATCATAGCAAAAAACATACAACAAGTAATAATATAAATGAATAAATAGATCTTAAAGCGAGTAATGCTTAGATTGAATATGAAAATCAAGCTTAAAACGAAAACAAATATTTTGCTATTAAAGTATAAATGAAACTTAAAACGAACAGAAATTAAATAAACAATCAATGCGAACAAACATACAATATATATTAATGTAAATGAATAAATAAATCTTAAAACGAGTGAAACTTAAATTGAATATGCAAATCAAGTTTGAATTGAATAAAAATAACTACAAACAAGAGTTTGGGTATCGTCTCACTGCAGAAGCCTAAAACCTACTGCGTCATTGGCGCTTTACTGAAAACAATTCTTTGAAATATTTTCACTTTTGTAACTTTAAGAAATCAAAAATTGATTTAGATTTTAGGGAATAATATGAAAACCTTTGACAAAACAAAACATTCAAATTATTTAATGTATTTAGATGCTAATAATTTATATGGCTGGGCAATGTCTAAGAAAATACCTGATAAAGATTTTCAATTTATTGATATACCCAACCATTTAAAAGAAAACAATACCTCAAAGTATTGCCGACAAATAAAAGATTACGTTCAATCAGATATGAATAAGGATAATGTGGAAGTAATTTATGATGCTGGTTTAGAATATCCAAGAGAGTTACAAAATTTACATAAAGATTTACTACTAGCTCCTGAACTTTTTAATATGAATTAAGTACAACTTTAAATAATAAAATAAATTATGTTGTGCATTATAAGAATTTAGAATTTTATTTAAAACATGGCTTAGTATTGAAAAAAGTACATAGAATACTAGCATTTACTGAGTCACCCTATTTAAAAGAATATATCAATCATAATACCAAATTACGACAAAAGGGTAAGAATGATTTCGAGGAAGATTTTTTTTTAACTCATGAATAATGCTTGTTTTGGGGACCATGGAAAATGTTAGAAAAGAAATAGTATTGAAATAATCACTTGGTGATGAAGAAAGATGAAAAATAATTAGAAAACAAAACTTTAGATTGGAAATCATATTTAGCGATACATTTTCAGTAGCTAGATTGGCTAAATCAAAATAAAATTAAGTAACCTTATTTACATTGGATTTGCTGTTTTAGACTTATCTAAGTTACTGATACATGAATATCATTATGAATATATGAAACCAAAACATAATGAGAATATTGATTTATGCTACATGGATACGGATAGTTATATTTATGATACTCGAACTGAGGATTTTTATAAAGATATTAAAGCTGACCTCCAAGAAAAATTCGATACTTTGAAGATGAAAAAGATGACCCTTATAATTTCCCTGTCGTCACTAAAAAAGTGATAGGTATGATGAAGGATGAATTATCTGGAACAATAATGTCAGAGTTTTTTGGTTTAAGATCAAAAGTAAACACTTATTTAAAAGAGGGTGACGATGAAACCAAAGCAAAAAAATTCAAAGGTATCAAAACGAATATTGTTAAACAAAAAATTACACTGCAAAACTATAAGGATGTACTTTTCAGAAAGGTGGAAAGCTTATTGGAAACTCAGTATAATTGAAGAGCAAACAAGCATAGAATGTTCCTAGAAAAACAGAATAAAAAAGCTCTAGACCCTAATGACACAAAAAGAAACAGTATTAAAAGATAAAGTAAACACAGTACCCTGGGGATTTCTTCCCTTCAATATATAAGCTAGTTAAAGTATTATTAAGCTAATTAAGGTATTATAGTTAAGCTAGTTAGGTAATAAAGTTAAGCTTCATAATTAAAGTTATGCTATAAGCTTCAAAGATATAAACTACAAGCTTCAAAGCAATAAGCTTCAAAATTAAAAGCTATAAGCTTCAAAGCTATAAGCATTAAAACTATAAGCTTCAAAGCTATAAGCTTCCAAGCTAAAAACTTCGAAGCTATAAGCTTCAAAGATAAAAGCTGTAAGTATCAAAACTATAAGTTCAAAGCTATAAGCTTCAAAGTTATAAGCTTCAAAGCTATAAGCTATAAGTATCAAAGCTATAGGCTTCAAAGCTATAAGCTTCAAAGCTATAAAATTCAAAGCTATAAGCTTCGAAGCTATAAGCTTAAAAGCTACAAGCTTCATAGTTGAATTTTACTTAATAAAAAATTTTACCAAGTAAATGGATGGAAAAGCACCAATTAAAGTATATGAAGGTGGGAAAAATAAACCTCATTTTGAAAATAAACATCTGCTAGCACCTCAACAGCTGTTTCGACTCTTGATTTGTGGAAACGCTGGATATGCTAAAACCAATTTACTCTTGAACTTGATTTATGATTACTCATACTTTCAAAAAATGTATCTGTATGCTAAAGATCTTGAAGAACATAAATATAAAGATTTAATGTTTAGTATGAATGTCTTGGAAGAAAAAACTGACATAGATCTTTTGGTTGCGAGTAATGATAAAAGTGATATCATTGATGTAGATGACCTAGATCCCAAGTGTCAAAATTTAGTTATCTTTGACGATTTTGCAACAAAAAAAGATCAGAAAAAAATTGAAGATTTATTTGTGAGAGGTAAAAAACGAAATACATCAATAATCTATATTTCTCAGAGCTATTTTGATACACCTAAAATTATACGATTAAACTGTAACTATTTTACATTTTTCAAGTGTTGTAGTCCAAAAGAAGTTGATAGAATCAGACAAATTGTCTGAAATTGTCATCTTTAGACAATTTCGAAAATTTTTTAATAAATATACTTGAAAAAGATCCTGATGAAGCATTCCAAAAGAGAATGATAGGAAGGTTGATGTAAAATCAACCCTATGAAGTTTTTTGCAGAGTATTGCCAAAATCTTTACCTTTGAATTTTATCTATCAAAATAATTCTCTAATAAATGGAAGACTATTCAATTTCTTTGTCACAATTTTAAAAACAAAAAATTAAAACGTGTTTTGATGCAAAACAAAAATGTAAATTGCGAGTAACGCATACAAAAGTGAATGAACAAGAACCTGTTAAACTAATACTTCATAAGATTGAAAAATATAAAAATTAAAATAAAGAATGTTATATTGCTGTATCCTATAAACAACTACTTTAAAATCATCCAGGATTTCCGTTCTTATCTCTTCTCAATAAATTTGAAATCAATAAAAAAGCTGACTTTATTGAATACACGATTCATTTATCTCCTCCTCAAAAAGTAAAAATAAACAGATATTTTAAGAAAAATACTATTGTTGGTAAAGAACCTGTTAAGCCCTTGCTTAAAAGAAAACAAATTGAGCAAGGAAAAATAAAGAACAATGATGCCTATATAAGTATATTACATCATCAACTGATTCAGAATAGTGGCTTACTTCCATTATTAATACCATTAGTAGCTGCAATAGGTAAAGCTACTCTAGCAAGTGGTGCAGCTACATTAGGTACATATATATATATATATATATATAATATATATATATATATATATATATATATATATATATATATATATATATATATAATATATATATATATATATATATATATATATATATATATATATATATATATATATATATATATATATATATATATATTTATTTATAACCCACTTACATCACAAGATAGATAGTGGAGTACGATAAAAAAACACAAACAATGAATTACGAATAACAATTGAACAACAAAAACATTAAATAAATAGAAATTAATAAAACAAACGGATCAAACCATGGTGAGGTAACAAACGCCTTTACGCTATTTCCGAAAGTCTTTCGTGCAAACCAGTCAGCTTCTCAGAAATATTAGGAAGGTAAAACTTATTTATCAGTTTTCGATTCCTATACCAAAGAGGAAGATAGAGAATATATTTACAAAAACGAAAATAAGCCACTCGAGTATCACTAAAATCCTTATTCCTAAAAAAAGATAGAGCCCAGAAACATAAAGAACATAATGATTTGAAAAAGTAGAAAAGAGCTTTCCAAGGGCAATAAGATTATATTTGCCTCGATTGGCTACAATTTTTAAATTTTTTAAATTTTTGGTAAGTGTAATACCCAACTTCCACATCGAGTCTACATGAGGGATAAAAAAAATTTAGAGGTTTAGGAGGGGATGAAAAATTAAAAGAAAAGATACTCACAATTATCAACGTTAAGCGAAAGACCTATTTTAGTAAAAGAATAAGAAACTTTATGAGCCATCTGCGATAGTCTGAATTTAGATCGGCTAATTAGAAGAATGCCATCAGTATAAGCAAGGTAAGAAATACCAGTTAACCCGACAAAATACATAGAAGAAATATTTTCAAGGACACTAGAAATAAAAAATTTAAAAATACTTGGAGATAAAACTCCTCTTTGCCGCACACCCCAACGAACAGGGACAATAAAAGAAGAAAGAACACCATTAGGTTTAAATCGAACATAAGATTTACTATACCAAAACCAAAGAAAAAAAATAAGTGAAAGGTTAATGCCGTGACTATAAAGAGAATAAAGAGCCTGACAATGTACAGTACTGTCGAAAGCTTTAGAAAGATCAAGGGCACAAATCTGAAGACTATACCCTTTATCAGAAGTATCTTTAAGAAGGCAATCCAGAGCACGGTGAGCGTGCTGGCAACCGATGCCAGACCGAAAACCGAGCTGGTTCTCCCCAAAATTAGCCTTCAAATTGATGAAAGGAATTAGGATATATTCAAGAATTTTACTAAGATTTCAAGCAGCCGTGATTGGCCTGTAAGAAGAACAGTTCAATGGATTCTTACCACGTTTAAGAACAGAAGTGACAGTTCCACACAAAAAGCTATCAGGAACAAGAGAACAACAAATACACATTTGGAAAAGCAACTGTAAATGGAAAAAAAAGACGAGCAATTTATTTTAAGATGATAAATACTAATTCCATCAACATCAACAGAGCTTGATTTCAATTTCTTAACAGATGCAATTACAGCGTCAATAGAAATGGGTAAAACGTGTGCCTGAGTCAAGGAGGACGGGAGAACCGAATCAAGCAATTTTTAGTAAAATGCATGTACCGCGTAATTCCCTTTGGAAAATATAACTGAATCGTGGTCATACCACGCAGCTGGTGAGATGGGGCAATTAAGATTTGCTGAATTATCTAATTTAGCTGAATTAATCACTTTATCCCATTCATTCTTGGTGGTAGGACAATCTAACCCTGTATGTCGGCTTGATCACAGACGTTTTTTAAACAAACGCTTAGTTTTTTGTTTTATTTCAAATACATTTCCGGATAGTGGTCGAGCATTATCAATCCATATTCGTAACCACAATTTGGCTTTATTTTTCATATGCTGGAAAGGAAACTGTTGATAAAATTACTGATTCTTCAAAAGCTAAAGGTGAAGGTTTAACATTACCGGGGACTTTACCGAAAGATTGAGGTTTAAAATTACCAAGTACACACAAATTTGTTGGATCTGGACCGGAAGTGGTTGACGAAGCCCCCAAAAAACGTGGTAGACCCAAGAGAATACGAGTAGAAGTGGTTAAAGGTACCTAAACAGCGTGGAAGAGAGTTCACAATTCAAAGAATGCTCGCTTCCCAAAAACGGGGAACGTCAGAAAGAATCAAAAATCACCTGATACCGTTGACAAATATTGATATATTGAATGAATTAGGTCATATTCTATTTTCTCTTATCTGTATCGCAACATTCTTAAAAAAATTGCTGGGTACTGCACTTGAACCGGGAACCTGAAGAACCCCGGTCAGAGCGTTAACTAGTTCGACCACAGATACTTGTCTAGAGTTACAAACTAATGGTATGCTAATATGTAAATTATTTTCGGTTTGGAAATTATTTTAATAAAATAATCAACTAATAAATGGAGAAAGTTTTAAGCGAAATGAAAACAGAAAATAAATGCAATCCAGCTATTAAGAAACAAAATTTAAACATTGGAATGGAACACTCGATTAAAGGGATGAAATGTGTAAAAACTAAATATGGAAATAAACTCGTTATCATTATTGATTTTAAAGGTGAAATAGTTGACCTATTTGCACCTAAACCTTTTGATCCTAAAACATCTGATCTTGAAAAAAAAATTTAAAAATTAGATAAAGGTGTGATTTTGAAGGTTATTGAAAGAAAAATAAAGATAATGTAAAATGTTTAGATATTGATATTGAAATATCCACTAAATATTCAATTACATTAAATTATTACATTTTTATCAGTAGTATAGTAAGACATTCTCTTTTATAAGACCTGTTTTGATTTTAAATATCAAAATTCAAAATTGTATAAATGTCGAAAGTTTTCATTTAAAATGGTGTGAATTCAATTGAAAAGGGGGTAAATTGATCGGGTGATCTAGGTGGGGCAGTTCCTGTATATCATTATACTACTCTTGTTAGGATCTATTGCATTGTATATTTTTGTTGGATTTGCATAAGAATGCAATTCTTTTGAGAAATATATATATCAATGAACAATTAAAAATCAAAGCTATGTATTAATATGTTAAATATTAAAAGTAATCGATATTCAGCACTTTAAATTATTTATCAATTGACTTACACACAGGGAAATGTTTTTAGAAAGACCAATTAGGTTATAATTCTTTTTTTTCATTCAAAAAACATCACTTTCCTTACTTAATATCAACATGTTCTCATTATTTTATATTTATTCAATAGAAAAGAGTTGTACCGCCCCAATGTGACTCAATCGATGCGCGTAAAATGGGCGGTACAAGTGTTTTGTTCTGCTTCCAGTGTAAAAAGAAATTGTTTTTGCATGTTTTACTCTACGATTCAGTATGGCAATTAAGGAGATAATTTATAAGATCAAAACTATCTTAATAGTTTAATAACAACTAAAATAATAATCGTAGAAGATCACCATTTTCAGGAGTGAATAGACTTAAGATGGAGTGAGGGAAGAACAAAATGATTTAATTTTGATGACCTTGATGCCCTAATAATACACTTCTCTGCCACGAAAATGTCCAACATGATACCCTTGCTACAACTACTACTACTACTAAAAACTCACCGCAGCACCAAGCCGCCTGAGGCCAACACAGCTACACACGCCCCTCCTCCATCCCAAGCTATTCAAAGCCTCCCTTTTTACGCCCTAACAGGAAGTTCCCATTTCCTTTCAATCTTTCTTTATGACCTCCTCCTACCCCAGACGAGGACGACCTGCTTTATGTTTAGACCTAGATGGTTGGCCAAAAAGGACAATCTTCGGCAATATGTCATCCTTCATCCAGACAAAGTAACCTAGCCATCTCAATCTTCCTTTCATTATAGCCCTATAAAGCATGATCGTATTACATTTTTCGCACAGCCTACTGTTTGGAATACAGTCAGTTAGCCGGGTACCCAGAACAATCCTTAGGCAATTTCACTGGAAAACATGTAGCAAGTCTTTATCCGCTTTTCGGAGCGCCCGTGCTTCAGAGCCATATTTGACCATCATCATCACTGTAGCTCCTAATATTGTTCTTCTATTTCACTCAGGTGGGCTTTTCAGTTGTTACTGTTTAGCCCTTTTCCTTTTGCTTCACTCCGTGGGCTACAGAGCTACTGGCTTGGTTGCCTCTAATTTATTAGATATCCTCAGATATCTTTCAGTAGATCTTTTGACACAAGGAGTTCAAATATAAAATGATAGATATTGATTTCTGTGCTCTGTGTGCAGGTATAGATGTCTAGGCTCTTGGCCGATAGTGAGATTTTGTGGTGTTTGAAGCACTTTAAAAGTTTAAAATGCAAGGTATGCTGTGCAGACGTCAGCATATTACATTCAAATAGGCAGTGGTCAATTGTTTCATTATTCATATTACAATACCTGCCCAGAGGAGACAGGGGAACTGAACCACTTGAATTAGGAAACTGATAGGAGAATGCAAGAAAATTTAGTCCATTTGTTCCAGAACAAATGCTATGATAAATTTTAGAAAAATCCTTGTTGGAAAAGGGGGAAAGAGTAGGATTATTCTTATTAAATATATTATCTGATATTCTCCATCGGTAAATATTTCTAATGGGGATTGGTCTCCCACTTGGCTGGTCAATATTTATAGCATTTTTTGCTATTTCATCAACCTGATGATTACCACTTATACCAGAGTGGCTAGGCATATACTGAAGATAAGTTCTTATGCCACTTGAAGCAAGATTACCTATAATACTAAGACAATGATAAGTGTCAATGTCCAACTTATACTGAGGAGCTGAAGACAGCAACTTAAGGCTTGACAAAGAGTCAGAATAAACTATAATATTATTTGAATTAGCAATCAAGGATTGGTTTTTCACAAGGTGTTCTAATGCCATGATTATGGCATTTGACTCGGCAGACATTATAGATACATTATTATACAATCTCTCAGCCATTCCAATGTTCAGGTGAGGAAGGAAAGCACCACTTGCTACCTTCTCATTCAGTTTGGACCCATCAATGAAAATTTGGAAATGGTTTTTATAAGTAATTGTATTAAGTTCAGCGAATTTTTTCTGGATAAAAGCAATGGGGATTAAATCTTTAGTCCACTTTGAGAATTCAGTATTTATTATGGGGATTGACCAATTCCATGGAGGGGGATGGGGGAAATTAGGTGCAATAGACGTTGCGGGTACAGGGAACTTCTTCTGAATATTGGCATACTCATCTGCAATGCCTCTATACAAGGCTGGATTTCTTAACCAATTATTTAGGGTGTGTGAGCTATTTGGTTCAATATTTGTAAGAAGTTTTATCAAGAGAAAGATACGTCTCTCCCTTATTGTTGTTAATCCACTCTCCATAAGCAGAAACTTGGTGCTTGTGGGTTTCCTAAGACCAAATATGAGACGTATTTTATCATTTGTATTGTTTCAATTTTTTGCATCTGGGTCTTTGCACATGCACCATAGACGATGAGCCCATAGTCAATATGGGGTCTTATATGTGACTTATGAAACTGGAGTAAGGTTTTCTCCTTACAGCCCCAGGGTGCGGAAGGAAGTCTTTTTAGTATACTTGTTTATCTATAGCATTTTTTTTACTGTGTTTGAAATGTGGAGGTAGAAATTAAGTTTTTGGTCAAGCTTGAGACCTAGGTAATTGATATGATTATCTTCTGGAAGAGTTATTCCATTTAGAGTTAGTCTTGCATTAACATGATTTCGCTTTCGGTGAAATTGAATTATTTTTGACTTGATGGGTGCAATGGGTGAACCTGAATATTGAAAAAAATTTTCAAATTGGAAAAGTGACTTTTGCAGCTTTGACTGTGCAATCTCAAAGGTGTTGCCAGATGACCATAGTACCAGATCATCAGCATATTGTAGATTTGTGTGGGGGAGGTTCATATCCCAAAGATATAGGGCAAAGAGGAGGCAGCTGAGGACTGCTCCCTGAGGAAGGCCTTTGGTTAATGTGTTTTGGGGTGAAGAGGCTGAACCTACACAAACAATGAAACTTCGCAATTCTATGAAAGATTTTATAAAAGATACTAGCTTGGGGGGTTTTCCAAGGTTTGCAAGTTTAGTTAAAAGGATTTGGTGGTTCACACTGTCATACGCCCCTTCAAAATCTAGGAAAGCTGAAACTAGGACATTATTTTTTGAAAATGATTCATTTATTGCATTTGTTAACAATATGACAGAATCTGTTTAGGAATGGTGTTTCCTGAAACCAGTTTGAGTGTGAGAGATCATATTATTTTTTTCAACAAACCAGAGGAGTCGATAATAGATCATTTTCTCTATTATTTTACCCATCACAGGAGTAATCATTATAGGCCTATAAGACTCAGGGTTATTATTGGGTTTATTTTTCTTTAGGATTGGTAGGAGGGACGAACATTTCCAGATATTGGGGAACGTAGATGAAGCCCAAGCATGATTATAAAAATTTAGAAGTTCCTGTTTGTATGAAGGGGTGAGATTCTTTATCCATGTAGGGTGTATATTGTCATAGCTGCTGTTAGTCTTGGTCCTAATATGATGTATTGCATTTGCATTATTCATTTCCTGGATTGGAAATGGGCTGGTTATATACTCGGATCCTGGACGAGGTTGGTAACTTGGGTTCATAGGGATTGGGGATGTTTTGCTGCAATTATTTGATGTTAGCTTATTAACAAAAAGCGAGGCAAATAACTTAGCTTTTCCATTATCAATGTCATAATGGGTATTATTATGTATAAGCTCATACAGGAGTGGGTTGGGGGAAGTCTTTTTCCCACAGATGTGGCTTATGACTTTATGTATAATTGGCTTATGTGTTTCTCTGGAGAGATTATTTGCAAAATTATTCCAGTAGTTATATTTAGCATTTATTATAGTCCTTTTTAGATTAGATTCTGCTTGCCATTTTTTTAAATACGTAGTAGGTGATGTTTTTTTAGGAATGTTCTCCTAGCTGCCTTTTTTATTCTCCATTTATTTTGGCACTCGTTCGTCCACCATGCTATGGGAATATGTTGAAGGGAAGTTTTCCTGGGTGTTGTCCTGGGGATAGCATGATTAGCTGTATTTATTAGTAAGGAAGCCAAAGTTCAACATGTGTGTCAGCTGTTGCATTTGAACTGCATGAATTTTGGGTGAAGCTTGTAGTTTCATCATTTAGCTTATATTGGAACATAGGCCAATTTGCTTTGGTGTTAATATATTGGGAGGTATGTGTTAGGGTTTCAGCAGGTTCATTTAGGGAGTAAACTATAGCAAGGTGGTCAGTACATAGACTATCAATTTTATTGGTATAAATTTTATTCAAAATATTTAATGACACAAATTGTAGGTCAATTGTAGAGAAACTGCCACTTTTGGGGTCGAAATATGTATTCAGGTTTGGAGGGGTAGCAACAGCTAATTCAGTATTATTTGAAGTCATACACTCAATGAACTTCCCGGCTCTATTTGCTGGTTTATTCCCCAACAAAAGGCTGTGGGCATTAAAGTCTCCACAAATAATGATATTTTTTTACATATTAGAATTATTTATATAATTGAAGAAATCCATGGCATCTGTAGTTTGGCCATTAGGGTTATAAAAGCTTATTATGTAAGTTTTTGTATTATTCAGCCAAACACAGATACCAACTGCATCAACATCATTTACAAAATCTGGAAAGTTGATGCCACAGAATTTTGTATTATTTTTAATTATTAAAGCTACTCCACCTCCTTTTCTCTCTCATGATCTATCCTTTCTCAGGATAGTATATCCCAGAGACTTAATTTGTTGATTTTGGGTTAATTGAGTTTCCTAGAGGCAAGCAATATCAATGGATTTATTATTCATAAAAGATATTAGTTCATTTAACTTATTTTCTGTAAGTGATCTTACGTTCCACTGGAGTATTGATATGTGTTGTGTTGTTGATTTATTTTTCATATGACTGTGTATCAATGTTCAGCTATGTTAATAGTAAAGCAAGATCTTTTTTTGCTTGAATGAGCATATGATTAGGGATGTAGTTTTCGCCAATTCTGCAATGATATTTGTTTTCTGTAGTTAATGTATATTCATGGCCTGAACTGCATTACAGTTTAGAATGAATAAACATATATTTGGGGTTTGCATGTTTGGTTGTGAATCCAGTTTGTCAGTTAAGGGATTAATTCCTAATAGTGTTTCTGGTTTGTTTCTTCTTGGGAGGGGGGACCAGGCTGGCCTCATCCCACTGGACGAGGAGGCTTGTTAGCTTGGTGATTCTTTCTGATAGAGATGTGAGCTAGGGGGCTTAAAGGATGGTGTTTTGTAAGGGGTACTTGATGCATTGGGAGTGTTTGACTCAGGAGTTTTGGTTGATTTCATTATGGGCTTTATTTGGTGTGGTTGGGCAGCATTTGCTTCCATAGCTGCAATAGGGTATGGAATGGCCTTCTCTGTTGCTGTTTGGAGTGTTAGTGCTCTTTTCGTATATGCAGGGCATAGTGATTTATTGGTAGATTCATGTGGGCCTTTACAATTGATACATGTAGGCTGAGTGTTGCTGCAAGTTGTCAACTCTTTAGGATGGGATCCTTTACAATTAGTACAGGCTAGAAAAATTTCAATGCATTTCTTTGTTGTGTGTCCCAGTTTGAGACACTTCTGACACTAGATAGGCTTTGGCTTGTATTCCTTGCGCTGTTTGATTTGCCCGAATAGGAATAACTTTTCTGGGATATTAATTTTTCCCTTCAGTGTAAATAAGAAAGAGCTACTTGTTTTTAGGCCATTAGAGTTGGGTTTACCAAGTTGGGTTACATCTTCAACAGGGATTGTGTTGCCAGCCCTATCTGAGAGCCCTTCTTTTAACTTCTGAATAGGTATTTCTGGGGGAACATTATATACTACTATTTTTGTTGGGGATTGTTTTGGGTTCCATTTAGATGAATTAATTGGGATATTCAGAAGGGATTTTAGATTAATTATTATATCTGCTGATTTCTGATCTTGGACAGCTATTAGCAAAGATCAATCACAGTGAATGTTAAGAGAGAACATTGATTTTAACAATTTGAAAATTGCAACCCTTATTGTAGTAATCTTTGTTATTTCAAAAGGAGTTTTAGGAGAAATTTTGAGGTAAATACTTAAGTTTTGGGAAGGAGAATCTTGGCAGGGGGAGGGGAAATACTTTTGATTGGGGAGATTTTTTTCGTTTTTTGGAGCTTCTAGAAAGGACCTCTTGAAACCCATTATCATCTATAGTGACATTAGCCCCTACACTGATCATTATTCTATTCTAAGAATTAGAGCAATCATGTGAGCTTTGTGATAGTGAGCTTGACCAGCGAAGATGGGGATCAATTTCATTAGTATTTGGGATGGGGTCTGGGGGGACTTTTTTTAGGGGGAGTTCTATGCATTGCCTATTGGAATAAGCTTTAAGCTAAACAACAAAGGATATTACTATGATAACAGACCGTCTGCACTCTACTGTGGGGAAAACTTCACCATCCACAAAAGAAACACCACAGTATGGCCCTGAGGAGGATTTTGAGCACGATTGGTTCGGTATAACTACTGATAAATCGAGACAAATAATTCACAAGAAATTTAATTGTAAATTTCTTAGAGTGTTGGTTACAGATATTCTAATCTTGGTTAACAGACTTTCTTCCTGTTCTTCCAAACTTTTTTCAACTGTGAAAACAAAACCTGAGCCTTGGCTATTTTACTTTTAGTATCTTCACTCCTCCCACCGTCTCTACTAATAGTTCTACCAAGGTAAGTGAAGCTGCCTACCTGATCAGTCTTTTCATTACCCTACGTCACCTTTTCATCTTCACTTATTCCTAGCCATAGTTACTTAGTCTTCTTAACATTAATTTTCAAACCTATTCTAATATCCTGAACCCACAAAACTTCTAAAAGTTCATTCATTTTGCTCCCACTTTCATCTAGGATGCATAAATCATCAGCATAATCTGAGTCCAGGAGAGTTTTTCCTCCCCATTTGATTCTGTGGTCTCCTATTGCCTTTCCTGTGCTCCTTAAGACAAAGTCCAACAAAATAATCCATATAAAGGGTGATAAAACACAACCCTGCGTAACTCCGGATTTAATACAGTATCAACTGTTAAACTCGTTTCCTACCTTAACCGCAGCAGTGATATTCTCGTACACAGCACTAATCACTTTAATGTGTTTGTCTGGTATACCATACAAGGATAAGACCTTTGCTAGAGTTCTTCTATCAACAGATTCAAACGCTACATCATAATTTATAAAACTGAGGACCAAAGGTGTTTGACAACTCAGGCACTTCTCAATTATTAACCTGAGAGTGCAAATTTGGTCGACACATCCTCTACCTATTCTAAAACCGCACTGTTCTTCTCTTAAAACTTTGTCTACAGAATCTCTCAGTCTAAAAAGCATCATATTGCTAAATAATTTGCTACCTAGAGAGACCAGACTAATACCTCGATAACTACCAGACTCACTCTCATCACCTTTATTATACAGTGGTTTAATTAAGGTTTCCTAAAATCGTTAGGTACTTCCCCTTTTTCTAAAATCATATTCATAGTCTGCAGTAACTTATTTCTAACCTCAGAGCCACCATATTTAAGAAACTCATTTACCACACTATCAGCACCTGGAACCTTATTATTTTTAATCCTTTTAGTACTGTCACTAATTTTTCCTCGCAAAACAAATCTTCCTTCACATCCAAGGTATCCCAATCTTTTTCATGCTCCTCTATGTCTTTCCTGCAACTCTATCATCCTTTTGGTCCTTGCGATATATGTTTAGAATGGACGTAAGAAAATCTTTAGCATTTTCAATTACGTTTTTTATTTCAGTCAGATGGGTTTTTGGACTTGATAAGGAAAAACAATTCATATGTCAGAAAACTTACTTCCATTCTCGGGAATATTCAATTGAAACTCAGAAGGCTTCAAATTACCATTAAGCTGTTCAGATAAGCAAGGAGGAACCATCAAAGAAACATCTTCATGTTTGGGTGATAAAATATCTTCACTATAATCTGGGAATGTTTCTTCAACTCCTAAAGATAATTGAAAATAAATCAACATTAGAACCATCACAAAAGTAATCTTTCTGGTACTACAAATGTTAAACAACAAAAAAAATCCTTACATGGTGCTTCAAAAATTAGAAAAGAAAACTTAATAGTAAAAATAAAATCGAAAAAAACACTCAGATATTAAATTAGACTTAAAGTAATAGTAAATTATACACGTAATTTTCTACTCCAGCATGTCAGAAAACATCTAAAAACCCTTTCTTGATTCTTAAGACAGCCAAAACTCAGCCAGATCTCTTGGTCTTTTCTAGTTTAATTTGTTTAAATAAATCCATTTGTCCTAATAACTTCTCGTTCGCTTAGTTAAAAATATTAATTTTCGTAAAATCAGAACAAACTATAAATCATAAGATTTTGTGAAAAAATGTAGATAAATTTCATTTCTAAGAGTTTGGCTTGTTATAATACTTGAAGATTTTAAGAATTTGATTCATAATGGCGTTTCACTTACTAATCTGTAGTGACCCTTTACTCACTGTCAGTTTCCTGTAATGAAACTGTCAGATTCCCGTAATGAGCCTGAATGTTCAGAAATTTCGAATTGTCACTGAATGTCTGAAAGCTGTTGATTATCAATGACTAGTTTGCATTAAGTATACAGTTATAAGAGGGATTGAGGTTCAGAAGTCATTACCCAACTCGCAACCCATCAACTATTTATAATAAAAACTCTCTGATTCTAGTTTATCAATAATATAACTAGTTAACCTATAATAGACTTCAAAGGCCACTACCTTGAAAGTTACAGGCCAAATTAAGCAAGCCTCACCTTAGGGCCTGAATCTTGTTCTGTTCCCTGCAGAGGTTTGCTTTTTTTTGATAATTCAGTTTCATGGAATAGCAAAAAGAGTTGAGTATTGTAGAATATATTCTGGTCTAGTATTTCATTGCGGTACCTTTTATTAGATTAGAAAGAAAAAAAAACTGTTGTATCTACATTTTGACAGACGAATTCAGACGCTTCAAATTAGACTTATAGGAATTTCAGAACTTCATATTTCAGGGTTATGAAACACGATATTAGGGGATGCAAGAATTATGTACTCATGCAGAAAGGATGGGGTGAATAGGACTGGAGTAGGGCTTATTTTGAATAAAGAAGCTGCAAAGTCATGTTTACATATGGAAGCTCGTAATAACAGAATTCTAGTTGCCAATTGTATGACCAAAAAGTTCAAGGTATCAGTCGTAGCAAAATACGCCCCTGTAAATTGAACTAATGGAGATAGTACCTCAAAGGAACTTTACCCACAGCGGCAATACCAAATAGACAGGGTTCCAGGTAGAAGTATAGAATTTTTATTAGGAGATTTTACCACCCTGGTTGGTAGAAATACTGATCGGGATAGATGGCATCCTAGCAAGGATATATTTGCTGTAGGAAAAGAAAACAGTAGGCCTACTGGTTACTAACCCCTGCAACTATGTAGGCATTACAGTCTAGTTACAAGCAATTCAGTATTTCGTCATAAGATGGCCCATAATCTAACATGAAATTGGCATGATGGTAACAGCTAACCTTATTGACTATATTATTGTAAACTGAAGACAGACAGGATACCTGACTAAAAGCTCTTGTGAACTAGGTTGGGTTTAAAAAGTCTGCATGGTCCTGATGGTTTGGGGGTGTGGTCCCCCCATCAGGTTAGTCTAGTTTTCCGTCCTTAGTTAAACACAGGAGAAATCCTACTGCGGTTTCCTCATCGTGGTAGTCAGGTGGAAACGGCCGGAATTGCCTATCCCAATTCTTGCTAGGCCAAACCGCAGAGGGTGCCATCAGGGAGTGGAGACCTGCATGGTTAAATATATTTCCACGAATTGTCCAAATGCAAGTCAATATAAAGAGTCTAACCCATACTACGGCATCCCCGGCAAGCGACGCGTTGAAAGTTTCATTGGCACCTTCTCCGAAAAATTGGCAAGCTCATACTACGGCATCCCCGGCAAGCGATGCGTTGAAGGTTTCATCAGCGACTTCTCCAAAAAATTGGCAAGCTGAGGTACTACTTCGGAAACATAGACAACCCATCAGTGTAGGGTGCTGGAACGTCTGCTCAAAGAAATGCCTAACGACCCAGTCGTTTATCGCTGGGGAATTAATGCGTTACAACATAGACATAATGTGCGTCTCAGAAACTCGAATCAACGGCATTGTGGAAGGCTCAGAGATTAGAAATTCTGAGGACGACGCTTCTTTCTTCTTTTTCAACTCCGGGTCCCTTGATGGATCTGCGTATGGGAGAGTGGGCATCATTTTAAGCCCCCTATCAGCGAAGTCACTTCTAGAGTGGGAACCTATCTCACAAAGAGTAGCAAGAGAACGATTCAAATGCCACCTATTCAACATATCAGTTATTGTAGTTTATGCTCCAACCAGAAATGCACCAGAGAGCGAAGCAGATCTTTTTTACCAAGTTCTAACTTGTACGCTTAAGAAAGCCCCAAAACGAAACCTCATCTTTATTGGAGGCGACTTTAACTCCAGAATCGGGGGAAAAGTATCCAATGCTGAGTCTGCCATTGGCCACTTCGGTCTTGGAGCTAGATATAGCAAGGGATCAAGACTTCTTCACTTTGCCATGACGGATGATTTGGTCATTACCAATACCTTATTCAAACACAAGCCCAGCCACAGAGCCACATGGCATTCAAGAGATTGTAGAGCAAAAAGCCAGATTGATTACATCTTCATGTCCCGCCGTTGGAAATCAATGGCAACGAATAGTGGATCGTACCTTGGAGCAGATACTGGCTCGAAATATGGGTCAGATCATCTTCTAGTCAAGTTAGATCTAAAGTTAAGACTTGCAGCACGCCCCAAGAGGATACCTCAACGAAGATTTGATACCAATCGCTTCGATGATCCTAAGATGTGACAGGCATTCTGATTAGAGTTGTCTGACTGCTTTGAAGCTCTCCAAGTGCAAGCGAACGACGAGCAAACTCAAAGTTTGGATGAAGAGTGGTTGACCATACGGAATACAATCCACGAGGCTGCGAAAACTACGATAGCATACCGCAAAAGACTATCCAAAAAGTGGATGTCAACACGCACAATTCAGTTGGCTGAACAAAAGCAACAGATATCGGACAGAAAATCAGAGTTGTTCAAAACGTTTGAGCAGAGAATGCCACCAGTCGGCTAAGAATGATAAGAACCAGTACTGGGAGTAAATCGCTGAAGACATGGAAGCCACTGCCTCTAGATCGGACACCAGGAAGATGTATCAGCTCCTAAAATCAATCAGGAGTAAATCACATAAGCCTACTAGTACATCTGTTGAAGATGAAAACGGCAAGTTACTCTCGAATAATACCGAAAATAATAAATCGCTGGAAGGAGCACTTTGACAAACTGCTTAACCAGTACCAACTCTCCACAGCAATAGATGATAATCAATGCTGCCATAATCCAAGTCGTAGCCCTGATGGCCTGCAGGAACCAAACTCTCCCAGCAGTATCTACAATGACGTGAATGTGGCTTCCCCATGTTAAAGGAAGTCCAACAAGCAATCAATTGCCTTAAAAGCAATAAAGCCCCTGGTCTTGATGCCATTCCGGCTGAACTTTACAAATATGGTGGGACAGCACTTGTCAACAGGATTCATAAACTAACTTATCGTATATGGGAAGAAGAGATGGTTCCACAGGATTGGGGAGACTCTATCATCCGTCCAGTCTTCAAAAAAGGGCTAAAGACAAAATGCAGCAATTATCGCGGGATTTCTCTCATATGCATTGCTGCAAAAATATTTGCCATAGTGCTACATAATCGTTTTCGTATCCAGCGAAGCGCAAAGACAAGGCCCAATCAAGCGGGATTCCGCCCAGGCATGGGAACAATTGACCAACTATTCGTTTTAAGACAAACCCTAGAACACAGGGCAAAACAACAGAAACCAACAGTGTCTCTATTCATAGATTTTATTACAGCTTTTGATTCGGTTCTAAGGGATGGAATCTGGAATGCCATGACAGAGGATGGAGTACCAGGCAAGATAGTCAGACTTATCCAAGCATACTATCAGCATACGCGAGCCCCAATTCAGATCGGTGGAGAACTCTCCTCGATGTTCCAAATTGATTTTGGTGTCCGATAGGGATGTATATTGTCTCCCGTCTTATTTAAATTCGTGATCGACTGGATTATGAACAGAGCAATGACGACTTTTTCAGGCGTTGAGGTAAGTCCCGATTTTGTGATCACCGATCTGGACTATGCCTACGATATTGGCTTAATAGCTGAATCTCATCCAGAAGCCTAATCTATGCTATCGAAGGTGGCTGAAGAATCCTCTCTGGTCGGCCTGAAAATAAGCTCCCTGTAGACAAAAGTCATGGCGTCCGGTATATCATCTCAAGACCCCCCAATTTTACTAGAACAGTCTCCCATAGACGAGATACTTGAATTTAAGAACCTAGGCTCTCTGGTAGACCCAATAGGAGGATGCACATCAGAAATACAGTCAAGAATTGCTTCAGCAACTGGAGTCTTCACCCAGCTAAATCACTCTCTATGGAACCAGAAAAATGTTCGTCTGAAGACAAGAATAAGGATTTGCCAGGCCCTTGTTCGGTCTGTCTTACAACACGGCTGTGAGACATGGACTATAAAAGCATCAAACATTCAAGCCCTCAACATATTTGACCATTCATGTTTAAGGAGAATCATTGGCACTAAACTCCGTGATCGTGTCAGCAATGTCGAACTCCGCAAAATCTACTATCAGCGTTCTCATTTGGCCACTATAATTAAACAAAGAAGACTCCGATGGTTCGGCCATACACTTCGCCGCCCACACCACACCTTTGTCAATAAAGCCCACAGATGTACACCTCTTTCGGGATGGAAAAAGCAACATGGGGGACAAAAGAAAACGTGGCTCGCCTTTATCAAGGCTGACCTAGACCCAATCGGTGGCTTCAAGGAGTAAGGACGAAGATGGGAAAAGTCTTGGCTCGATTTGATTGAGCCACTCGCAAACGACCCGTGACTCTTGGCTTACTACATTGACAAAGCTAGAGCGGAGATGCTTGAGTCCTGCTACAAGTACAAGTAAGTAAGTACAGACAGGATTGATACTAGGGTATATAGAAGTGCTGTTATTAATGTTAATGTAAAAATAACGATCTAGTATTGCCTAGGATTAACATAAAGATAAAACTTAGGAATAGTAACTACTTCCCAGGAAGCTATGATGTAGGAAGATTCCATTAGAAGAATATAAAAGAAACTTTCCAGGAACAGTTAAATACTAAACTGGAGAGTATACAATTTAACAATGTAGAAGACTGAATAATTTTAGGAAAATAGATAGTAAAGTCACTGATGAGTCTCTGGGAGGAAAGATAGAAACACAGCTAGGAATAATCGTGAAAATGCTTTACGTTTAATAGAAAGAAGGGACTTGTACAAGAATTACTTAAGTGATATATGAAAATAAGAGGAATTTAAGAAAAGCGGATAGCATTAAAATGCAAGTTAAGGAGGTTTGAAGCAGAGATCATGGATGTGACTGACAAAAAAGTTTTTGACACTTTAAATGTTAATGAACATTTTTTTTGTGTGGATGAATTAGTGACAATACTAAAAGAATTAAAAAATAAAAGGCACCTGATTGTAAACAAGTTTTGGTCTTTCTGGGCTCTATTTATTCATTGATAATAACTTATGTTTGTTTCAAGTTTGTATTATTATCAGACACTATGTCCCCTCTTCAAGTTTTTCTTTGAAAAACTTTTTCAACACCTGTTTGAATTAATCTAAAAAATCTGAACGATTATTCCAAGCATTGTTCCCATCTAACAATCTCACGGTACAGCAGAGATGAATTTTGGGAAACAGTCCAGAACACAATTTATTTTACTAAAAAACATTCCTTTAGATCTATATTTAGCAAAATATAGATATAAAAGCGACATGGAAAAAGCAACATGGGGGACAAAAGAAAACGTGGCTCGCCTGCATCAAGGCTCACCTACACCCAATCGGTGGCTTCAAGACGCATGGACGAAGATGGGACAAGTCCTGGCTCGATTTGATTGAGCCACTCGCAAACGACCGAGACTCTTGGATTACTACAATGACGAAGCTACTGGACGCCAGGGAGAGTGGAGATGCTTGAGTCCTGCTACAAGTACAAGTACAAGAAATATTTAGCGAAAAGGCAGAGGCTTATGACCCTAAAGCAGGCATATAAAAGAAAATGAATTACCATTGTGGTATTTTTACTTCTGCTGCTGTTATAGAATGGTTTTGTATTCTAGTAGCTCTGTTTTAAATAAACTCTAATTCAAATTACTGTCATTAGTGATTCAGTAAGCAATACTTTGAGCAAGCAAATTATGATAAAATTATTTCACAGTACTCTCGTCAAGAATATCTTGGATATTCGATAAAGACTAAATTAAGAATTATGCAATTATTTACTAAATTACTAAACACTAAATTACTACATAATCCTGATTATTTTTTTTTTTAATAAAAGTATACCTCTAAGGCTGCAAAGGGCATATTATTATTATAATTATTAACAATTATGATCTATAAAACATAATACTTAACGTAACTGCCTTAGGCCAAATAGTGTTTTTTTTTAATTTCTTATTTTGATTCCTTTGGAAACCTTCAGTATCCCTAGAGGTACAGAAAGAGAGAAAGTTTAAGTAAAACATCGTTTTCATTTATAAAAAATTAATTAAAAGATCAGGTTTGAAAAAAAAAATTATTGGGTTTAAGCAAAAGGCGTTACTCTTATTTCGTACATTCTAAAAAAAAATAAATAAACAAAAAATAGGGAAGCACAAATAATATTTATTGCTTTCCTTTATTCTTTACTTAAGCAATGAAAGACAAACCTGAAAACTTTAAGTTTACGTTTGGCATTTTCTCTGTTCTTTCCAAAATCCGATTCTCATTGAGCTAAAAAAGAAAAAAAAATTGCACACGAAAATATGGATAAATTTTTAAAGTTGGGATGAACTTGAATGTCAAACACGTAACCACACATCTTTTAGTAATGTCAATCCTGTTATTATTTATGTCAGTTTAATTGCTTATATGAAAAAAAAATCACATCCCCAAAACTACCTAGTTATAACATAGATACGGAAGGGGCAAATACACCCATAAAAGAACAAAATAAATGTTTTCCTTTCACCTTAGAAGCGGATTTATCAAGCAGGTTATTAAATTCCATCATATACAGTTATTCATTCATACACAGAAAGGGGTGAATGGATATCCTATCAATTGGTCATAAACATGCATGCTACTGAGGCTCTATCCTCTTTTTCGGTGAAAAGCGCTTTAAGGGGTCCAGTATATGCACAATTCCACTTTACGTGAAATAGAGCAAAAAATATACACGTAATTTCAATTTTAACGATTTGAAGAGCCTAAGACACTTGCATAAAGGTTTGAATAAGCCTGTTAGCTTTAAAATAAGAGGTGCAAGATAAGAATGGATGAGTAGGAAGAGATGTATCGGTACCAGCCGGCCTTTAGGTCTTAAACTGCGGGGAAAAGGCAGCTCGAGTACACGAACCCACAAGTAAATCAAATCCTATATTATGTATTTAATTGTATGTGAATGTTGTATTATGTATTTTTTTTTTAGAATTGTACTAATTTTGTGAAAATGTGTAGTCAGAAGCCGAAAGAAGCCCGTTTAGGATTCCAGGTGCTTTTTTAAAAAGAAGAAGAATAAAAAAAAGGCTAATAGAAAATTTAATTGAGAATATTAACAAATATTATTATAAATAACCTACTAACATTATAAATATTAATAAAAATAATAATATTCAAATATAATCTTCATGTTTTAAGTTGAGAAAAAAGCGAAGATACAGCTTTCACTTGTACTAAGATATGTAACAGCAACACTTTGCATAGCAAACAAAAAGAAATACAAAATTCACAAAAATAACCCTGGGAGTGCCTACCCACTTAAAACTATTTGCCGGATTTGCTCCTTACTTACAGTTCATTAGCATAAACTATTTAATGAATAACCTAGAGCTCGGTGTTTTATTTGTTGTACAATCAACAAGAAAGAAGAGAAAACATTATCATCCAAAAAATAAACTCCTTTTGACAATTTGGATCCGTAATAATTTCGTTTAATTTAACTGTATATCCATCCCACTGAACTTTCTCTGAAAGTTTTAACTTAAAGCTCAATTTTATTCCTGAGTAATTGCATATTGCATCTACTGTATTTTGAAAGCCAGGATTCACTTAAACTTCTCTAACTTAATATATTTGGGCGTAAAAATAACAGTGGTAATGGCAATAGTCTCAGTTACACAATGCATCACACGCAGTCGTAAGTAGTCAGTGTAGTCACAGTCGGTAGTAGTCGCAATCTTGGTCACAATCAGTTACAGTCACAGTTATTAATAGTAGTTGTCTCAATCGAATTAGTAACAGTCCTAGTTGCAGGTAATAGTCGTCACAGTCAAAATTTGTCCAAGTCGTAAATAGTAGCAGAGACGTAAATAGTGGAAGTCATAAGTAGTTGCAGCCGCGAGTAGTTAAAGTTACATTTAGCTATTGTTGCAATGGAAAGTAGTAGCAGGTGCAGTCGCAAGCAGTCATAATCACAAGAAGTCGCAGTTGCAAGAAGTCACAGTCGCAAGCAGTAGCAGCTGTTGCAGTTGCTGGCCACTTTGAATTTCAATTTCCAATCAAATGACGCCCTTCCAAAGTTTCTAGGATTAGTTACAAATGAAGTATACTCGAAAAGAAAATTTTCTATATTTTCAAAATACTATTAAATTTGTTCTCAAAATAAAATGTTACTATTCAGACTGATTTAGATAATAGCTACATTACATGAATGAGCTAGAAATGATAATTTTTCCTAACTTGCCAGTTTCTTTTAAATACGTTTTATAATTTTGGCTACAATGGACTTTTGCAATTTGTAGGTACAACACTCTAGTTATAACCAATACGGTGTTTGGTCACAAAATGGCTTATAAGTTAACATGGTATTCACGTGATGCTAAGACAGCAAACCTTATTGATTATGTTATAGTAAACCGAAGACTGGCAGGATCAATACAAGATACTAGGGCATACAGGAGTGTCGTTATTGATGTTAAAAGTAAAGATCACCATCTAGTAGTGTCAAGGGTTAATTTAAAGCTGAAATATCGGTAGGATAACTACCTCTCGGGAGGTTATGATGTTGGTAGACTCCAGGATGATAATTTGAGAGAAAATTTCCAGGAACAGTTGAATACTAAAATTGAAAGTTTAAAATTTGATAATGTAGAAGATGGTTGGAATAATTTTAGAAAAATAATTCGTGAAGTTGCTGAGGTGTCTTAGGGAAGAAAACTAGAGCTGGATCTAAGAATATTAGTGAAAAACCCTTATGTTCAATAGAAAGGAGAAAGGACTTGTACAAGAATTATCTGAGTGATAGATCATATGAAAACAAAAGAAATGTAAAGAAAGTGGAGAAAGCATTAAAATATGAACTAAGGAGGTGTGAAGTGGAGGCCACGGATAGAATTGCCGAGGATCTGGAAGCTGCAGCTAGACGGCATAATAGTAAAATATTGTATGGCGTGTTAACAAATTGACAGGGAGTGGTCAATCCAGACTTGGCCCAGTCAAAGATAGGAATGGGGCCGCAATTAGCGATAAGAAAAAAACTAAAGAGAGATAGGCCGAACATTTTTAGAATTTTCGAAAGCGAGATAGTTACAGGAAAAGATATAGAGGAAAATGAAAAAAGTTTGTGATACCTATGATGTGAAGGAAGATTTGTTTTGTGAGGAGGAATTAGCGACAGTACTAAAAGGATTAAAAATAATATGGCTCCAGGTGCTGATAGGGTGGTAAATGAGTTTCTTAAATATGGTGGCTCTGAGGTTAGAAATAAGTTACTGAAGATAACGAATATGTTTTTTTGAAAAAGGGGAAGTACCTAACGATTTTAAGAAAACCTTAATTAAGCCACTTTATAAGAAAGGTGATAAAAGTGGGTGTGGTAATTATCGAGGCATTAGACTGGTCTCTGTAGGTAGTAAATAACTTAGTAATATGATACTTTTTAGACTGACAGATGCTGTAGACATAATTTTAATAGAAGAACAGTGCGGTTTTAGAAAAGGTAGAGGGTGTGTCGACCAAATTTCACTCTTAGGTTAATAATTGAGAAGTGCCTGAGTTTTCAAACACCTTTGGTCCACAGTTGTATATATAATCAGCAAGCGTTCGATTCTGTTGATAGACGAGCTTTAGTAAAGGTTTTATCCTTGTATGGTATACCAGACAAATAAACTAAAGGGATTAGTGCTATGTACGAGAATAACACTGCTGCGGTTAAGGTAGGAAAAGCGGTTAGCAGCTGGTTTTATATTAAATCAGGAGTAAAGCAGGGTTGTGTTCTATCCCCCTTAATATGGATTATTTTGATGGACTTTGTCATAAAGAGCCCAGGAAAGACAATGGGAGACCACGGAATCAAATGGGGAAGAACACGTCTCCTGGACTTAGATTATGCTGATGATTTAAGCATCCTAGATGAAAGTGTGAGCAAAATGAATGTAGTTTTAGAGGTTTTGCGAGTTCAGGGTGCAAGAATAGGTTTGAAAATTAATGTTAAGAAGACTAAGTCATTAAGGCTAGGAATAAGTGAAGATGAAAAGGTGACGTTGGCTAATGAAAAGATTGATTAATGATGGTCGGAGCAGTGAAGATGTTAATAGTAGAATAGCCAAGTTTCAGGGGTTTTTTTCACAGTTAAAAAATAGTTTGGAAGAATAGTAATATAAGTCTGCAAACCAAGATTAGAATATTATAAGCTACAGTGATGACAGAGGTCAAATATGGCTCTAAAGCATGGACGCTCCGAAAAGCGGATGAAGATTTGCTAGATGTTTTCCAGAGAAATTGCTTAAGGATTGTTCTGGGTACCCGGCTGACTGACCGTATTTCAAACAACAGGCTATACGAAAATTATGGTTCAATACCACTCTCAAGGGCTATAATGAAATAAAGATTGAGGTGGCTAGGGCACGTTGTGCGGATGAAGGATGACAGATTGCCGAAAATTGTTCTTTTCGGCCAACCGTCTAGGGCTTAGAGGAAGTAGTAAGGCAATAGGGAATACAGAGCTAGATGGTATAAAGCGACCAATCCCTCTATATAATGGACCTATAAAGCGAGCAAACATGTTATATTTGGAAGAAGGGGCGAGATTGTGTAATGCAACCAGACTGGTTTCTGAGCCAACACCTATTTTCTGGGCTAATAAGAGATCTATAAGGAATTACACAAAAATACGTGTGCAGTTTCAGGGGTTCATGCCTTACCATGGGTATCTATATATTTCACAACTATAAGCCTTGTCAGAAATGTTTTCTTAGTTTCAATAGCCAAAAATCGACTTCGTCATATTACGTATTAAAAGATGGTCTCTTTGTAAAAATACTGGTTTCACCTGGAGGGCATATAATCATGTTTTTTTCAGTATAAATAAAGATGCAATTAGTCTTTTTGGATCAGTTGAAAAAAACAACTTGAAATAACCATTTGATTGTTAAATTTATTCATTTTCAATGGAGAACTCAAAAAAAAGAATCTTGATGGTAAGTAAATATATATTATTCTTGAATTATCATAAAAAAACAGACCTTTTTCGTATAGTTAAATTTAACTATCTCATCATATGGATTTTCTTATTGACAAAGGGCTACATGACCAATGCAAAATGCAAGCGCTTTGTGCCAGCTGTACAGGTATTTTGGCTAAAATGATTCTTAACTAACTTGCAAAAATATCTCATATGTTCGTAATTGAACAAGACGTACCATTTTTTGTATCCTTTGTTGGGCTTTGGTATTGTGGAGTGGGTGAAAAGCGCTCTACATTAATATTCAGAATAAATAACAAACAGACCTAATAATCAAAATTGTGTTAGTTTTTTTATCCTATTTAAAATATATCTAGCTTAGGCTCAATCTTTTTCTTTATGCATTCTATTTAAAATATAGATACTTCAAGCTCCAAGCATGAATGGCGTTCTTTTTTTTTCTATGTGTTTAAAATGATTGGGATTTAAGCCTATAAGGTTATAAGTTACCTAGCAAAAAAACTGAAAATTAATTTTTATTCTAGGACATTGATGCTCAAAATCCCGACCAAAAGCGATCAAAGTTAGATGCCGGCTCTGACAACACTGACAGGGACCTAATACGATCTTTGAACTTGATGATGCTAAGTGTAATCTATTACGCGCCCCATTCAGATGGACAAGGGATTTCTAATGAACTACCTGCAATTTCTAGCGTAAGTGCATTTATCAAATAACCCCATATTTTTTTAAGTATATAACTCACTTACAATTTTGCAAATTACTTTTTTAAACAAGTTGCGTATTGTTTAACTTTCACGCTTTGATTAATCACAGATGGCCTCCATGTGGCAAAGTTAAAAAATAATACTAAAACCAGATCAGCGCACTACAAGGCATAGCAAGCTTTGCATATGAATACCCGCCTTTGGTTCATATTTATTTTTCCAAGGAATAAGGCACTTCTCGTGAAATTTGTCCATATTCCATTTACAGTCTTAATTAAGCAAACTCAACGAGACGAACATCGTTTGCTCCGTTAATAATTTCTAATCAGCTAGTTGTATGCGTGCGTGTGTATTTACTCATGGACTAATTGATGAAGAAAAAAGAGTGTGGGGTGGGGTGAAAAAAATCGTAATCAGATAGGGCTTTAACTTTGATATATGACTTTCGGTACTTATTTAGTAGCCGGTAAACACGCGACTAGAACTGTATTGAAATGCTTTACGAAAAAAATAGGTTATCGCTTCCTAGAGAGGTGTTACCAACTCCGTGAGATATTTCATGGCAATCTTAATTAAGCAAACTCAATGAGACGAACATCGTTTGCTCCGTTAATAATTTCTAATCAGCTAGTTGTATGCGTGCGTATGTATTTATTCATGGACTAATTGATGACGAAAAAAGAGTGTGGGGTGGGCTAAACAAAGCCTTAATCAGATAGTGCTTTAACTTTGTTACATGACTTTAGGTACTTATTTAGTAGCCGGTAGACACGTGACTAGAAATGTATTGAAATGCTTTACGAAAAGATAGGTTATCGCTTCCTAGTGCGGTGTTGCCAACTCCTTGACAGATATTTCATGGTGATCTTAATTAAGCAAACTCAACGAGACGAACATCGTTTGCTCCGTTAATAATTTCTAATCAGCTAGTTGTATGCGTTCGTGTGTATTTACTCATGGACTAATTGATGAAGAAAAAAGAGTGTGGGGTGGGGTGAAAAAAACCTTAATCGGATAGTGCTTTAACTTTGTTACATGACTTTAGGTACTTATTTAGTAGCCGGTAAACACGCGACTAGAACTGTATTGAAATGCTTTACGAAAAAAATAGGTTATCGCTTCCTAGTGAGGTGTTCCCAACTCCGTGACAGATATTTTTTTATCCCACTTCCTTTTATTTTATTGGCATTAGCCAAACTTTACGTTGTGTGTGCCTAACAACCAGTAAATATGTATCGGGCTTTTTTCTGCCCAATTATTTTCAGTGAAATTAATATCATATAAATGGCGAAATATAAAATTGATTAAACTCTCTTTGGGTACCTTATATGATTGAAGTGGGTAAATATTTAGCAAATATAATGCTAGGAGAGAAATTAAGTTTTGACGGGGTGAAAAATTGGCATAGTTTTTGACTTTATAAAATAGTAGATATTTCACATGGAAAATAAACTCTGTTTTTTATAGATTAAGATCAGTGAATTACCGCCATCATCAGCTCAAGAAGCACTTATTTACAATGAGCCTCTGAGAATCCTTACACCACCGATGGACTTTAAAGATGATGATACTTTAGTTGTTGATAGTATGGAGTGGCAAAGGGGTTTTCTAAATGATTGTTTTGGGGATATGGCTAGCCTAGACGACTTAAGTTGTGATATAGATATGAGTGAGGACCCAGAATGGGCAAATAGGTTTATTAATCAGTATTTAGGGGTAGCCCCAAAAGTGTCTCTAAACCGGGTTCTCATAAAGAAATTCCTTCACAGGAAAATACAGGATGGCTTGATCAATTATCCCCAAATGCCCTGGAAGGCATACTCAGTGAATTGGGTGATTTTACACCACTGGCAACTAATGCAATTGAACAGACTGGGGTGGTGCTTTTGACGATTCTATGCCACCCCCCATCATTGAGGTTGATGATAGTAGTAATAGTAGTTAAACAATACCCCCACCAGCATTTATACTTCCAGATTTTTTCCTTTCTAACTCTGCTTTGGACCTTACAAATGTCTAAAGCGCAAAATTCGGTGACCCCTTTAACTTTTAAATGTCAGGGGATATAATTACAAACCTCCTGGCTATTACTCATTCCTATGTTAACAAGATTCGAGCCCTTCTTGAACAACAGATGGGGGTGTGGGGAGGGAGGGACAGTTTAAAAGCATCAATAGCACTAAAAAATGTTTTTTAAATGAGAATGCGAGGGAACTCAATTCAAAATACTTGCATACAGAAATGTTGGCCATTCGCCCGCCTTTGTCAAACTATGAGTTTTTTTAGATTGGGTAAGCAGCATTATGACTAAACTAGATAATTATAACGAAGGGGGTAGCGGGTCGGTTGTTTTATTCATAGAAAGTTTAAGCATTAACATATGTAGATTTAAAAAGGATTTTATTTTAAGAGGTGATGGGGAGGGGCCGGTTTCTATAGTTTTAAAATATCATTCTGATTTTGAGGTTTGTAAAGGAATACAACGAATCTTTTCCGATGCGAGGTTACAGTGTTTCAAGCATGCATTTTTGATTGCCGCCTATAGACCTCTGAAAGCTAATGGCTCTAAGAAAAAGTTGGACGAATTAGCAGCTTATAGGGATGGGTCAGTTTCCTAAAGTAGATTTTAATTGTTTAAATGGTCAATTTCTCGTAACATTAAAAGGGAAAAATATTTTTGAGCGGGCTAATGCACATTTAAAGATTGGTGTTACGGTGTTGCAGTATGAAACAGAATTTGAGGAGGGTCAGCATTCTGATAAAACCGGGGTATTATTTCCAGTGAGGGCTCCGTCCATTGAGTCAGTGAAGCATTGGGTCTGGCTTCTATACTCGCCTCCCTCAGAGCCTGATTCAATAGGATGTTTTAATCCAATAACCGATATTAGTAGGGTTTTATGTGAGGGTAAAAAGCAGGATGGTGTATGCTATTATCTTCCAACATGCCTCTCAAGATTTCGTAGTAACTTAAAGTTAAAGCATCGCATGAGACACTGTAAACGTCATGGATACCAGGCTGTGGAAACGGTTAACGGAGATAGAGCGATCTTGTGTTTTAAGAACTTCCAGAACACGCTCCTGTAGAGCAATAAGATCGCTTTGGACTGCGAAGCGAAACTCACAGACGTGTACGATTAGTAAAATCCAAATCGTGTTAAAATAAACGAAGCCATAGGGGTCTCTTACGCTCATGCGCAACGAGATTCCAGTAATACCATGCAAGTGTTGAATGTAGTTGATTCGCTGGGGGTGTAGACTGCATGCGCTTTCCATTGACCAGTCTAATTAAAACAGCTAATGGTGCAATTTCTCGCCTTCGCTACACAAAGTATCCTATGCTCCTATCACCAGATGACAGATTGGCCATTAAAAATCATAAAATATGTTGGGTTTGCAAGGGAGAATTTGATAATGGTGTTGGGAACTGGGGAAAGAGGAAGGTGATCGACCACGATCAATTATGGCAGGATATTACGTCAGGAGGGAGTAACTTTAGAGGGGTTGCACATCAATCGTGCAATGTGAATGTTAGACAGCAATATTTCGTACCGGCTTTTATACACAATTCCAATTATGATTTAAAGTTTATTTTACCGGCGTTGGCCCGCATTGCCAAGGGAGGAGTTGTAGATAATGCATGGATAGATGGTTCTTTTTCATATAATATCATACCCAAATCATCGGAAGAGCTAATGCTGCTAGTATTCAAGTGGAAAACAGTTGCCAAGGGTAACACGTGCCTAAATAAAATCCGTTTTTTAGAGTCTTTCAGTTTCTTCCCCAAGTCCTTAATTCAATTGATTCAGGTACAAAAGAGCGACAATTTTGATAGTTTCCCCCTCCTTAAACAGCGCTTCCCCGATGATGAAATGTATGATTTATTACCGTGTAAGGGCATATATACATATGATTACTACAACTCTGCCTCGAGGTTAGATGAGGTGTCATTACCGCCCATTGAAGCATTTTACAATTCTCTTACTGATATTCAGTGCACCACTACCGACTATGAATTTGCTAAGAGGGTTTGGGCAAAAAAAGGAAGTAAAATGGGTGGGACTACTGTAAACTGTACTTAGCCAGTGATGTAGTGACTCTTCTGGACATTGTCTTTAAAAATACGGATAAAATCTATGGGGAATTTGGGTTGGATTTAGGGTATTATTTTTCCACTCCTCATCTGGTGATGGACTTGAATCATAAAATCAGCAAAGAAAAAATAGGTCTGATCGCCGACATGGATCAGCATCTGTTTGTAGAGATTAATGAGGGGTGGGTATGTTTTTCACGGGGACCGTATCATGAAAACTGACCCAACCGGACAGCACACCGATGAAAAGTCAGATGCAGTTTTTTCGGATATGAATTCCCTTTATCCGTCGGCAATGTCTCACTACTGTTTGCCGTGTGGGAATTACAAATGGCTTAACAATCCATGTGCTTCGAATTTCCCCAACATTGCTACCGTTGAGGAGAATAGGGCACAGGGATGGTTTTTTGAAATTGAGGGTGAAATACCCATGTAAATCCATGACTCGGTAAATACTAGGTGCTCCTACATCGTAAGAAAAGAAATATTATTTTAAATAAAAATATTGCAGACAGGAGTAAAATAACGGAAATATAAAACACTTATGTTGTCATTTTATTATAATGTATGCAAGGTACAATGGCAGATTCAGGGACAAGTTCAAGTGTATTACGGGGACACCGATTCACTCCTGTTAAAAGCTAAAACTGAAAATTTGTTGAATGATTTGGAAAATGGAGAGTACATTACCTCACGAATGGACTACACCGACTGGAATGAATCCCTCTATCCACAGCTAGTGAAACGTCAGGCCCCAAATCAATTGTTAACGTTAAAATCTGAAACGGGAAGCGATCTGATATCCAGTGGTGTGTTTCCTGGGCCGAAGGTATACTGTGTGGAAACGCAAAACAAGGATATCAAACAAGTTTGCAAGGGGGTGCCTAAACACTTTGTAAAAAATAATTTCGATATGAGTCTCTATAGAAACTGTGTGGAACGTAGTTTAGTCCCAAGACCGAAAGTCATGGCGATTCGCTCTTTACAATTTAAAAACTACACAGCTAGACTTGAGAAAAACGCCATTTCGGCAATATCAGACGAGGTTTATGTGCTTGAAGATGGTGTGAAGGTAATACCACACGGTCACTACTTAATATCAGACCGAGTTGAACGTGTAGAGTATAGAAAGCAACTCGGTCTGCAAAAATTAACTTAAATTCATTCATAGTACAAGGTGGGTGGTGGGTGTTTAAATTTTTTTCAATAAATTTTCAATATGTGTGTGTGTGCGAGGCAGAACAGTTACTTTTTGATATTTTCAATATACAAAGTTATTTAACGCCCCCTCCGGCCCGGAAACCCATCCCGCCACAGCGGGCCCCACCGCGCTTCCCGGCCGTCTAAGCGGCCACCCCTGGGGGAAGGGGGTGGGGGGGGGGGGGGTCGCAATTATTTTTTGTAAATAAAACATGTGATATTATTTTAAGTGTTTTTTTTCTAGTGCCTATTTAAAATAGATGTTGTATTTTTTGTTATAAATAAATAAAAAAAGTGTTATTATTAAATATAAAGTGTTCCTGGTGCTTATTTAAAATAAATGTTTATGTTTTTCTTATAAATGAATAAAAAATGAAGTGTATTTTTCTTGTTTAAAGTACTTTTTTCTAATTGTATTATTTGTAAAGTGTTGCTTTTATGTTAATAATACAAGAAAATATGATTCTTTATTGTTCTTCTTCTCATTATTCATGAACGGAGTAGTAATAGGGAAATTATTTAGTCATTAGACATCTATAGTCTACAGTTAGTTGTAGGTGAGCTGTTGAAGGGAACAGCAATATGTATCAATTTAAAACAGCATTCAGATCGTTTCTGTGTGGTCCATCAATGTCAGGCAAAACGACACTCTTAACTAAAATAATAAAAAATTGTGATAAAATGTTTATGAAAAGCCGAAAAAATCTACTATTGCTACAGTATTTGGCAGGAGTCATACGATAAAATAAAATAAATTACTATATCGGGGTTAGGGCAGATACAATTCATACAGGGACTTGATGTTTTCAACATTATTGAACCAAACTCCTAACTGATTATTGACGATTTAGCTGAATCCATTGAACAATGGTCACAGGAAATGCTACAATTGTTTACCGTTCCCTCTCATCATGAACAGATTTTCGTTTCTCTAGTTCTACACGATCTCTTTCATCAGAGGAAATGTATGCGGACACTTGCTTTGAACTGTACCTACTATATCATCTACAGAGTTGTTCGTGATTCTAGCTCGCTAATAACTCTCAATAAACAAATATACCCCAGCAGACCCAAATTTCTACTTTCAGCGTACGATCAGGCAACTAATAAACCCTACGGCTACATCCTATTGGATCTTAATCAAAATACACCTGAGGACATACGTGTAGTCACAGATATTTTTGACAATGAAATTACAGTATATCTTCCCGTGAACAGTAAAAAAGGATATTAGTTGCCATCATGACACTGAAGAAACTACATAAAGATAGACATTTATTTCCGTTCTAAGCACTTCAAAACCTTCACTTAGGAAAGCCATACTCAAACATGGTATTGACAACGATTTCATTAATCTAATATCTGAACTTTGTTTAAATTTAACCGAGGGCAATGTTCAACTGCCAGAAGTAGTTAAGCAACAGGCAAAGCAACATCGTTCCATTGTACGTGCATTGGCCGGTAAAAAGAAAGGAAATAATTTTAAAAGGAAACGTCTTCTTCAAGCGGGCGGTAGCTTTTTTACACTTTTACCGCCAATAATTGCAGGACTTGTAAACAGTTTTCTCTAGATGGCTATACCCTATAAATTGACCCCAATAGAACTTGCTATCTCACCCGTGGAACACTTTGAGGACAATCTGAGTAAATTCATTGACAACGAGAATATTGAAGATGATAAAAAACTGTTTTTACTTCAAGATGCACTTCGCCGAGTGGACGAACATCCGCCATGTCGTGCGAGAGCCAGTGGCAATAGATATAGCTATATATATATATATATATATATATATATATATATATATATATATATATATATTATATATATATATATATATATATATATATATATATATATATATATATATATATATATATATTATATATATATATATATATATATATATATATATATATATATATATATATATATATATATATATATATATATATATATATATATATATATATATATATATATATATATATATATATATATATATATATATATATACATATATTTATTGCAATAAAAGCTGCTTTGGGCCATGGCAAAAAAATGGAAAATCACACAAAATAATAGCACATGATTATAACACTCATAGCAAAGTATAGTGGCCTACATAGCAATAACCACGCAAAATTACAGAACGAAACAAAAACATAATAAAGCACACAATACCATTAAACTAACATTCATAGATAGGTGTATGTTACATCTATCAAGGGCCATGACTACAAAAATAACAAACAAGAAAACAACTTACACACATACAACAATAATTTCAACACTCACCCCACCCCCTTTACAAAAATCTATCTCTATGTGACATACCCAATTTTATATATTTTGCTATCATTCTTATTGTCCCATAATTTTTTGATCCCATTACTGAAACCAATCACTCACTTTTCCCCACATTATCAAAAAATAATTCTTTCCTTAAATTCTGTAATTCGGGACAAAGGGCCATGAAGTGAAGCAGATCCTCACCATTTTCTCCGCACAAAGGGCATGAGTAAGGACCGTCCTTTACCCTTACCCTCCCTAAATATTTCGTCCTTCCTCCAAGTACTACAAAATTACCCTTCCCTGATATATACCACTTAATTTTTTAACTATTTAAACCCGCTTTAAAATAAATATCATATCCCCAGACCTCCTTCCATTGCCGGTAAACGCCGAGGGACACCGAGGCTGTGACTTCACACTGCCATTTCTGAATCTCCTGATCTTCAAGCACACCCTTTACTAATTTTGCTACATTTCCTACTTCCAGTCCTATCCCCTTCCCTTCATTCCAAAAACCTGATAACCCACAACTATTTAAGATTGATTTCACCTGGGAAGCCCATGAACATTTCCTTCTATCCTGCAACACCTCCAGATAAGCTGCATTTACTAACCTATTATTCTGTAAACCAATCACCTTTTCCCAGTATCCTATCATTCTAACCAATCTTTTTACCCTCAATGAAAACAATCCTAGTATGTGTCATTGATCACATTGATCACGATATTTGTCATTGATCACAATAAAGAACCACCTCCTCATGATTCTACTGCTACTGCTGCTGGAACACAATTAAAGAAGGGGGAATTGGATTCAATAGTGTCGAGCATTGGAAATCTAATGCCACACTTATATCGTAAACAAAGTAAACGACTCATAACATATCTCATGGAAAGTGGTCCAGATCATATTCGTGTTGATAGCAATGGGAAAGGAATTTTGATTCAAGGCAAGAGCTTTAATCTACTTGATTTAATCTATGATATGGTTACAAATCGTAAAGGACTCTTATCATTTGACAGTCATCTATACAACTTTCTAAATGCATTAAACTTCCCCAAAATCTTTATTAGCAATAGGCAAATTCTAAAAAAAATAAATGAACATACTCCTTCCTCGTCGTCAACAACATTAAAACATGAAGAAGAAGAAGAAGATTTTAAATCAATCTTGGAAAATACTAGCACACCTAATGTTAACATTGATTTGACAATGAGGAGGAGGAGGAGCAAACTGCTGATAGCTAGACAAAAGCGAAAATGTATCAAGTCAACGTCACCACCACCATCATCACCCACTAGTATACAAAAGGGTAGTGGACGTTACACTACGTGTTTACATTCAAAATGGTTGAAGGTCTGAAACGTGTTTATGAAAATATTGGTGAAGTGGGAAGTTTAAGTTCCCCCACCATCTCTCTCCAAAGTCACAGGTGTTCACACTAAAAGTGTACGAGACTATCTACAAAATGAATCAAGTTACACTCTACATAGAAACCATAGACTTCGTTCTAATCATTATCGAAAATCTAAAGCCTTTTCCCCCCTACATATAATGCAAGCAGTTCTCTTAACTCTAGATGAGATTCAAAGGCGTCAAAATACACCGTACAAGTACATTCTACTTGCAATCAGTGTTTTTAGTCGCTATGCATATGCCATTCCATTGCGGTCAAAGAGAGGTGTTGAAGTTGCTCAGGCTATTGAAAGTATTCTCGAACAAGATTCATGTAAAAAAATTCAAACGGATCGGGGTAGTAAACTTGTTAATCCCCATGTCGAAAAAGAACTAATGAAATATAATACACTGCTCTATCATAGTCATACTCCTATCAAGGCTGCATTGGCCGAACGACTGATAAGAACTATTCGACTTTTAATTTCAAGATATCGTACATTGAAAAATACAACTGCTTTTATTCATGATTTAGATAAAATTATGTTGATTTATAATCAACGACCTCATCGATCACTCAGCCCCAACGGAAGTTCATCATTCTGATCATGATACATTTGATACTTTTCTTAAACAATATTCCAATGAAACGATTGTGAAGAAAAAATTCAATGTTGGTGAAACTGTTCGAACTAATAGAACAACTAATGTTTTTGAAAAGGGTAATTACTTGTGGTCCACTGAACTTTTTAAAGTGGCGAAAATCCTAGACACCAAACCCATAACTTATCGTCTGCGAGATACCAAAGATGAAGAGATTCTTGGCGGCTTTTATGACTATGAACTACAAAAAGTTAAAACTAATAGTGAAATCTATCAAATTGAAAAGATATTAAAGACTCGCACTCGTAGGGTAAGAAACAGTTACTTGTTCGGTAGCTAGGATACAACTCTGATTTTGATTCTTGGATCAGTGTTGAAGATATGGACAATGCCCAATGATTTTTATGTAACATTTATATCTAACGTCTCCGATCCTCTACAATGACTTAAATAAGACAAGTGATTTTTGGACGAAACTCTCCCCCGCCATCAAATTCGATGACGGAAAGTATGAAGTGGCTCTTGTCAACTGTATTCTCAAAAATGCCTATGATATCCTGAGAAAAGATCGTGTGTATGATATAAAAGTTATACCATTCGATTGGTCACTCTTTGTATAGTATGAATGGGTTGAAGCACTTAAATCTAGTGAATATCCACATGTCACATTGAAATATAAAGAATATGATACTATGACGGATTTGTGTCGTACAATCAACAGAAAAATCTCATATCGTAGGAATGGTACATTCCATTTTAATTATTCAATGGAACACGATCGGATTGACATAACCTCACCTGTTGACACTGAAATTATTCATCTCAATGATAATCTGAGAGATATTCTTGGCTTTAAACAGAATATGATCAGTTTTAAAAACGCTGGCACTGTTAGCGGGATGAATCGTGTTATTTTTGCTGATTATCCACCTGGTTTCGCCTCGGACTCTTGTAAATTTCTTTATGCATCCTTTGTGGAAACATCGAGAGTTGGTAATTCAAATGTCCCCCTCCTACGTGTTCTTGAACGAAAAACAACCCATGAACTTGTTCATCACTATAATATAAAGCATCTTCAGTATGTTCCTGCAAACACTTCGTATTTGGAACTCTGTCAGTTAACACTAAGAAGTGAATTGGGTGATCCTCTAGCAATAACAAAAGGTTTAGCTGTGATTACATGCCATTTTCGACCCATCGTCATCACTGCCTAAGATGAACAACAGAAGAATTCCATTCGTCCGTCCTGATATTGACTGCTATGTTGGTGCTCTGAGTCCACGTCAAATAGGTCATGGATTGGACTATTACAAGGGGCGTACTACAATGTCTTGCTATGGTCTTGGTAGCTGGTTTGCTAGGCTATTTCGGTCTGCACTACCCATTACCAGAAAATATCTTGTACCTGCTGCATCAAATTTTGCTGCCTCGACACTACATGACTGGGTATCGGGTAAAATTTTCCACGAGCGTGTTAAAGAAAATATTAGATCTTAAGCAAGAGCCGGTGGTGAGCAATTAAAATCTCAGCAAAATGGGAAGGGATTAAAAAGGATGCGTGGGCATCATTCACTCATCAGTCTCTACCCAGGCGGGAAGCGAAGGATATCAACAACGTCTTTGAGGAATAAAACGAAGAAGACCAATAAGAAGAAGAAGAAAAAAAAAGATTGTTAGATCAAAGAAGGGTTTCTTTTCTTAGGATGACCTATCTCCCGCACAAGGAATCGCATCCATCAATCAGCTCCTCATTGAATCTGTTCAATGCTGAAAATGCTGATATCAGTGTCAAGTATGGCTACTATGAAGAATTTCATCCTCAACAACCCCTCTCGGAAAATATACACTTTCAAATATTTTCCAATGAAGACTATTCCATTGATTTGTCATCAACATTTATTGATTTAAATGTTGCGGTGAAGAAAAAGTCAGACAATACAACTCCAACTGCTGCCAATGGTCTGTCCTATGAAAACTGTATCCTACACAACTTGTTCAAACAAATTAATGTATTTATTAATGGAACATTGGTGAGCACTAGCAATAATTTATCCAACTATGCAAGCTACATACAATTTATGATGATGACTCCAAAGGCATATAAGGAGTTGAGAGGACAGTCATTGGGCTATGAATATCGATCAGGTGTTGCAACTAGCACCATCGAATTTCATTTTGAGAAAAACACTTGCTGCAGCACCTGAGGCAAATGTCATTATCACTTCGGCAGTTCTTCAGGTTCGAAAACAACAGGTTATGAGCTCTGTTGCATTGGCAGTGGAAAAGCTAAGAGCCAATGGTAACAACATTAAACTTCTTGTCCCCCATAAGATCACCAATCCACGTCACATTGCCACTGGCTCTCGCAGTTATACCAATTCTTCATCTATCAATGGAGAAACCCCATTAAAACTCGCTTTGGCCTTTGTGAAGAGTGCCAGTGCCGTTGGATCCTGGACTGAATCCCCCCATGATTTTAATTTTTTGGTCTATCTAGCCTTTTGTGCAAAGTGAATGGTCTTCCACTGTACACTCTATCATTTGATTAAAAAAATCCTACAGAACTCTGTATGAGTTGACCATGCAATCCCCAGAACATGATTCACAACTATTTGAAAATGGAAAAACAGATTCAATGTTTTCAAAAAATCATGGTGTAATTGTTCTGGACCTGTCTGGCACCCAGGATATGAGCATAGTACGAACGGGGAATCTACGTTTAGAGTGCACATTTGCCAATGCCTTGACTGAGAGTATCACGCTAATATCATTGAGTCAATTTGAAACCCATTGGGAAATTACACCCGACGGCAGTGTTCTACTAGACCTAGCACCCTGAACACAAACCAAATTATCAGCGTATTAAATATGGATTTATACATGTCCCAGTACAATTCCTATTGCATACCATCGGACTTCATTGAGAAAATTCGAAGCATTAACAATACCCTAATCATTGTTAATAGCAGTCCATCGACTTTGAAGACCGGTCATTGGCTATGCATCTTTCAAACAGCAAAGAATATTGAATTTTTTTATCCTCTTGGCCTATCATATAAATTCTACACTCCACACATCAACAACTTTATTGAGAGCAGTGGGAAAACTATTATTCAAAATCAGAGGAGAGTACAGGATTTAACGACTAAGACATGTGGCTTTCATGCACTACTCTTGTTCATGTTCACATTTCGTGGCTATACCTACAAGCAGTTTCTTAGCGTTTACGTTGACTTTCCACGATTGAACGACTTTCTAGTGGAAAATATACTTTCAAGCGTGTTTATTATTGATTTTAGTGCCCTAAGAATAAAATGTTCTAAAAATGTATGTAAAATTGTTTATTAATATAAATAATGCATATACATGATAAAAACGACTTTTCTACTCTTTAGATTTTATCTTCTACTACGTCTAGGTATTTGTCGAGAACAATTAATGGAGGTAGATTATCTGAATTCACAGTATACTGATCCTGATGTGCTGCAATGTCAGGGTCACATTTTCTATAGTATAATGTAACTTCACTCTTATCATATCTCTTTGTATAGTCAATTATACCATTTTCATTCATTTTGTAAAAATCACATGTTTCAATTTGCTTATTATAAGCAATGTCACATACAGTGTCCTCAAGTGGTGAATCACATTCCGTCACATCCAAATAAAAATCAGTAGGCTTATAATCATAGTAGCCCTTGTCTTCACAACGATGACGTAGAAACCAAATTCTTTTGTTGTTCCAACAGTTGAATCGTAGACCTGGCTCCTCCTCCCAAAACAATCTAAAGCCACAAAGATACCAATCTCTTAGCAATAAACTAAAATCACGTTTAGGATTCTTTCCAATCATACCAGGATATGTATTCTCCCACTGATTACATTTATCGTAGTGGCAATTAGAGCATAGTTGTCCTCTAGGATGAGAGTCACACACCCCTTCAAGACAGGAATTACAACCTTTAATTTGTACAGCATATCCTCTATGCAATTTACACGGGTTGCATAATCTGCACTTTTCATTATAGTCATCAATCATTGTACAATTCTCACGTGATGACCAGCTGCCCTGTGTATACATGCATAGTGGACATGTATGGAACATTTTTCCATGTGTTGACACTCTCACCGCCAAAATGAAACTGAGCTACGATCAACAAATTGAGTGGGATAGAGAGAGAGAAGTAAATCCTGCTTGAACAACATACTTCTCGTGAAATCAGTCCTAAATTTCTAAGCTAGTGTCTGTGTGTGTTTAAAAGCAAATCCACAATATCATTTTGCCTTGTCGGGATTAATATGTCAATAAATTGTGTAAATGCCTTTGGACCACGACGTATAAGCTTCAAGCAATAGTCTAATGACGGAGAATCAGTTTTCAGTATATCGACAAGCATTCCCAGAGAAAATATCTTCCTTTGAACGGATAACTCCAGAAAATCATCATCTAGAATCAAACGTTTTTCCATAAACACAAGATTCTCCATGATTTTCTCTTTCTCAAATCTATCCATTTTTTAGGGTCTTAACAGTCTCACAGTCAACTTCAGACTGACCATGATTCTTTTTTTTCTACTTTAGAGATATACGCTAACCTACTATAGAAAAAGAAAAAAAACATCTTTGATTTTGAAACAATTTTATTGAGTATAATTACAACAATAATAATCGCTCATTCAATTTATTTTCCTCGATATATTTCACTAGTGTATCTAATGCAGATTAAAGTCTATTTATAATATGCACAAGGTTCAGTTTCACCGCAAAGCATAATTGCTCCTCCAATTTAAATTTGCTAAATGCTATCACATATCTAGCATACATAGCGTCCCATTCAAGACTTAGTCTACATCCTCGTGTTACTTCCACTGCCACGTTTGGTACTCTCGCCTTTGTATCATTGCAGCTACCTGCTCCACAATCAAGCTCCAATAGTGCAAATGTACCACTCATTTTCTTTACTAATATCGTCTCAAATAAAATACTCTCTCTAAATTCAATTCTCTTACTAATATGAAGTATAATGAAAATCACTTTTTATGTTTGAATCCAACTACTAGTCAAGTTACCGTATATGGAGTACCCTCTGTATCGGCTCTCCTTGATTGGCCCTGAAAATAGGTGTTGGCTCAAAAACCAGTCTGGTTACATTACAAAATCTCGCCCCTGCTTCCAAATATAACATGTTTGCTCGCTTTATAGGTCCATTATATAGAGGGATTGGTCGCTATATACCATCTAGCTCTGTATTCCCTATTGCCTTACTACTAACGGAAAGCAGGTCGTCCTCGTCTGGGGTGGGAGGACGTCATAAAGAAATATTTAAAGGAAATGGTAACTTTGTGGGCGGGTGTAAAAAGGGAGGCTTAGAATAGATCGGGGTGGAGGATGAGCGTGCGTAGCTGTGTTGGCCACAGGCGGCTTGGTGCTGCGGTGAGTTGTTAGTAGTAGTAGCAGTAGTAATGGGCCATCAGCCATTACTATGGGCCATAAGCCATTACTATGATGCAACTATGAATATATGTCACACAGGCTGGATATAGTAAACAACAAACCCCAGTTGGAACAGACGTCATCATATAGTTTTCACTGTAACGTCATTTATGGTTGCAATCAACAATTATGATGTCATTCATCTTCTTATATATGAAAATACAACTTTTTTTCAAAAAACTGATTTTATTTTAAATATTATGTTTTGTTACTTACAAAAAGTTCCCAGATATAGCAATTTCCGTTCAAATGAGCAATTCAACAGCCCTTTACGATGTTCCAGTATCCCGCCAGTAATGAAGAAGCAACAAAAAAACGATACAAAACATCACACATTAGTGCTATCCATGCAAAAACGAGATTTTCCTTGTTGTTCAATCCAGGGGACTGTGGGTTTTGAGCCATTGCAATTCTTAAGCTATAGTTTCTTTTAATCCAATGCCATGTTTAGGGCCTTTCAGGCTGCTGTTTGAGTTTCCTTTAAATTGTTTTCAAAGTCAAATTTTACTATTAAGACTAATTTAGATAATAATTACCAAAGTTGAATCAGCTAAAAATGGCAATTTTTGCATAGCTTGCCAGTTTTCTTTAAAAAAGCGTTTATTAATTTTAGGTTGTTATGGGCTGTGGTTTGTTCCCTACTAGGTTGCAGCTAGTGCAGGCAGAGACTTGGCCAAAGGTAGTGGTTGGTATTAAAAACTTAGTCAGAGTGATCAAACACTTGAGAGCCCGATTAGAAGGAAGCCAAAACAGATAGTATCTGTGAGAGGCAAAGCTGACCTATATTTTTTAGAGTTTTATAATAATAATTAGTTTCAATTCTTCACAATAGTCTATCATCCTAGGTTAGAACTGGGACGGATAAAATGAAGTAAGGGTAATTCAAATAGTCTCTCAGTTCTGAGTTCTGTGACTCTCAGTCCACTCAGCGCGTCCCCAGGTGGCGGATAGGGGAACGCCCTGTAGATATGTAGGGTACCTCATGGGTAGTGAGGCGCGGACCAAGGGGGGACCCAGTCTCTAGGGGTCTTGAAACATAGCTGGAGCACCCTCGTCTGGGGGCCATAAATTTATATGAAGAGGAAAATGACCCCTCTAATGTGCACTGGGCAGGGCCCATCGGCGTATGGATACGTCCCCTCAGTCACAAATCTTCCCCCAGCAATGGGTTAAGTTGCTGGTGTTGCAGGATACCAAAAGAGCGCACTATCGGTAATAGATACAGTCGGCCCCTGGTAGGGACAGACAGGAGTGGCTTACCGCTGTCATGAAGCCAGCCAAGAAACCCCTTCTTTAACTTGAATGATGAATATGAATAAGAGATCAAATTTGAGAACCAGTGCTACCGCGTCCAGGGTAACCGACGATAAAGCGTTAAGAGCTACCGCGTCCGGGGCAGCCGACGACTCGACAACCGTGAATCGCGCGAATATATCTACGTTGACAACTCCAATCCTGGAGGCTACTGTTTTTCCAAAAATAACTATGTCAATAGGTACCTTCAACACTAGAACCCTCGCTAAACAAGGAAAAATAGACCTACTCCTAAGAGAGATAACACGGTACAGCTGGGACGTTATCGGTCTCGCCGAAACCCATCTTCCAGTCACTGGTGAAGAGAAACATGGAGATGTTACCCTTCGACTTTCGGGACGTAATGATGGGAAACATCGACAAGGTGTAGGTTTCCTACTGTCTAATAAAGCCAGAAAATCCTTAATCTCCGTAAACCCCCTCACGGAACGGAACATCATGATCCGCCTGAAAGGTTCACCCACCAACCTCACAGTTATCGAAGTATACGCTCCGGATTCCAGAAGAGACGACGAAGAGTCTAAAAACTTCTATCTCCAGCTTCAAAGTCTAGTTAATTCTGTCCCTAAAAAGGACATAATCTTTGTCATTGGTGACTTCAACGCCATCGTTGGAAACAACCACACAGGACACGAAGATGTAATGGGCAAATTTGGACATGGAAAATTGAATAGAAGAGGAGAACGCCTTATCGAATTCTGCAGAGACAGCGATTTAGTCATTACAAACACACTGTTCAAGCACAGACATCGCCGTAAGACATCCTGGACCTCACCGGATGGAAAAACTAAAAACTTAATAGACTACATCCTCGTGTCTAGACATTGGAAAACGCCCGTCCTAAACACAGTCACGCTAGCTGGTGGCGACTTTAACAGCGACTACTCGCTTGTCATGTCTAGGTTCAAAACAAGACTTAAAACAGCATCAAAGTTGTCTAAAAAAAAAAAACGAATTTCGAGTAGATCTACTGAAAGACGAGAACACACGTATGACCTATATCATCATTCTATCCGAAAAAATTTCAGAGCTCACGTCGAGCTTTCCACCTATCCTGTCTAAGGAAGATATTGACAACCTCGTGACTAGCAGCACAAATATCATATGTGATGTCGCTCATTCCACACTGGGTACCCAAAAAAACATTCAGAAACCTTGGATAACAGACAAGATCATCTACCTCTGCGACGAAAAGCGCCAACTCACGAACAAGCAAGATAAAGAAAGTAGGGACCGATACAAGCAACTCAAACGAGCTGTTGAGAAAACCATCAGACGTGCTCATCGTGCTTTTATTAAAGGAATGTGTGATCAATGTGAATCAGCCTTCAAGAAAGGAGACCCCCCCCCCTACATGTATAGAAGAGTGCGGGAATTGGCCATAAAGAAGGACATCAAAGCGTGTTCCCTTCTCGACGAACATGGAAACCAAATACAATCCACAGACGGAATCGGCTCTCGATGGAAAAAACATTTTAAATATAAACTGAATCAGGACATCCACCCAGACCCAACAATTCTCGACACTTTTCCCATAACCTGTACAGATCCAAGTCCTCCCCCTCTTCACTCTGAAATAGAAGCAGCTATCAGAGACTTGAGAACAAACAAAGCTGCCGGCCCCGATGGAATCCAGCCCGAACTACTGAAAGTAAACTGCAAACCACTCCTTGAACTTTACCACAAAATTGCCACAGCTGCTTGGGAAAAATGTCACTTCCCCTCGCCCTGGTGCGAAGCCACGATAATCACCCTGCATGAGATCTGCAACAACTACCGCCCAATAAGTCTTACCAGCCACGCAGCAAAAATCCTCAAAAGAGTCATGATAGGGCGTATACGAGCCATTCCCTCAATGGTCATTCCGGAATATCAAGCCGGCTTCCTACCAAATAGATCAACAATTGATCAGATATTCACTGTTCGGCAGATCATGGAAAAGTATAGCGAACTTGGCCACAGCATCTACCACCTTTTCATAGACTTTAAACAAGCTTTCGATCGGATATGGAGCGAAGGTCTATGGCACATCCTTCTTCACTTTGGCATCCCATCCAACCTGATCTCGTTGATCAAAGACATGTATAAGAAGTTCAGTAGCCGCGTCATGACTGGAGAAGGACTTACCGAGAGCTTCAAAACCTCTAACGGAGTACTTCAAGGTTGCCTAATATCACCGGAGCTGTTCAATCTCTTCCTAACTGCAGCCCTTTCACTCACAGACAACCCACCCGGCACCTTTGTCGGAGGAGTGGTGATAGACAAACTAGGATATGCTGATGACATAGACCTAATAGGCGAGTCCCTTCAAGATCTACAATCTCAGGCTAACAGCGTTCACTCTTCCACCAACCTCTTCGGGATGGCCATCAACACCTCAAAAACGAATGCCATGCTTTGCTCACGCAAGTTCGATTCACAGGTAAATCTCAGCCTTCAGCTTGGTGGAGATACCATTGAGTGGGTGAAAGGCTTCACCAACCTTGGGAGCTTACTTACTTCTGATAACAACCAACTCAAAGACATCAAGAGACGCCTGAGACTTGCGAACTCCAGTTTTAAAGCTCTGATGCCCATCTGGAGGAATAAGAACTTAACAACAACTCTCAAAACAAGACTCTTCTACTCCCTCTTATTCCGATCGCCATCTATGCCTGTGAATCCTGGACGCTTAAAACAGACGATCAATGCCGCCTAGTTGCCTTTGAAACCAAATCCCTACGACGCATGGCTGGTATCACCTGCCACGACAGAATCTCCAACTCCAAGCTTCTCCATAATCTGAAAGTCAAATTTACGATACTGGACCGAAGATAAACTTCGATGGACGAGTACACGGTTCTCGCCCCAGAGGTCGCCCTCCGAAGAGATGGAAAGAAAACTTCTCACCCTACAACCTGCCACAACTCTGCCGCCTGGCCGACAACAGAAGCACCTACAGGAGGCATATCAATGAACTGGTTAAAGAAGAGGCCCCAAAACGACCTTCAAGGACGGATGGGACATAAGTCAAGTCAAGTCAAGTAAGTTAAGGGCAACTGAGATTGTTCATATTATATGGGCTTTGCCTAAAGGGAAACCCACTGGAATCAGCTACTGCAGCAACCCTGATTATTTGCAGCTACAACTAAATACCTTTTCACTAAATAACTGTTTTGTAAAAAAAAGTAATTTCTTCTTTATCAGTGAGTAGAATAGAATTCTTCGCACAAAGAAGACAACAAAAACAACTAAATTTGAGAAGAAAATATTTGAGAAACTGGCCCTTGTTTAGTGCCACACTTGAATTGCTGATCTAAAGAAAGAATCCTTAACTATTCTTATTGCAGATCTAAAGATAGAAAGAGAACTACCAGTTAGCCCAATGGAGAAAGACCTGTTTCAAAATGAAAAGCTATGATTCAATCACGTGCTTAAAAAAAGATTAATCTAAAAAAACGAAGTTTTCCAAGGGAAGTAAAGAGCGAAGTTGAAACTTAAAACGGACAAAAATTATTGCTTTACAGCGTATCTAATATATATCAATCAAACTAGTACAAATAAACGAACTAATTACGATTCCCTGTGTTTCTAGGATTATAGAAACTAGCGCTTTACTGAAAACACAAAAATCAAGCATTAAAAACAGGAATATTGATTTGGAGTGAAAAGTGAGTACGAAGCCTGACAACAATACACTAATCTATGAAACTTATCATAGTCTTACACCAGTTGTGACGTCAGTAACTTTCCATATACAATTAAAATTATCTTAAAAACTTAAGCATAAAATTAAATTTTTTAATAACCTAAAGTCATTGAACAGCATACAGATTATTGAATTGATTTATCAGGTAGCATTTTGGTATAATATTCAATAGCGGTACAAGCTATAATATCAATAGAGATTAATAAACAATCTTCAAATGTAAGAAATATGCCTTAGTATTACTTGAAACAAAGAGCCACAATAGCCACAATATAACTTTTATATTGTGGCAAAATAAAGCCACAATATAATCTTTGAAAATGCGGTTATTTGTCTCTATACAACAATGGATTTCAAGCTATGATACAAATTCTAAAGCAAGTCTATAGTCCTAATCCTAATACTTTCAAGATGGCTTTATTTTGAACTTGTCTACAAACTAATCATTACATGTCCTTTTCAAAACCAAAACGACAGCCAGGCATTGAAATTAGCCATCGTGCAAAAGTGATACCAAATTAAACGAGAAAAAAATAATGCAATAATCCTAAAATGAATTGTTATTTATCTTAAAAGGGATTGATAATATTTTTATTCTGTAAAAAGTGTCCTTAATTGGTTTGTTTTTACTGTACCAAAAATCCTATATTATTGTGTGTTTTCAGTAAAGCGCTAGTTTTCTATAATCCTAAAAACACAGGGAAACATAATTAGTTGGTTTATTAGCACTAGTTTGATTGATATATATTAGATACGCTGTAAAGCAATTATTTTTGTCCGTTTTAAGTTTCAACTTCGCTCCTTACTTCCCTTGGAAAAACTTCTTATTTTTAGATTAATCTTTGCTCGTTTTGATTGAAATTTAATGTAGAAACAACCCTGCCATGATCTTTTTAATTTATACGGGGTAATTTCTGTTCGTTTTAAGTTTTAATGTCATTCCTTAGTTTCAGTTGAAAACTTATGAAGCTGTCTAAGGGCGTATTTAGAAGTTTATATTTATGCCTAGTCACTTTTTATAAATTTGACTTGATAGCACATTCCCATAAAGTGCACTTTCTGTTTTTCCACCCATTTTTCCAAATGAAAAAAGTGCCTTTTTCAATGAAATAACAAATAAACGGTGTTTTTCAAAACCTATACAGGAGCAAAAAATATAAGGGCAAGGACATCCCTTTCCCTCAATTACCGCCATTAGAACTAGCACACAGGCTTCATCGCAGAGTCAAGTTTGAAGGTTTGATTCAAAGGTGTTGATCATTCAAGCTTAATTTTTGGTAGATTTTTAGTTGAACTTTTTAGTTTTAGTTAATTTGTTTTCGCAATAATCTTTTACTTTTAAGATGAGTAGAAGATTTATGAAACTTACAAAGGGGGTTTGGAGGGGGGTGTATATGTGAGGGGTTCTTATAAACCTCCAGTTAAGGGCTTTTGACCATAATTGTTGCAATGGTTCCGTCTTATGCTTCCAAACTCTAACTTAAGAAGTGGCACCAAAAGTGCCGTTTTTAGTGTTATATGGCAGCTATGGATGGTAAAATTGATAAAAAGCACGTAGATATGAGTGATACGAGCTATAAAAAATCTATCTACGATGTTCTGGTTGCACGCTAGCCCACTCCTTGAGAGATGGCATAAAGTGCCTTTTTTCGTGCCATATGGCACTTGTGGATGGTGGAATTTATATAAACCACGTACATATGAGAAATAGCTTTTGAATGAGCTCTTAGGCATTTCTCTCTGATATTCTAGTAACCCGCTAAGCCTGGAAAAAAAGAAGAAAAAAAGACCGTTTTAAAGTTTTTTAGCTTTTAGTCACTATGAGCTGTGGTTCGCTCGTTACTAGGTTGCAGCTAATGCTTCAACCATGACAAAGAGTTCATTGTGAATTCTCCCAAGAAACTAGTTCATTTTGAAATCTGTGAAATCTAATAGATGGTAGAATTTGTAAAAACCTAGTAATTATAAGCAATAGTTTATAATTGAGCCATTAAACATCTATCTACGATGGTGTGGTAGCCATGTGTGGGAATGTTTCAGTAGCTTACTGGTGAGCAGACAATTTATAAAACTTACTAAGGGGGTTGGGAGGGGGAGGGTGCGGGAAGGATTCTTGTAAACCCCCAGTTAAGGGTTCTGGAACATAACTATCACAATAGTACCTGTTTTGTACTTCAGAGCTTTTCCACTTATGAAGTGGCGCCAAAAGTGTTGTTTTCAGTGCTATATCGCACTTATTAATGGTAGAATTGAAAAAAAAACACGTTGATATGAGCAATAGCTTTCAAATGAGCCATTAAACATAACTCTTATAAGTTCTGCTAGCCCAATAGCCTCAGCTTTTCTACTTGAGACATGGCACAAAAAGTGCCGTTTTTAGTGCCATTTGGAAATTTTAGATGGTGGAATTCATAGAAAGAACGTAGATATGAGCAATATCTCTCATATGAGCTACAAAAAATCTGTCTACGATGTTTTGGTAGCCTGCTAGCGCCACCACTTGAGAAATGGCAGAAAATACCATTTTAGTGACATGTGGCACTTGCAGATGGTGGAGTTTATAAAAAGCACGTAGATATAAGAGATAGCTTTTGAATGAGCTATTAAGCATCTCTCTATGATGTTCTGGTGACCCGCTAGGCCTGGAGAAAAAAAAAAACAGAAAGAAAAGGGAGACAGATCAGTGCTAGCGATGCAAAAAAGCGATTTTCCTTGTTGTTCAAGGAGGGGAGCTGTAATTTCCCTGTATAAGGTTTTTGATAATTCTGATTCTAATGTTACATTTTTCATTTTGATCTAACTCTATTTTGGAGGGGTTTGAGGCTTTTTTTTCGAAGTCACCATAAATTTCTTTTTGCAATAAACTTTTACATTTAAGACAAACCGAAATAATAGTTAATAATAATAATAATAATAATTTAGTTATTCATAACCCACTGCACAAACAATGTGAAAAATAGTGGAGTAAAGAGAAAAAGGAAAAAAAATAAACACACAAAGCACTTAAAGTAAGATAAACAAATAAAAAGGAAATTCAGCGAAACAAACGAACGAGAACATGGTGAGGGGACAGTTTTTCATAGGCATTTGCAGACAGTTTTATATGTAAATCACGAATTTTTTTCATTTATATCAGGTGTGTTATACTTTTTGATAATACGGCGATTACGAAATGTTAATGGAAGATACAAAAAAAATTTGCAATACCAATAATTGTATTTCCTTAATTTATACCAGGCCAACGTAGGCTATCAACTGAACGTATAGAAGAATAATTACAATTCAAAGGAGAATTCGTAGCATTACCTTTGAAACAGAGATACTCGCACTTTTCAACATTTAAATTAAGTCCAATATCTAAAAAACCTTTTCTCACATTATCCACCATTTTAGACAAAGAAAATTTGCTCCTACTAATAAGAAGGATGTCATCCGCGTAAGCAATATACGACACATCAAAAAAACAAAAAAACAAGTATCGGCCATCTTAGAGAGCACTGTAGAAATACAAAGCTTAAAAACATTAGGGGATAACACGACTCCTTGGCGTACTCCGCATCGAACATGAACATTCTCTTGGACATTAACCCCGTTCATGGACACTAACCCCGTTACTATTCGTTAATCAGCGTCAGATGGCAATTTTTTTCACTAGGCAGTTTTTTTCAAAATGTTTCTTTTAACTTTTAGTTACTATGGGCTGTGGTTCGCTCTTTACTAGGTTGCAGCTACCACTGCAACCATTATACCAAACAGTCGAGAAGTTTGCTGAATGTACCATCTGAGCAAACCGATTTCATAGATACAAGGATAAATGACGGGCGACAGAATGCATTGGACTTGTATAATTTAGGCTATAGATTTGCACATTAGGGGGGTTGGGATAAGGTTAGGTTGAATTAGGTTTTTAGCCCCTTTCTGAGATTTATTTACCCCCCCCCCCCTAAATGTGCAAATATTTAGCCCAAATTATATTATTATACAAAGTAAAGTATTATATTTTCATCATGCTATGGCATCTTTCATTATGATTAACCTAACAGCCCTTCTTGAGTGTGTTTGGTACAATACATAGGTACCATTAATTTTTCTTTCAAGAGGGCATAGACTAATGCTACCAATTTTCTGTGTTTTTTTAAGTTAATCGCTGATGGTGGAATTTATAGGAAGGATGTAGAGAGGGCGTAATTTGACATGGGGCAGGGGGAGGCAACTGCCCCCTCTAGACCCAAGTTTGGCCCCCACTCCTCATTTTATCCCCAGTTGAAATTTAGTTTCTGCAAAAAAATCTTGTCAAAACTAAGATAAGCCTTCATAATTCAAGCATCCAGTGAAACAGGTCAGTTTTCTTTAGTATATCTTTGTCTCTATGGTAATATATGGCTCATTTTTCCATTTTCACTATCATTTTCACTTGATTTGGAAAAATTGAATCCAACTTTGCCTCCCTCCTCAGGATTTTGACGAAACTACGCCACACACGTAGATATGAGCAATGTCTTTTATATAGGTAAATAAGGCTCTAAAATCCTTATTTACCTGGGAATGCCCATTGGAAATTCAATTAAGGAAACTACTGAGCTTGCAATCCAAAATCTTGAAAAAAAAGACAAGGATAGCTTATGAGTCACTTGTCTCTAACGTTACACACCCTAGTCGTTTCCATCTTTCTAAACTTTATAATAGTCTAACTGTGCCTCATCTTCTTGTTCTGTCTCCTATTTGGCAACTTTTTCCTGCTTAAAAAAAATTGTTCACCGGATTTATTTTAAAATTGCTAAATTCCTTTTACACATGCCCCTTTGGACTAATAACTCTTTTTTGTCCCAAAAATTTAAGCTCATTTTTCCTTCCACAATTATTGATAAAAGAGTAAAAGATTTTAAATCTTCCGCCAGTAAACTAAATCATGATTGGTCTTCTTTATTTTTGTGATTTTTATGATTGGGTTATGATTTTTTTTTTTATGTCTTTTGATTTATGTCTTGATTATCTTGTGATTTTGATAAATGATTTGTGATTATCTCTATGATTATTATGATTGTAAAAACTACTTCTTTTTGTCTAGTGTATAAGTTTCCTTCTCTTTTCTCTTTTTTCCCCTTATGTACTCTGTCATTTAGGGGATCCGCACCGGTGACAGGTTATAAATAAATTGAATTGAATTGAATATGAGCTACTAAAAATATGTCTAGATACATAAGATACCAATACGCCCAATAACAATACGCTCACACCGATACGCGTGATACAAATATGCCCGATACTGATACAGTGTGGAGCCTTTCTCCAGGGACTATGGAGGGTCGTATTATCACCAAAACCAAAGATACTTGACCTTTGACATATGTTGAACAAAATGACTATCTCAAATTATGATTAGGTGACTTTGGGGGGAGGGGACCTTCAGGGAGGAGGGGGCTAGTTGTCCTCCAATCTTTTAGTCACTTAAAAAGGACACTAGCAAATTTAATTTCTGTTCGAGTGAGCTACTATACATCTCTCTATGATGTTCTGGTCACCCCCTAGCACTGCTAGAAAAAAGAAAAAAAAACGAAAAAAAAAACGGGAGACGCATCAGTGCTACAACAAGGAAAAAGTCATTTTCTTTGTTGTTCAAGGACGGGGACTGTAATTTCTCTGTGTAAGGTTTTCAACCATGGTGATTCCAATGTATTTTGATCTGACGCCAATTTCGAGGGGTTTCAGATTTTTTTCGAAATCATCATTAATTTCTTCTCGCAATAAAATTTTACTTTTAAGACGAGCCAAAATAATATTCACCATTCCTTAATCAGTGTCAGATGGCAACTTGTTTCCACTAGGCAGTTTTTCCTAAACATAATTTTTGACTTTTGATTCTGACCGTGTTAAAGAGTTTATAGTAAATTCTCCCAACGGACTAATGAGACTTACTAGGGGGGGGGGAGGGGGAGCATACGGGAAGGGTCCCTTGTAAATCTCCAGTTAAGGGTTTTGGAACATAATTATTACAATAGTACAGTTTTATACTTCGAAGCTTTTCAACTTAAAAGTGGCACAAAAGGTGCCATGTTTGTGCTATTTGGAACTTACGTATGGCAAAACTGATTTAAATCACGTAGATATGAGCAACAGCTTTCAAATCAGCAATTAAACATCTCTCTAAGGAATTCTGGCAGCCCACTAGCCCCTAGCTTTTCCACTTGAGACATGGTATCAATAGTACAATTTTTAGTGCCATTTGGCAGTACCAGGTGATGAAATTTATAAATAAAACGTATATATTAGCTTTAATGTCAGCTATTAAACATCTGTCTACGATGTTTTTGTAGCCCGCTAGCCCCACCTCTTGAGAAATGGCAAATAATGTGCCATATGGCACTTGCAGATGGTGGAATTTATAAAAAGCACGTAGATGTGAGAAACAGCTTTCTAATGAGCCATTAACCATCGTTCTATGATGTTCTGATAAACCGATAGCCCCGGGAAAAAAAGGAGACAGATCAGTGCTGCCCATACAAAAAAGTGATTTTCTTGTTTTTCAAGGTTAGAGACTGTAATTTCCCTGAATAAGGTTTTCGACTATGCTGATTCGAACGGTGTACTTTTCATTTTAATCTGACGCCATTTTCAAGGGATTTCAGGCTTTTTTTTCGAAATAATCATAAATTTCTTTTCCCAATAAACTTTTATTTTTAATACGAACTGAAATGATAGTTACCATTCCTGAATCAGTGTCAGTGCAGTTTTTTTCTAAACGCGTTTTTTAACTTTGTGTTACTATTGGCCGTGGTTCACTCTTTACTAGGTTGCAGCTGCCGCTGCAACCATGATAAAAAGCAATAAAAGTTAACAAATGCTTACTTTTTCACTGCCATAATAAAAATATTCTCCATCATCTTCAAATTGACTAGAACCATTTTTCCTCCCTTTGTCAAAACTTTCAGCAAATTCATCTTTGACTTGCTGAAAAAAAAACAATCAAAATCAAAATGAATGTTAACCAAGGATAAACATAAAGAGAAGAGAAAAACTCAAACTTCCATCCAAATTGTGTATTTATGGACTGATCAAACATCATGAGAAAGTTGAGGTTACTTTCGATAGACTTTACTTCATCCTGTTCAGCAGAATACAGACACATTTTGATAGCTCAGCAGTTTTAATCAAATAAATATATTATATAAATATATTTTTCGAATTAGTTACTGTGGATGAAGATAGTTATTCCAGAGAAATACTTTATGTGACTGTCTATGCTAAAGCGAATTTGCTAGGACATATCGGCCACTAAGAAATAAATAAGACAATTTAGCCAAATCCTTATTTTAGCTTGTTCAAGGATGTGAAAGTAAAAAGCTTTAAGAAATACAAAAAAAATGTTATGCATGGCAAGGAGCCTTTGTAAACAATAAAGTTAAAGCCCTGTTCCCATCTTAAATAAACAAGAGGAATCAGTGACACGAAAATGCAGTTTCCTTAGAATTTTAATCTATGTGGTAGAGAGATCTTAGGGTAGATTTCTAACAGGACTAGAAAAAAAAACCACCAATGAACTATAGCATACAAAAAATTCTGAAATATAAGCGAAAAAAAATTATAATTTGTAGCTAATTCAGGAAGTATAACTACTAACTCGATTAGTCTTTGTTATTTTGGAATAGCAAAAATGGAATCGTCAAATTTCCATGATTTCAAATTTTCTGAAATATAGCATACAAAAAAATAAATATTATTAAACTCCTGCATCTTTTTCTGAAAGCAGAAAAAGAAAATAAAATCTTTGCCAAAACCAGTTTTGGCAAAGATCAGGGAACACTACGATAGCCTAATGGTACTATGAACTAAACAAAACAAGAAAGTGAGAAAAAAGATAAGTAAGATCTAAAAAGAAAATCTTAGTAGCAAAATCAGACCTTGTGATTTGCACTTTTTAGCTGTTAAGTTAATAAATCAGTAGCCAAAGGTATTTTTCCGGTGGGGATAGAGTATTGCACAAGTATCATGTTATCTTTTGATTTCAACCTAACCTGGTTCTTTCCTGAAATCGAAATAAAATTAAAATTAAATCGAAATAAAATCGAAATAAAATAAAATTAAATACATCCTTTGGTCACTTGACTTTGAATAAAGTAAACTTCAATAAAAAAAACTTACCAGCGAGTTGCATACAGCAATATCTGTTTTATAAACAGAGGGACTAGTTTTAGTAGGATAGTTTACCAACTTATCATTTGAGGTATCTTCTACAGGAGGTTCTAGATTGCTGGAAGAATCTTCAGCCAAGAAGCTGTTTTCAGAGGTTGTATCAAATCTGTTTCTCTTTGGAGCAGGTTGAGTCATTTGAGTGTTTTGAGACTGGTAGCTAGGTTTTTGTATTTGGCTAAGTGTGTTATCAGGATTAGCAAGACCTTTAACTTTAAGTATCTCAGCCACTTTTATTAATGAACTAGTTTGAGCTTGTGGAACGGTCACTTCACCTGTATACATAAATTTCACCAAAGACAGCAGATCATCAAATTTTACGTCCTTTAGAATAATAATAGGATGGGGATGTGAGATCCCTAGAAGCAGTGTTTCAAAATAGAAACTACAAGATGAGAGAACAAGTCTGTGACACTTGATGCTTTGACTGTCACATGATAGGGTGACATCTGTGAAATGTTCACCGTTTAATAGAGATAAAAACGCTCCATGAAATACATCCAGGTAGTTGTTCCACTTTAAACAAAATTCTTTTTGCTCCATTTCAGAATTAGTGACTAAATCCTTGAATGACACAAATCTGCTGAAATAAATTGAAACATATAAACAAGTATTCCAAACCACGGGCATTACAGGTACTAAAGTTGAAAATTAAGGAAGTACTCTACAATTAGAAATTAAAGAGCAACTCAATGCATGTACTTGTCTTTCAAGGCTACAATATTCCATTTCAATTTATAAATATACCTAGCCAGGGCCGTCACGCATGGGAAAGGGGGAGACCCTCAACCCCTAATGTTTTCGTCACTCGGTAAAAAAAACTAAGTCGGTAAAATCATGGTGCGAAGTGCGACGATTTTTCCGACGCCTCTAAAATTCTTTGTTCAGACAATAAAGACCACGAGAATGCTGACATGTCATCTACAGAAGTTTTGAACTTGGTCGGTAAACGCAGCAGTTTTACCGTCTCCTGCCGTGATTTTATGAATGGTAGTCACTGTCAAAATTTCAGTCGAAGTCGTATATAGTAGCAGAGACGTAAATAGTGGAAGTCATATATACAATTTTCCATTTGGTTAAATAAACAGCATTAAAATAGTGACATGATATGTACCGAAATCTAAATATCGATTGGTAAATGCAGCGGTTTTACTAACTTGTGCAGTGATTTCACACATTGAATTCTAAACGGACATAATGCTAATTATTGACAAAAAACGGTCAGTAAAAATGACCAGCCAGACGGTAAAATCTCTAGCTCCCCCCACCCCCGGAACATTTTGGCTAGTAACGTTTTGGACTATCTCTGTGAATATTGAACAGTAGGCTTTCATATTTTGCAAGAATTCTTAAATTAAAATTCTCAAATTTAGTTTTTGTATGCAGCACTGAAAACTCTTATATTTAACCTACTAGCTATAGACTCATGCCCAGCCAGTGTAATATGATGACCAACAATATTTCCAAAACCAATTAGATTTTGGGTCATTGAACTAATCAGAGAAGAGGGTTGTCTAATTAGATAGCTGACACATAGTATTGCTAAACTCTATACTTTCTCAAACTTTTAATGAAGACACATTCTGTGAAATTTAGCAGCAAAAATTTGTCAGTCTTGATATACCCTGGGCTCTAGCCATTTGTGGTCAAAAATAGTTGGCTAGATTTTTACAAGCTCATCAAATCAAGACATGATTCTATTTATAATCATTTATGTACATAAAGATAAACATATTATGAGATAAACATATAAACATATATTATGAAATATAAACATATATAAACATATAAACATAAAATATGAAATATAAACATATATAAACATATAAACATATATTATGAAATATAAACATATATAAACATATATTATGAGATAAAGATAAACATATATGGATAAAGAAAAGGCTTTAGAAAAGATCAGAGTATTATTCTTCAACAAGTAATGATGTGCTTAAAACTCATAAGCATATTCTTGCAAGGGGTTAATATTCCACAGCTAAACTTTCTCAATATTAAACAGCTACATAGCCTAGTTTTCTTTGATATAAACTTTGTATTGGTACAAACTTTGAAATACACTGGATAGTAATGGTAACAGAAATATCTGTTAAAACAGCCGTTTTTTTTAATAAAAAGAATCAAACCCTGTAAATGAATACAGTTCCGTTTTTTTTCCTCCATTTCTGATTCTGTTCTGTTTTTTAATTGCCATTTTTGTCTGTTTCTGTTTTAGCCAAACACAGATACGGTGCATACAGAAACAGATACTGTTTTAGCCTAGTACAAAGCATTATAAATTTTCAACAGAGAACATTATTTGATTTAAGATTTGAAATATACTAAATATGGGCATAACAGCTCTTTTTCTTTTTTGTTATGAAATAGTGTAAAATGTTTTGAAGCAGAAAAAGAAGGGAAAAGAAGGAAGAAAGAAGGGAAAGGAGTGAGTAAGGCAGCTAACTACAGATTTGATTAGTTATCATTTGCTTGACGTTTCTGTGACCAAGTGTATACACTGTTGGATGTTCAGCCTCTTTTTCTGTGCTAATACTAGTTCAGAAGCTCTTTCAGAGTTCTTTCAGCAATGGATTCAGAATGCTTCTTAGTTTTGATTTTCAGTTCTGTCTTTTGTTTTTCTAATTTTACAAGCTATTGAAATTTTGCTGCACAGCAGGGATAAAAAAAAAATAGAAAAGTGTAAACCCAAGAAAATCTTATTGCAAATAGAACTTAAGAGGCTATTTGCAGAAAAAAAGAAGATTTTTCGATCGAAAAAAATTCACGTGTTTTCCTTATAAAAAAAAAAACTCATCTGTTTTGAAATTTGAGATTTATGGAAGATACATTACTGTGTACAACAACCTATAATTTTGCCTTAAATCAAGCAAACTGGAACTATAGGCAAGATTTTCGGAAAATGGAGGTTTGCTGCCCAAGCAAAGAACCATGTTGGCACAATGTATTATTTATTTATTTGTTGCTTTTTTAGACCAGGGCATTTCGTATAGAAGGAGTTGTCACAGAAACTTAAAAAAGGATTCATTGAATTGGAAATTGAGAGGAATAGTGCCCTTTTTAACAGTCGAAAGTGATTGGAGGGCAAATACCCCACCACGCCCATCATTAACTCAAACACATCCAATCAAAATTTTGAGATAGCCATGTTGTTCAATGTAGTTGAAAAATCAGAAAATTATGTCTTTAAGGATGACATCACCACCCCCCAACAGCCCTCAGGCCCAGGATTTTAAACTATGCCCTGGGGCATAGGCTAGAAGGTTTTTATAGCAATGGTGGTCGTATAAACTTCGGAAGGGACTCATTGGATAGGTAAACAAAAGTTCTAGTCCCATTTCAAGAGTCAAAGTGATCGGAGGGCAGCTACCCTCCCCCAATACGTTGAATTTTCCCAAAATGCATCCAATATAAATTCTGAGACAGCCATTTTATTCAAAATAGTCCAAAAATCATATAACAAGATTTTTGCGGTTGAAAAAAAAATAAAGAGCCTGGGGGCAGGAGTTGTAAATTATGCCCCGTGGGCGTTTAAGATTTTAATGGAAGGAAAATAGAAGGGTTAAAGTTTTATGGACTATTTTTATACTTGATTGATTTTTTTTTACTTTCATCTTGTTGTCTTTGTGGTTTCTTTGTTTTGCTTACTTTTACTCGAGATTAATTAAAAAAACGTTTTAAACAAAGCAAGTTCTTAAAAAAAGTAAAGAACTCCATTAATCCATAATGAACAAAAATAGAATCAAATAATCTACCAAGAATACAACTACCACAAATCAGTATCGATAAATAAATGAAACCCGAAACAAACAGAAATTAAAATAAATAAGAGTCAAACTCAAAACGAGCAGAATTTAATACGAGTAGGGTTCTAAACCCCAAGCTTTCTAAAAGCCAGAATATAACTTGTACTTTACTGAAAAAAATCCAAAGGAATTTACTGAAAAAAATCTGCATTGTCAGTTTAATATACATATGCTGATATTTATTCCTCCAAATCTTAATTGATTTTTGATTTCTTAAACTTAGAAAAGTGAAAACATTTAAAAGATTTTTTTTCCAGTTAAGTACAAATTATATTCTGGCATTTAGAAAGCTTGGGGTTTAGAACCCTACTCAAGACTCTTACTCTGACTCTTAAAAAGAAAACTAGAGGGTCTTATTACCAATCCAATGGGCCCCCTCCGACGTTTATATGACCATGTTTTCTATAAAAACCTTATATGTCCCCTGGCATAACTTACAACCCTTACCCTGGGGGTTAAAGGTTTCGTTATCCTCAAAGGCAAAATTTCCAGACCGTTCTGATATGCTGAACGAAACGGTTATCTCAAAATTTTGATTGGAAGTCTGTGGGGAAATTATGGGCATGGGCGGCATTTGCCCTTTGATCACTTTCAACTAATAAAAAAGGCACTAATCTTCTCAGTTTCCAATCAAATAAGCCCTTTTTGAAGCTTCTACGACAAAACTTTCTATAAAAACCTTATATGCCCAAGGGTATAACTCACGACCCTTGTCATAAGGGCTATGGGGGGGGGGGAAGGACTGTCATCCTCAAAGACATTATTTCCAGACCTTTCAACTATGTTGAACAAAATGGCCATATCAAAATGTTTATCAGATATGTTTGGGAAAATGATGGGCGTGGGTGGGGGGATTCTCCCTCGAAATACTTTCGACTATTAAAAAGGGCAATAGCCCTTTCAATTTCCAGTCGAATGAGCCCTTTTTGAAATTTTTACGACAACGCTTTTTATAAAAACATTATACGCACCCAGGGCATAACTTACAACCTTAGCCATGAGGGCTGTGGGGGGTTGTAATCCTCAAATACCTAATTTCCAGAGCTTTCAACCACGTTAACCAAAAGGGCAATCTAAAAATGTTTAATGGATGTGTTGGGGGAAATGGTGGGCGTGACAGGGTGGTTAGTTACCCTCCAATCACTTTCCACTATGCAAAAGTTCACTAGCCCTCTCAATTTCCAAATGAATGAGTCCCTTTTGAAGTTTCTACCACAACCCCTAACCCTGAGGGTTAGGGATTTTGTTATCCCCAAAGACATAATTTCCAGACCGTTCTGATATGCTGAACAAAATGTTTAATCTCAAAATTATGATTGGAAGTGTTTGGGGAAATTATGGGCATGGGGGGGGGGGGCATTTGCCCTTTGATCCCTTTCTACTAATAAAAAGGCACTAGTCTTCTCAATTTCCAATCAAATGAGCCCTTTTTGAAGCTTCTACGACAAAACTTTCTGTAAAAACCTTATATGCCCAATGGTATAACTTATGAACCTTGTCATGAGGGCTATGGGGGGAAGATTTTCATCCTCAAAGACATTATTTCCAGACCTTTTAACTACGTTGAGCAAAATGGCCATATCAAAATGTTTATCAGATATGTTTGAGAAAATGATGGGCGTGGGTGGGGGAATTCTCCCTCTGAATACTTTCGACTATTAAAAACGGCATTAGCCCTTTCAATTTCCAATCGAATGAGCCCCTTTTGAAATTTTTAAGACAACGCATTCTATAAAAACATTATATGCCCCCAGGGCATAACTTACAACCTTAGCCATGAGGGCTTTGGGGGGTTGTAATCCTCAAAGACCTGATTTCCAGGACTTTCAACAACGTTGAACAAAATAGCTATCTCAAAATATTTACTGGATGTATTTGGGGAAAGGGTGGGCGTGAAAGGGTGGTTAGTTACCCTCCAATCACTTTCGACTATTAAAAAGTTCACTAGTCCTTTCAATTTCCAGTTGAATGAGCCCCTTTTGAAGTTTCTACGACCACGCTATCTATAAGAACCTTATATGCCTCCAGGGACATAATACATAATTTCCAGAACTTTCAAAGACATAATTTCCAGAACTTTCAACTACGTTGAAAAAATGGTTGTCTCAAAATTTTGATTGTATGGGTTTGGGCAAACGGTGGGCGTGAGAGGGGGTAGGTTGCCCTCCAATGATTTTTAACTACTAAAAAGGGCACTATTCATTTCAATTTCCAATCGAATGAGCCCTTTTTGAAGTTTTTACGAAAACGCTTTCTAAAAGAACCTTATATGCCCCCAGGGCATAACTTACAACCCTTGCTCTGAGGGCTGTGGGGGGGGGGGGGTGTGTAATCCTTAAAGAAATAATTTCCAAACTTTCAACTATGTTGAACAAAATGGCTATCAAAAAAATTTTGATTGGATGTGTTTGGGGAAAAGCTGGACGTGAGAGGGGGTTAGTTGCCCTCCAATCACTTTCGACTATCCAAAGGGGCACTAGCCCTTTGAGTTTCGAATCGAATGAGCCCTTTTTCGAGCTTCTGCGACAAAGCTTTCAATAAAAACCTTATATGCCCCCAGGGCATAAGTTATAACCCTTGCCCTGAAGACTGTGGGGGGAGTGTCCTGCTCAAAGATATAATTTCCAAAGCTTTCAACTGCGTTGAACAAAATGGCTATTTCAAAGTTTTGATTGGTTGTGTTTGGGGAAATGGTGGGTCTTGGAAGGGGTGTCAGTTGCCTTCCAATCACTTTCGATTATCAAAAAGGGCACTATGCCCCAGGGCATAACTTACAACCCTTGCCCTGAGGGCTGTGGGGAGGTTGTCATCCTCAAAGAACTAATTTCCAGAACTTTCAACTACGTTGAACAAAATGGCTATCTCAAAATTTTGATTGGATGTGTTTGGGGAAAAGGTGGGCGTGAGAGGGGGGTTGGCTGCCTTCAATCACTTTCGACTATTAAAAAGGGCACTAGCCCTTTGAATTTCCGATCGAATGAGTGCTTTTTGAAGTTTCTACGATAAATATTTCTATAAAAAACCTTATATGCCTCCAGGGTATAACTTACAACCCTTGCCCTGAGGGGTGTGGGGGAGTGTCCTTCTTAAAAACATAATTTCTATCTGGAAATCAACTACGTTGAACAAAATGGCTATCTCAAAATTTTGATCGAATGTGTTTGGGGAAATGGTGGGCGTGGAAGGGGTGTTAGTTGCTTTCCAATCACTTTCGACTATTAAAAAGGGCACTAGGCATTCCAATATCCAGTTGAATGAGCCCTTTTTGAAGTTTCTACGACAACTGCTTCGATACGAAGTGCTCTGGTCTAAAGGAAAAAAAAATAAATAAATAATACATTGTGCCAACATCATTCTTTACTTAGGCAGCGCTATTGCGCTGCCTTTGATAAAAAGCGAATTTGGCTCTAGTAGAGCTTATGATAGCCATGTGAAAAAAAATATTATATTTTCTTATATTTTAGGATACCTCCACCCCGAGAAATGAAGAGGCTGCAATACACACTTATGTATCGGTACAAACTTTGACATACACAGGATAGTAATGCTAACAGAAATATCTGTTAAAAACAGCCGTTTTTTTTTAAAAAAAGAAGCAAACTCTGTAAAGAAACAGAGTTCCGTATTACTTTGTATTACGTAGTACAGAGTACTTTGTTGGATGTTCAGCCTCTTTTCCAGTGCTAATGCTAGTTCAGAGGCTCTTTCAGAATTCTTTCAGCAATGATTTCGAATTCTTCCTAGTTTTGATTTTCAGTTCTGTCTTTTGTTTTTCTAATATAAGCTATTGAAATTTTGCTGCACAGGAGGGATAAAAATGATAAATAAGTGTAAACTCGAGAAAATATTATTGCAAATAGAGCTAAAGAGACTATTTGCAGAAAAAATAGGAAGATTTTTGGATTTAAAAAAATCATTGCTTATCCTTAAAAAAAAAACTCATCTATTTCGAAATTTGAGATTTATGGAACATACATTACTATGTACAACAAGCTACAATTTTTTCCTAAATCAAGCAAATAGGAACTAAAGGCAAGAGTTTTGGAAAAATGGAGATTTGCAGCCCAAGTAAAGAACCATGATGGCACAATGTATTATTTATTTATTTTTTGTTTTTTTTAGACCAGGGCACTTAGTATAGAAGGAATTGTCACATAAACTTCAAAATGGATTCATTGAATTATAAATTGAAGAGTAGTGCCTTTTTTAACAGTCAAAAGTGATTGGAGGGCAAATACCCCACTACGCCTTTCATTAACCCAAACACATTTGTAATTGGAAGTTACAATGCCCTTATTAAGAGTCCCAAACACAACCAATCAACTTTCTGAGACAAAAATTTTGTCCAGCGTAGTTGAAGGGTCCGGAAACTAGGGTAAAGGCACCAATGATTTGACAGTGCAATTTTGGAACCAGAGTCGAAATTTTCCTTCAAAACGGAATAACTCTGCTTAGCCGTGACTTGGAGCGCCATCTCTTGGAGCCGTTTTTATCTTTCGTTTATAGTGAACGTTGACACTACATCCGGTACACTCAGATAAGAAAAGAACATTCAATTTAGTCAGTTTCCTGTATTTGACACAAAAGGAGCTCCCGACAATATTTCAGGTATGTAATGTTCAAACTGTTGTTTTGTTTATTTATTGCAAAAAAAAACTTTGGATTAGTACCAATCCATCAAGATACATCTGATCTTGTCTGATTTCTAGCCACATTAGGTTTTTCTTGATAAAATTAAATGAAAATGGCAACAAATGTTACATTGTCGAAACTATTTTCCAAGTGTCGAAAATTCTTGTTTGATGTAGTGTATTTTACTTTTATTCCTTTATTCCCTTTCCTTAGCACTTATCAACAACACTTAAAAAAACTCAAATAAAACTGTCAAATTTGGAAAACCTCATTTTCTTGGGGGAGGGGGAGGGGTAAATGCCTAGAACCATATCACAGAAATATCAAGTGATCCCCTCAAAATCATAACCTATGTTTTGGATGAAGCTAAGAATCTACGTATGAAAGTATAATTCACTAAATCAAATATGATGACAATAAACTTCTTAAATTTCTTAAAATCCACACCTATTTTCCTAGACCCTATCCCTTCCGAAATGCTATTGAAACATACTAAAGTTCTTGTTGTCACAAGTTCTAATCTTAAATAGGAAATGCATATTTCAAATATTATTAAACAAGAAAATGTATCACTATCCATATTTAAACTTTAAAATAAATTTAATTGTCCTAAGATGTATTCTCTCCGTGTTTTCTCACCTTTATGAGGCCGTTAGTGGATTATCTATGTCCGATTTGGCATTCACAACTTTCAAGTGAACTCAGTGACAAAAATTGAGTTGGTCCAAAGGCGTTTGCTAAGGATCCTTTGGAAAGAGAGCAAAATCCCATACCCCTTGCTCCTTAAGGCCGCACACATTTAAACATTAAAAGAAAGGACAAATAAATTTGCTTGTCTTTTGCTAAATCCGCTATTTCTAATTCCCATACCAAGGACATTTCTCCCAAATTTTAGAACCCCACTAGACAAAGAATCCCCTGCTTATCCTCATTAGCAATCCGAACTTACTCTTCAATTCATGCTGTTACAGAGATGTTTAAAAAAAAAATTCACCTGCTTTATTATAGAGCGCCTTAGTAATTTCCTATGTGTCCTGAACCAAAACCAGCTCCTCCATCTCTATTTTTCGTTTATATTGTATTGTCAGCAACTATTCCCCCTTTTCTATCTAGTCACTTTTGTTTTTCCCATTTGAGATGCTTATTTGAGTTCTATTTATTTTCCAATCTAGTCGTTTGCACAATCTTTTCTTCAATTGTCAGTATTTCTGATTGTTCACATATCCTCAATGATTTTGACTTTTTCATTTCAATTGTTTCGATTATTAAAGTATTTAACTTGGAATGCGAATTTAGCTCTTTTTTTTCTCTGAGCCTGTGATATTTGGTTTTTCATGAAGTGTTATCAACCATTATTTTATCCCTTCCCCCTCTTTTTATTCCAATTATTTGTATGAAGTTCATTTTATTTCTTGGACATAGATTTTTTTTATGTTACATTTCACTAATTTTAAATTTTCATAGACTATATTTATATTTGATTGATTTTTTTACTTTCGTCTTATTGTTTTTGTTGTTTCATTGTTTTGCTTGCTCTTACTGGAGATAAAAAAGTGAATTTGGCTGTATTAGAGCTTGTGATACGCATTTGAAAATAAATATTATCTTTTCTTATATTTTAGGATGCCTCCACCATGAGAAATGAAGAAGCTGCAGCACACACTTCTCCAAAATTACAAGTCTGTAGAGAAGTCAATTGAACATAGTGACTGGTCACAAGATGAATATCGAAAACGCGGCAAATCTGAACACCATTGTTTGAATAAAAAAAAGGAGAAATTTATAAGAAACATGAAGAAATCTTGCCAGACACACAATAGCACCAAAAAAGGCAAGAAGAAAATGTGGGAAAGAGGAATGGGGAAAGACTATGATGATAATGAGAGTGAGCAGTCAGTCTAGCAGTCATTCTATTTCAAGCAGCATTACTTCCAACCAGATTTCAGAGTCGTCAGATTCTAGTGATGTAATTAATAACACTGATAGAGCTGGTGATGCTACAAAGGAGTGTGGAAACCAGTGCAACAAGGACAAGCATGTGAAACAAGCAAAATAACTAAGTAGACGCAAATATGAAAAAGAAATAACTCGCACCCTATACAAAAATAACTATAATCAAGAAAACTTGGAAAAACCTTGCATTAGCATTAAACATAAAACTTGTCACTGTCTGAACAATCACGAAAGTATTGAATTCCAAGAACTACAATCATCTCAGCAGTGCAAAAATGCGCTTCTCGTAATAGAAAATGCACCCATATGGGACTAACCTATTTCAGTGAAGAAGAAGAGAAAAACTGGTTGAGTTTGTCATTGCCTGCAAAAAACAAGGATTCCCTATCGTGAAAGCATGTCTTAAGGCCTTTTAAAGTCTGATCGAAAGATACAAGGAAAATGTGGTATAACGAAGAGATGGTGCTATAAATTCATGAAACGACACCCAGAACTCACTCTGCGAGCAGTAGAAAGTATACACGGCGGACAATCTAAGGTGACAAGGGAGAAAGCATAAGGTTGGTTTGAAAATCATGAAAATTACTTGAAACAAAAGAAATACCCTCCAATGGAGACCGTAAAGCCTGAGCAAGTCTGGAACTGTGATGAAAAAGCTTTCCTGTTCCTTTACCATGGTAAAGTAGTTATTACAGAACAAGATTTCAGGCAAGTTGTAGGGAGCACAGGAGGCAAGGAAAAACACTAGTCTTACTGTTTTGTGTGTCTGCAGATGGAAATCAGTACCCAGAGCTCATTGTCTATCCATAAAAATCGTGCCAAGTTCACAAAGATCTGAAAGATGCTTTTCCAAAATATGTATAACAGAGTGCATCTGAAATAGGACGGATGAGAGCTGAAACTTTCTTAAAATTTATAACAAAAGTCTTCATACCTACCTTGGACAAAAAGGAATTCCAAAACCGGTGTTCTTATTCTTAGATGGACACGCTTCCCACCTTTCTCTGCCACTTAGCGAGGAATGTGAAAGCCATGGAAATGAACTTGTATGCCTTCTGCCAAATGCCCTGTTTTTGTTGTGCAGCCTCTAGACAAAGCAGTATTCAAGTCTTTGAAGACATCTTGGACCAAATTAAAACGAAAAAAACGTAATGCCGCACTTGAGAAGTCAAAGTATGAAAGTTACCAAAGTAAATTTTGCTTGCCTGCTGAAGGAGTGCTTTGGGCCTTCACTTTCATCCGCGCTACTTAGAAAGGCATTCAAAGTAAGCTATGTGGGATTTACCCATGGAACAGAAAAGACGTTAGATATGAAAAAATAGTCTCAGAAGGTGTGCCAGCCCCTGAACATTTTGACATCTCAGTTGATGCTGAATCTCAAGAGATGCTGGGTTTTGTTCCAGACCCTTCTGCCTATACAAAGACCCAGGCTCCCAAAGTGTGAGCGCTGGCTTTGTTGGCAGCTTTTCTTGACCCAGAAACATTAGAACTTTTTCAAAGGTCCTATCCTGGAAACCTATGTGACACAATGGATGATACGTTGACTGGCTTATTCAAGTTCTGGACACAAATTAAAATCTCCGTCAATGACAGGGCCACGGTGGCACACACCCCTCAAGGTGGCGCCTGAGATTACGGCTGTGTTAACACCACCAATGTTACTAAAAGCAGCTACTTCTGGAAATATAAGGAGGAAGTTCTATCAACATCTTTCCAATCTTGACTATCGACAGGCAAAAGCCAAAAAAGGAAACCAAGTTCATCTGACAGGAAGTGGGCCATTCCAGATAGCGTTTGGAGATGCTATTCCTGTTGCATATATGCAATACTGTGAAAAAAGAATGTTTATTTGATTTAGGTTACAATATTACACTTCATATTATTAACTCATTTTGTTATACTAAATACTACATATTTGAAACAATTTTGTTAGTTTTATTACATCTACTATCTGAATAGTGTTTTATACTTTTACACATTAAATGAAGTTGAAGAGAAACCAAGAAACAAGAGAATACATGTTGAATGCACCAGGTTCCGCCCACTAGTATTCCCCAAGCATTTCGACACATTTCGAATTGGGTTCCGACTTGTGTCAAAAACAGGTATCTTTTTTGTTGTGTCAAATTTATAGGTAAAAATGTTCTAATTTCGGAAAATCGGAGTTTTGTACCTTTTTCAGATAAAACTTCAAACTTCTCATCCAATGGTTAGATTTCTAGATGTTTTTACTACAGACTGAAACACTTTTCAAACCAAAAATCTTTAAATTAGGGACTTCTGGAGTAGAAAAAGTGTTTTTTTTTACAAAAACTGTAGAACCATTGGTTCCTTTACCCTATGTCTTTGAGGATGACATCCCCCCACAGCTCATGGGGCAAAAGTCATTAGTCATACCCTGGGGCATATAGAATGTGCTGGTCGTATGTGCTGTATGTTGTATGTGTGTATGTCGTGGTGATATGTGCTTTGGAGGGGGCTCATTGCATTGTTATTCATAACTTATAGTGTCATTTTCCATATTCAAAGTGATCAGAGAGCAGCTACCCCCCCCCCCACACACACACATTGTGTTTTCCCGAAATTCATCACATAGAAATTTGAGATTACAATTATATTCAAAACAGTCCAAAAATCATATAACCAGGCTTTTGGGATTGGTACAAACCACCAGAGATTAGATGCAAGCATTGTAAGTTATCCCCAGGGGGCAGTTATGATGTTTATGGAACGGATGGTTTTACAAACTTTAGAGGTGGCTCATTTGGTTGAAAATTGGAAGTTCCAGTTCCTTTTTAAGGCATCAAAAGTGATGAAGGTCAACTAGCCCCCCCCCCCTCAACTACCCTGCTTTTAACCAAACACATCTGATTGAAATTAGGAGATAACCATTTTGTAAGAAATCGTCCAAAGAACATATAAAATGCATCCAGGGTTGACAAAATCCTCCAGAGCCCTAGAGCAAGGGCTGTAACTCATATCCTGGAAGCATTTAAGGCTTTTGTAGAATGTATGGTTATATGAACTTTCAGATGGGGCTAATTTGATTTGAAGTTATTGTGTCTTTTTTAAGAGTCAAAGTGATTTGAGAGCAACCAGACCCCCCGTCACATTATTTCCCAAGAGAAGCATTCACACAAAGTTTACAGACATCTTTTTTTAGCATTGTTTAAAGTTTCAGTAATTATGCGTTTGAGAATGTCCAACCCCCCCCCCAAGCCTCAGAGCAAGGGCTTCAAGTTGGGCAATTTGTTCATTATTTACATATAGTAGGCTATGTGTTTTTGCGAACAAGTATACAAGTTTGACTTCTACTTTCCCAAAATACAAAGGGGATTAAGGTGAGTCTGTCAGGGATGTTGAGGCCTTGAGGGGAGTGTTGAACTAAATCAAAACATGATATGTGCATATGGGTTGTCAAAACCCATGTATATTAACATGGAACTTTACAGAAATGATAAGGAAGATGATCAACTGACCACAAACGCAATAATTGCAAGCTACTTCTATTTCAACTACTGCTGTTTCTGCTACTACTACCACTACTATCACTAAAACTACTACTTATATATTGAGTAATACTAAAGCTGAGGATATTGAATTAAACATCTGAGGACACGTAAAGGTGAAAGTCAAACTAAATCAAAACATACTATGTGCATAGAGATTGCTGATACAGGCATACCAGCAATATTTTTGGAACAGCTCATTCTATCAAGAGGAAACTTCAGGAACATCATGAGTGGAATGTTCAGTTGACCAAAAGGCAAAATGTACCTGCTATTACTGCTATTAATACTGCTGCTACTATTGTTACTACTACTAATAATAATAAACTATAACTGCTGCTACAGCTTGTACTACTACCACTACTACTATGATATTAGTAAAATTGAAGCTACGCATATTAAGGTGAAAATTTAACAAAATATTGAGGGGGAGTTTGAACTAAATGAAAACACACTATGAGCATGCAGATTGTCAAAAGGGCATATCTCAAGAATAGATTTGGGTATTAAGTTTGGATCTTTCAGATAACACTTAAAGGGGAAGATCAATTGACAAAAAAGTAATATATGCATGTCACCACTAACACTACTACCACTGCTACTTTTACTAATACCACTACTGCAACTAAACTACCCCAACTATTACTTCAATTGCAACACCTTGTAAGGTTTAGAGTATTAAGGTGAAAAAGGCATCAAAAAAGGGTCAAAAGTACACATCAGCAATATTTTTGGAACACCTTACCATTTCAAGGTGATACTTCCACGACATTATAAAAGGGATGTTCAACTGACCCAAAAGAAAGATGTACTGTGGTAAAGCTTTCTATATTAGTTAATTATTAATTGAGTAAAGATATATTAAGACGCAAATACAAAGTTTCAAAATATCAGTTTTTATTAAGATAAAAATACAAATCGTGGCATGTGTAAGCTTGGAGGGAACTTGCTCCATAACCAATTTCCTGACTAAATGCGCCAATGTACCGGAAGGACGTGGTTAGTTTTTCATATATATACCCAGATTTTTGAGACTGAATGGAGACTTTTTGACTTGCAGGGCGAACCTCTGCCCGTTTATTTTCTCGTTAGAAATACCTTGGGATCTTGTCGGATCATTGTAAGTGTCTGTATCTTATTATATATTATTGTAGTTTCTGAGACTTGTGGTCTACTTGGGACAGCCAGTCCCAGTAGAATATCTATATCTGTAATTATTATATGTAAATTCAATAAAAGTATTGTATTTTAGACAGCCTCTCTACGATCTAACTTTAGCCCCTCGAAAATACCCAGTCGGTACGCCTCATTAGTTCGGTCATAGCCGAAGGCACGCTACCAAAGTTTAATTACCTTAGGGCCAGAGTTTATCTCCCCTATAAAGGGAGAATAAAGGCATCTACGACTACACCACTAAATACCATAAATACACCTTACAACAACTGGTGGCATTGCGGATAAACTGGGTCGAGAGGGTTTGATAAAAATAGTAGATTGAAATAAAATGGCTTTACCAGAGGAAAAAATGACTTCCCTATCAACAGTACTTGAAATTGCAAAAATTATACCAGAATACGCGGAAAAATCAGACGTAGATGAGTTTATCGAAAAATAAAAAATTTTCGACGAACTAACTGAAGCGTTTGAGGATAAGGTCAAAGAGCAATGCGTTGCAGCCAGATTAAAGGGAAGCGCCCTTAAACATTTTGAGGCAATTAAGGAAAAAGAGCCCAAGGACATCAGTACTCTAATTGAATCTTTTAAAACAAGATTCATAGAGACAAGCATCTCCGAGAGGCTAAGAACAGAGGTAGTGATATTTAATGCCTCAACTAGTATCAGGGAATATGCAGACAAAATTTGTAGATCCGTATGCTTACAATTAGAGAAAGGCGGAAATGACGAGACAGTGCAGAAAGTACAACTACATACTTTTACCCAAGGGTTACCAAAAAAGTTATTAAGACTAATATTATCGCGGATACCTGAAAATTTAGAGCAGGCTATAATACTAGTCGAAACAGAGGTAAAAATTGACGAGGCTATGAAAAGGTTTGATCAGATGTCAATAAATAACACAGGAGCCCAAGAAAGTAAAAAATATGAAAGGGGACAGAAGAGGATGAAGTTTGAGGAGCCAAATCGTGAACCAAAAAGGCACGAGGAAGGCCAAACCTTCCCACCATGGACTGACCCCTCCCCATTTGACGACCAATCCCAATGGTATTAGATCCTTAACGACTTGGAATACCAAGTATTATGGACACCCACCTCCTCCTCCCGAGGAAAATTATAGAGCAAGTGGTGGCAGGTCAAGAATATATAGAAATAGGTATAGACCCCATGAGGAAGGGCAAATTACCAAGCAATATAGGAAAAGATTCAATTGCTATTATTGTGGCAAACCAAACCACTACGCAGCAGATTGCTGGCATAGAATACGCAAAGAAGGCCAGACGTACAAGACAAACCACCAGTTCAGAACGCAGGGGAGCAGAAATTTAGGAAGGCACGGAACAAATAATACTTGGCAAACACCTAATAATATTCCTGAATTTAGACCTAGGGGGAAAACGGTTAACAACACCCAGGGTCAAAGTAGCAACGCTGAAGAAAACTGGGATAATCCCAGAAACTTTTGGCCAAACAGTGGGCATTTAAACGGAGAAACCAGCCTGTAAGGGTCGACAGAGCTGTTTCCTTAAAAAGACCCCTATATAGTTTAGAATGTTGTGATACAAATACAAATAATAATAGTCTACCGATTCTGCGTTGTTTTAAAATTGAGTGTTTTCAAAATTTACCATGTTTACTAGATACAGGAGCATCTAAATCATTAATTCGAGAGGAAGTTTTTAAGAGGTTTCCTCCTAGTGTCAAAAATCGCGTAAGCAGATGCCAGAATACCCTGACATCAGTGACAGGGCACAGGCTGACAATTTTGGGAGAATGTCCATTAAAATTTAGCACAGGGGATAAATAAATAACAGTAACAGTAATAATATGCAAGCAGCTACCATTTCCTTGTATTCTAGGAGTAGATGCCATCAGAAAATATGGGATCGTATGGGAACCCATATCTGATACAATAACCATAAACCAGACAAATGAAAATAATAGGCAAATTTGCGTAACAACAGATAACGAAAGTGACGATTCGAATTATAACCTAAAAATAAGCGGAAAATCACCATAGAAGGGGGAACGACAGCTCAAGTTCTAGCGACATTAAATGCAAAAGAAGGAAAGGTTAAAACAATGGATGCCATGATAGGAGGATACACCATAAAAGAATACCCAATGATTTTCGTGGAAAATCAAGTTATAAAAATTGAAAATGGTATAACATACTTAAAACTATCAAATCTAAGTAATAATAAAATAAAACTGAACCAGATAGAACTTGGATCAGTGAAAAAGATTTCAAATTCGGAAATAAAATCTCTAAACAGTCCAGAAATAAGCGTAAACTTCACTAGCCACGAACATTTATCTTCATTAAAACCGCAACCACAAGAAAAGTATGGAATGTCGAAAACCGATTTTTTGCAACAATTTGATTTAAAACATTTACCGCAAAACGTAAAAACCCGGGTGGAAAATACTCTTTGGGATTTCAAATGGACTTTTGCAAGACACAAAGCGAATTACGGATTAACTCACTTAATCACGCACAAGATATCAACAGAGGGTCCTCCAATCAAAAAGTCACCGTATAAAACACCTTATCATTTAAAACCATGGATAGAAAGCCAAATAAAAGAAATGGAAGATCAGGGAATAATTAAAGAAAGCATGAGCGATTGGTGTTTTCCACTAGTAATAGTCAGGAAAAAAGATAACACCTGGAAATTATGTATAGACTTTAGAGCACTAAATGCCGTCACGGTTAAGGACGTGATGAAGTTACCAAGAATTGATACGATTTTAGATTCGCTAGGAGGTTCAAAATATTACACTAGTTTTGACTTAATAGCAGGATATTGGCAAATCGCTTTAGATGCAGAAACAAATCATAAAGCTACAGTAATCTTAGACGATGGAAGAACGTTCACATTTGAACGTATGCAGGATATTGGCAAATCGCTTTAGATGCAGAAACAAAGCATAAAGCTACAGTAATCTTAGGCGATGGAAGAACATTCACATTTGAACGTATGCCTTTTGGCTTATCATTTAGTCCAAATTGTTTTAGTCGACTAATGAATTTGGTGTTAAAAGATAATGAACCAGGAAGAAAAAAAATACCTTGGCTTATTTAGATGATGTAATTATGTTTAATAAAAACCTGGAAGACCACTTGGTCGGACTTAGAAAAATACTGGAAAAGTTTGAAAAAGCAGGCTTAAAATTTAAACCAGAAAAGTTGAAAATAGTGGTACCAAAATTAGTTTTTCTTGGACACCTGATAAACCAAGGTACTATTTCACCAAATCCAGAAAAATTTACAGTCATAGAAAATTTACAGCCTCCTAAACATCAAAAAAGCTGCAGATCAGTTTGTGGTTTATTAAGCTATTTCAGAGGATATATTAAAAATTACGCAACAATAGCGCAACCTTTGACAAACCTTTTGAAAAAATCAGGTAAATTCGAATGTCCAGCGGACGCAAAACAAACGCTAAATGAAATAAAAAGGCAATTATTACTGGCACCAATACTTAAACTACCAGATTTGTCACAAGATTTCTGTTTGCAAACAGATGCTTCGGGGTACGGTATAGGAGCCATATTATTGAACATAAATTCTGAAGGAGTAGAATCAATAGTCCAATACGCAAGCAGGTCACTGTCGGAGGCAGAAAAAAAATATTCGACAGTTGAAAGGGAATGTTTGGCAGTTGTAGTTTTTACAGAATATTTTCGACAATTTTTACTTGGAAAAAAATTCCTTTTACGCGTAGACCAAAAATCATTAATTTGGCTACATACGATGCAAAATACTTCATCCCGACTAACACGGTAGATACTACGTCAATACAAGCATATTCACATACCCCAATATATATAATGGGCCGTACAAACATTTTACCAGACTATTTGTCACGAAATCCAGATACGGAAGGAAATTTGATAGCATCAATCCAGAACGAACTGGAAGGGCTAGGAATACTGTCTAATGAAAATATTTCGAATCATAAAGATAAAGATGATTTTTGTTTAGCGATGAAATCCTTTTTATCAAAAGGAACAGAACTGCCAGAGCACTTTAAACATTTTTTAAAGGACTTAGATAATTTTGATCTGGACGAAAGTAAAAATCTTCTGGTAAGATATCATAGACCATCGCAAGAAAATGGAAAAAATGACTTAAAAATTATTCCATGAATTCCAAAATCTCTGGAAGGAGAATTTTTACAGATGGCACATGCAACAATTGGCTGTCACATGGGAGAAGCAAAAACTATGGGGAGGCTGAAAGGAAATTTTTATTTTCCAAAAATGTACTCAAAAGTAAAAGCTTTCATACAAAGCTGCCAAGAGTGCGCCAAACAAAAGTCGCCACCAAGGACCCCTAGGGCTGAATTAGGTCAATACCCCATCCCTTCATGGGTAGGAGAATTAATGTCAATAGATATTTGGAGAACCGGAGGAAGTTTACCAGTTTCCAGGAAAGGAAACAGGTGCGTACTAACCGTAGTCGACCATTTTAACTCATATTTATACGCTTTTCCAACTAAAGATGAAAAGACAAAAACCATTGCGAAGGTTTTGGTCAATCGCCTATTTCTGGAACACGGAATTTTTCCTAGTTTACTTAGCGACAATGGGCCATGCTTTAGAGCCAAATTATTAGACGAAGTTACAGAATAGCTGGGGGTGAGACGATGGTTTACATCGTCTTATTTGACCGCAGCTAATGGAAAGGTTGAACGTAAGCATAGGGGGTCAACATATACCAAATCATATTATTGAGTTAGGACTAAAGTGAATACACCATTCGATGACTTTTTTTTATGCTGATTACGAATATGATAAGCATTTCTATCGGAAATGAATTTCAGCCCCCCCCTATATAGGCGGATTTAGTGTTAGGGTAGGTTAGGTTAGGTATAGCCTATATAGGGGGGGGGGCTGAATAGAAATGCTTATTATATTCGTAATCAGCATAAAAAAAGGCATCGAATGGTGTATTCACTTTAGTCCTAACTCAATAATATGATTTGGTATATATTGACCGGAAATTAGCTTACATGCTGGGCATACATGCAAGAGAGGAAAATGAAAATTGGGATGAACATTTACCATTTGTAGTCTTTGCAATAAATACGGCTTTTTCGCGTTCCTTAAAAGAAACGCCATTTTTTTGCAACATATAAGAGATCCCAGAATTTGTTTAGATGAAATAAAAATGATAGAATATATTACAACTTAGACCAATATAAGCAAGAAATGGTGATGCGAATGAAAAAGGCTATGGAACAAGTTAAAGACAATCTGGAAGATGTGAAAACAGAACAAAAAGAAAAATATGACCGAACAAGCAAAAATAAAACAGATTACCGTTTAGGAGACTTGGTTTATGTGTACAAAACCAAACTGGAAGGAACAAAAAAGTTAGAACCGAAATGGGATGGGCCCTACAGAATTGTAAAGATTCTACCAAATAACTTAACATATGTTCTAAAGCATCAATATAAGGAAAAGGAAGAAGTAGTACACCATAATAGAATGAAAAAGGGATTTTTTCAAAACCGTGGAAAACAGAGCCTATTCTTTCAGACGAAGAAATAGAAGACACAATTTCACCAGTATATATTAGAAGACCATATGAATTTTATGACCTTTTTAATGACCACAAAGGTTGAGTGGAAGGAGTATTTAGCCCAGTCTTGGCTATAAACTCTCCACAGCAAACAAGAGAAGAGGGCAAATATTCGATGCTCATCGGATACTAGCGGTGAAGAACATCAAACACAACATAAGGGTTTAAAACATGATAAACCAAAGGTAAAATCCACCGAAGAAGAAAACTTAGAAGGAACCAATGAATTATCGGATTTTCATACATTAGACTCACCTACAGTCTTAACACAAAAATGGCTTTTGGAACAAACGCCATCTACCAGACGCGAGTTAACAGAATGTGAACCTGATAATTCTTCTACAGAAACCGATATCACTAAACCTGGGCCATCGTCAAGAAAACCCTCTTTAAGAGAGAAATTGTGGAGAAAAGTAAAGAAACCAGAGGGGCAGCAACAAGTTCCTTGGTCAGCAGCACACGTAGCTAAAACACTTATGAAAAAGGCCAAACATCAAGAGAAACAAAGATTAAAGATATTTGACGAGACGACAAAACCGCGCTCGGATTTAGAGCCTTGTAAACCACACTATAGAGACCACGGAAAAACTTGCAAATATTATAAAGAAGAAAAGCAAAAATTTTGAGTCCAAAACTCGGACCAGGAAACGGAGAAAGGCAGAACAAGCGTAGCCCCCAGCAGATTAATATTTGAATAAAACGATTGTAATGGGAAAAAAATAATAAATAAAAATAAAACGAGTAAAAATCCTCTTAAGAAATATCTATATTTTCTTTTATTAATCGGTATGTAAATAACATCAAGTTTTCCTTCAAATATATTTCGCCAGTAAAAATTATTACCGTCACAGAGAAAAGAAATTAGCTCCGATCTAAAGTGACATCATAGCTTCCTGCAAAAATTTTGTTTACGATACGAGATAAAACTTCGCGAACGGTGTAATGATAAGACTTGTCAAAACGAATTAGGCCTTGTTTCACAAAAGAAATTAATAAGGCCACGTAACTTTTTAATAGGTGTTGTGAAAATAATTAAATTATACATACTTAGAATCAGCATTAAAAGGCGATTCTTTTGATATGTATTGAAAAAATATATTTTGGGGAGATAATTAAAAAAAACGAAGGAGGTTAGTCTACTGAAATAGGGTCATTGGAAGCTAGCAAATTTGGAGTTGAGCTCAATCACTGCTGGTCTCTCGTTGTTAAGAAAATACGAAGCATCTACTAACCTTTGACTCTCTGAGGTGACACTTTCAGTCGAATTGGAAAAAAAACTGTTTTTTAAGAATTTTAAAAAAATAATAATAGGAAAATACAGCCAGGGTTTACATTAAGTGCCGGCTATGTGTACAAGCTAGCTGTAATCTTATTATAATTAGTTATAGTTTAATATAATAATTTTTGGTAAAAAGAAAAAAAAATTAAAGACAATAATTAAGCGCTACAAAGATTTAAGCGAAACTTAGAATAAGCTTAGAAAGCAAAAAAAATGCAAGGTAAAAGAAACAAAAAGCAATATAAAAATAAATTATAACCTAAAAACTTACCAGGAGGTAAAAGCCAACGACAAAATCCATTAAGAATAAGCCAAAAATTAACCCCATCGTCACAAGCAAACCACAATAATAGTTCTAGGTAATAATTTTAACTCTAGCGATGTATTGGATCGGAGGAAAACGAACTGGCACAGGAGAATCCTAGTTTAAACAATTGGTTTTCACCTGTGCCAACCCAAACACCCAGATCCCAAGCCATTGAACCCTAACAGAAACTAAACGTATCCACTTTTTCTTTGAAAATAAAATATAACATTACACAACAAAAAAACTCGCAGTAATGAACAGAAATTCATTCTTGTAATTCTCCCAGATTCAAGCTTATCAATAAAACACAAATAATGAGCACCGAATTCAAAGTTATTTAGCCTTGCAAGGGAATTATTGCCTCTCTTTCTTTGGCAAATAAAATAGTAATTAAAGCTGGGAAAAATTGGCAACCAGTATATTGTAAAAACATACATTTTTTGAATAAATGAGAACTAGCAAATGCGGGGCAAAACTTGATTAAAAATGTTCTAAAAATCAGCTGGAAAAAAATACAGTACTTTTCTAACACTTTTGGACAGAAAAATTTGAATAATGTCAAAAAAAACAGGTTGCAAAAATTAGACACCCCCCACCTTTTAAAAATAAGGAGATAATGAATTTGACCATAGAAGGGCAATCAACACAAAAACTTCTTAAGGGTTTTGAAAAATACGTGAAACATATAAATATAGGCTTAGGAAAGACCTATTTAACTGGAAAAAAAAACCCCTTAGGCTTCATTGAAATAAATAATCAAAAAAAAGAGAGAGAAGTGTTCAAGTTGAAAATATAGCCAGACAAAATTAAAGGAGAAGAAACCGAATGGAGTCAGTTAAACTCTGTTATACGCACTTATTGAACTTGCCGGGCGAAACTAGTATGAAAATTGTACTAAACAAGTACAAAATAAGTAGCATTAATACTACGGAGCCACCGTTACAATGTTTAACGCGGGCCGAGATTAATAGAAATATTGGAGAAATGCTCCAAGTAGACAGGAAAAAATTTGCTCTCTGATGTGGGAGTCGTTTTCAGAAAAATGACTAACATGGCATGAAAAAGTAAGAGAAGGCACGGCATTTTTCTGCAGAAGGGCCACTTTTCTGATAAAATAATAGCCCAAGAGGTAACTGTGGCCACAAAAAAAAAGTGTGGCAATACTATAGATAATTAATTATTGTGTTGGCAGGTTCAGAATAGTCCTTTTAGATGTAGCCCATGACAAGAGGACCTGGAAACGTTATAAGGAGCTACCAGAAGGCAGTCCTTGTAAGCAAACCTTCAGAGTACAGGCAAGAGCCATTTGATAATGGCATAAGAGGTATAAGGTGAACAGCAAAAAAAAAAAATTAACTTATCAGATCCAAGCTGTAAATGAAGCCTTAGCCCAAAAGGACATTAAAGCTGGAAATAGAGAGATTACAGACAAAAACGTTATAAAACTGTCTGAAGTACCTAAAATTCGAAAAGAATTAAAAAGCTCAAAAGTCTGAATAAACAAATAGGCATATAGTAAGCCAATGACAGTTAAATGACTCAAATTGCTTCAAAGTAGAACCAAAGTTGTAAAACAAAGATAAGAAATAATATAGTCGTATATGGAAAAGTTATATAGCGGTAACAGATGTTGTTGAGAAAATATACAATTATAAATGTATTTTGAAAATTCTTTATAAATATGGAATTGTTATCATATAAAAAAAAAAATTGTAAATATGTAAATTTTGATAGCAAAATCATGCTATATGAACTATTGCCAAGCCCTTAAATAGAGGCTAATCATACTTATCAGTTATAGTGTATAAATCTATTTGTTAGAGTGAAGTTTTTTGTAAATATTTTAATTGCAGTTAGGACTTATCATATAAAAGTCTTGACGGACTTATTTATAAGTTGTACAAGGAATAAATATTGCAGTGATTAAATAAATTATTAGAGTACATAATTATTATTTGTTTTTAACAATTAAGTTATGTATCAACGTAACTTCTGTTAATATATATATATATATACAACCTAAACTATCCATGTAAATATAGTGAATTAAATGTTGAGTATTTCTGTTTTTATTTTTATATCATTCAAGAAGTATTCTAGATTAATACTTCATAAGCAATTAACAAAACAATAATTGGAATTAATTCCAATGCTAGTCTATACCGTGTTTTATTTTTAAAAATGCTTTAAGTTTTAACCAGTAGTATAATAACATATCTAGTTTTGCGACTTAAATACTTGTGTAAGTTATTACACAATGCTTGTATATATATATATATATATATATATATATATATATATATATATATATATATATATATATATAATATATATATATATATATATATATATATATATATACTATATTTTTATTTTCTTTAAGTTTTAACTAGTGATTTAATGCAATTTATAAATGTTTGACATCGAGTCAACGTATAAATACTTTTTATTGTGAAATAATACGTTAAGTATTAAGTTTGAAAGAATAATCCAGCAAGAAACATAATGTTTCGATTTAAGCGGGATATTATTTTGGAGTAAATAAAAAGAGGAGAAAGTAATTAAAAGTAATTAACTTTCGTTAAAAAAAAGAAAGAACGCAGTGATATATACAAATTTTGAGTGTTTCTTTAAAAAGTAACAAATTATGCCTATATCTATATATAGGCAACAAATTATGCTTTATATGTATTCTAACGTGAAGATTTATTTTAGATACAGCCTTAGCTATTATTGTGGAAATCAAATTTTTCGTAGCATCCTTTCGGATCCATTTTTCTTTCAATCATATTTTGACACATTTTTGGAAATAACAAATTTTAAAGCCACTTCAAATGTATCCTGATAATATCATCTCATACCACCAGAAACCAAAACATACTTGATCAACTGGTATTTTAGAAACTATAGCAGTATTACAGACTCTACTACAAGTTCATCAGACAGTGAGATAAAATCAGAACTTAATTTAGGCCTAGGAATGTACTACACAGCCTAAATGGCTTATGTTATTGAAATATGTGAAAATTCTTTGTGCTGGAAAAATATGTGAAAATTAAAAAAAAAATCAAAAATGTTATGTGTAATTTACCCAAGGCATTTCTAAAACGAAAAATAAACGGTATATCAACCACATCACAAAGATAAATTAAATTATTAATGGGAATTAAATTTAAACTCAAATAATTCATAAACTTTTCTAATATAATTTGAAATCTAATTTAAGCAAAACCACTAATATAATGTTTAAGCTGCTTGGGGTCAAGTTAAAACAGAAGATGCGTATGAAGAAGGGTAAAAAGAGTATTTTTCAGTCCTAGAGACAGAGAAAAAGAGAAACAAGGATGAATTTCAAATTGAAATCCTTCCACAAAAAAGAACATGGCCTATATTGGACCAGAAACATGACCCTAAGGAAACCCATTGAGGGTATATGCACATAATGACCCAAAGATGGCAGCATAATAGCTGTAAACAAAATTAAATTGTTTTGAAAATAAAATATTGAGAATTGGGACAATTCTTCTTTAAATGGGGAGTACTGTGGTAAAGCTTTCTAATTAAGTTAATTATTAATTGAGTAAAAATATATTAAGACGCAAATACAAAGTTTCAAAATACCACTTTTTATTAAGATAACGATACAAATCGTGGCATGTGCAAGCTTGGAGGCGAATGGAGTTCGTCCAGAATGATGCAGACCTTGTCTGCTGACCACGTGCCTCTGGATATGGGGTCATCCCCTAAATAAACACTCCGATCAGGGTGGCTGCAACCTCATGTGGCGGGTGGAGCCCACCCCGGGAATATCAGTATCTAGGTTAAACCTAGCTCTAATCAGATTCCAGGCCTAGGGTCGGTTGGGCTAGCGACCCTCCACCTGAAAATCAAGTGCTACGCAAAGTGACTACATAGCCTCGGATCCGGACCTCCTTTTAAGATCTCGACCTACGCGCGTCAACGGACATGCTGACGACGTCAGAAAGACTGATAGACTGAACCTTCTAGACCAAAGGGGGCTTCGAATAGCCACCTGGAATGTTTTGACCCTGAATGCACCTGCATCAAAGAACCTACTTTCTCAAGAACTTCGTAAGAATAAAGTGGCGATTGCAGGTCTCACAGAAACCCGTCTTACTGGAAGTGGAGAAGAGCGAATAGGCGATAATCACTCGTTAGTCTGGTCTGGAGGGAGCATGAGAAGAAATGGTGTTGGCCTCGCGCTAAACGGCCTTGCAAGAAAGGCCTTACTCTTGCACGAAGCTGTATCGGACAGAATAATGAAGGCCTGCTTTGGGCACAAGCATGGCAAGATGACAATTTTTGTATGCTATGCCCCAACCAACGATTCCGACGACGTAACCAAGGAAGAGTTCTACTCTGCTCTGCCCAGATGTCTGTCAACAGTTTCCCCCCACGATGTCACTGTTCTTCTCGGTGACTTCAATGCTACAGTGCGAGATGATATGGGTGTTTGGCGTGGCACAATTGGACCTGTATCCCCGACCCACTGAACGATAACGGCCTTCGCCTACTCGAACTGTGCCGATCCCATGAACTTGTGATCGCAAACACCTACTTTCAACGTAAGACTATCCACCAGTACACGTGGTATAGTAACGACGGTCGCACAAAGAAGATGATTGACTACGTCATTATTTCTAAACGCTGGAGATCATCGCTGAAGAACTGCAGAACTTACAGATCAGCAGAGCTCGGAAATGCAGATCACAGGCTTGTATGTGCTGATGTCCAGCTTCGCCTCCATGCACAGCGATCGGAAAGAAAACCAGCAGCAGCGGATATTGGGAAACTAAAGGAGCCATATACTCGCCAGAAGTATAGTGTTGAGATATCAAATCGCTTTGAGCTCCTGGGCACACTCAACAACAGCGAAGACGCCTGGAAGTATTTTAAATCACAGAACAGCGAAGCAGCACAGCTGGTGCTTGGCAAGCGGAGTCTCCCGAAGAAATCGTGGCTAACTGACGAAACACTGCAGGTCATAGAGCAAAGGCGGAGGGCAAGACTTCTTGGGGACATGGCCACCTATCGAAGGCTCAATGGAGTGCGGAACAGACTTATTCACCGAGACCGAACTCAGTTTGTTGCAAGGAAAGCCGATGAAATCGAACTAGCAGCAAAAAAGAAAGACATGGGTAGCCTGTTCAAGCACCTCCGCGATCTCACAGAAAATAAAACACCAGCATTGGGACCCGTCCTATCCAGGGATGGGACACTTCTCTCTGATGAGGGTTCTTGTCTCGAGCGGTGGAAGGACCACTTCTGCTCACTCCTGAACAACACTAGCCCGTCTATGCCTCCTACTGATAGTCCCAGCCAACCTGGCAGTCCAAGATCCGAAACAGATGCTCCTCCAGACGAGCCTTTCAGCCCCTCAGAAATTGGAAATGCAGTAAAAAGGCTCAAGAACAATAAAGCTGCCGGTATCTGTGGCCTGAGTGCGGAGCTGCTAAAATATGCAGGTCCTGTTATGCTCCTGTTTCTCCACACCCTGTTCTCTACAATCTGGCAAACCGAGATAATTCCCGAAGATTGGCGGAAGGGTGTCATCATCCCTTTATGGAAGAGGAAAGGTTCTAGAAGCGACTGCTTGAACTACCGTGGAATAACCCTACTGTCTGTCCCGGGAAAACTTTTCTCAATGGTCCTGCTAGATCGATGTCGAAATATCATTCGTAAAATCCGGCGACCGGAGCAAGCTGGTTTCATGTCGGACCGTTCAACCATCGAGCAGATTTTTAAGATCCGACAAATCATAGAAAAAGCCACGGAGTTCCGACAAAAAGCTTTTTTTACCTTCGTCGACTTCCGTGCTGCGTTCGACTCAGTGGACCGAGAAGCTCTTTGGCGGATTCTAGAATCGACAGGCCTCCCTAAGAAATACTGCAGAGTCTTCAAAGCTCTACACCATGGGAAGGAGAGCTGTGTTCAAGTGAACGGCCGCCGCAGCCCGTTCTTTCAAATCACGACAGGAGTGCGCCAAGGATGTGCAGTTGCCCCAGAGCTCTTCAATGTCATCATAGACTACGTTATGACAAGGACTACTTCACGTCTCAGCTTTGGACTCAAGTTTGGAGATCGTGTCATTACAGATGCTGATTTTGCCGATGACTTGGCCATTCTGGCGGACTCCATGGAGCAGTTGCTGGAAGCGCTTCGAGTCCTACGAGAAGAGGCTGCAAAAGTAGGACTGCAGATAAACTGGACTAAAACGAAAATTATGGCCATAGACCCATCCTCTCCTGCTGCCAATCCTTCAGTTAGCCTGGATAGCACCACTAGCATCGAAGTTGTCCAAAGGTTCACCTACCTGGGCTCCATAATTTCTTCAGATGGCTCGCTTCTTTCTGAACTACAAGCGAGAATATCCAAAGCGTCTTCTGCCATGGGCAGACTGAACCGTCACCTCTGGCGAAAACCGAACATCAGTCGCACAACGAAGCTGCGGATTTTCAACGCCCTCATCGGCTCTGTGATGCTCTATGGAGCTGAGACGTGGCAAGCTTCAGCCGCAACCCTCAAGGCAATTGATGTCTTTCAGTCGAAGAGCCTGAGGAGGATCGAAGGTCTACGATGGTTCGACTTTGTCAGCAATGAGAAGCTGCTGCAGCTCACCAAGCAGTCTCGGTTTTCGACCCAAGGAGCCGAGCGAACACTACGATGGTTCGGACACCTACTTCGAATGCCTCCACACATACCTGCGAAAACGATCCATGACTTCGACCCTGTCAAAGCCGGTTGGAAGCGACCTCGCGGCCGACCGAAGAAACGATGGTCTGACAGCCTGTCCGAGTTCCTGGCGATGGCAAATATCAGGTTGAGCGATGTGCAAACGCTTGCCATGGACCGAAGTGGATGGAGGAGGCAGACGTCACTCTCTACGCCGAGCAGCGCCCGGCAGGAGACATAAGTCAAGTAAGTCATGTGCAAGCTTGGAGGGAACTTGCTCAATAACCAATTTCCTGACTAAATGCGTCAATGTACCGGAAGGACGTGGTTAGTTTTTCATATATATACCCAGATTTTTGAGACTGAAGGAGACTTTTTGACTTGCAGGGCGAACCTCTGCCCGTTTATTTTCTCGTTAGAAATACCTTGGGATCTTGTCGGATCATTGTAAGTGTCTGTATCTTATTATATATTATTGTAGTTTCTGAGACTTGTGGTCTACTTGGGACAGCCAGTCCCAGTAGAATATCTATATCTGTAATTATTATATGTAAATTGAATAAAAGTATTGTATTTTAGACAACCTCTCTACGATCTATCTTTAGCCCCTCGAACATACCCAGTCGGTACGCCTCATTAGTTCGGTCATAGCCTAAGGCACGCTACCAAAGTTTAATTACCTTAGGGCCAGAGTTTATCTCCCCTATAAAGGGAGAATAAAGGCATCTACGACTAAAATACCCAAATACCATAAAATATACTTCACAACAGTACATGCTACTACTGCTATTAATGCAGCTTTCACTACTGGTACTACTACAACAATAACACTTCAACTACTTCTCCTACTGCTACAGCCACTAAATTTGAACTAACAGAAGACACTTAGATTGTGCATTGAGATGGCCAAAATAGTGTACCAGAAGAATTGATTTGTGTATTAAGTTGGAACTCTCATAGAATACTTAAATGGGAAGATAAAACGAGGAAAAGGAAATATGTACATGCTGCTACTAATACTACTTCTACTGCTATATTTACTAGTTCTACTACTAGTATTACTATTGCTCCAACTACTATTCTATTGTTACTACTTGTAAGGCTAAGAACCAGAGGATGAAAATTTCAAGAAGTATATGAATATACAGGTTATCAAAAAGACAAATTGAGATTGTCATAGCAATGGTAAATTGTATTAAGTTGAGTCTTAATACTACTGCTGACTGCTATTACAACTATACCTAATGTTATGAATATGATATTTTTGGAGAATTTTTAAGGGGGAAGGTAAACTGAATCACAACACATCATCTGTATGCAAGTTGTTAAAAGGACATATCAGCAGTATCTTAGAAACAGTTATGTGTGTTAAATTAAACTTACAAGGCTTGTGGTGGGGGGTGTTGAACTATGTAAAAGACAATATTTGCATCATAATACTACTGTCTCTAGTCCTACATCTACTACTACTCCAACTGCTATTATTATTACTGCTACCAAGGCTAAGACTACTACTATTAATTCTACTGCTACTACCACTACTGCTATTATCATAAATACTGGTGCTACTACTACTGAAACCAAAACTAAAGTATTAAGGCAACAATCTTTGGCAGCATAAAAACCATATTGTATTGCCCACATAGGTTGTCAAGAGGACATATGAGAAATGATTCAGAAACGGTTGATAGTATGAAGTAGGAACATTGATTGTGTGTTGTAGGAGATGTCAAAAAAGAACAAAAGGTGCTATGTGCATACTGCTACTACAACTATTGCTACTACACAAGTTAAGGGCATTAAAGGGAAGCTTTAAAGGAATATTTAGACAGATATTGAACCAAATCAAAACAAACATAGATCATGTAGATTGTCAAAAGGGTGACAAATCAGTATCATAATAACGGCTTACATTATTAAATTGGACCTTTCGGGGTAAGATGTGGTGGATTTTGAACTAGCAAGAAGACACTGTGTTGAGACACATTGAATGCCCCTTCTATGGTCACTGTAACCAACAACACTAACGGCATTAAGTTGAAACTTTTAGGGAACGTTCATGGGAGCTTCAATTAAACAAGAAAAACTAGGGTAAAGGCACCAATGATTTGACAGTTTTTTGTAAAAAAGAACACTTTCTCTACCCTGGAAGACCTAACTTAAAGACTTTTGGTTTGAAGAAGGTTTTAGTGTGTAGGAAAAGCATCTAGGAACCTAACTGTTTGATTAAAGATTGAAGTTTTATCAGAAAAGGGTACAAAACTCCAATTTTCTGAAATTGGACCATTTTCACCAACAAATTCATCAGAACTAAAAATTTACATGTTTTTAATGTTAGTTGGAACCCAATTTGACACATGTCAAAATACTTGGTTTGTTTGTGGGCAGATCCTGGTGCATTCAACATACCTATTCTTTTTTACTTTATTTCTTTGTTTCTCTTCAACTTGGTTTAAAGTGTAAACTATACAGATAGAGGGAGCAAAAACTAAAAAATTGTCTCAGGTATAGGGACAAAATTGGATAATCTTATGGAGTGTAATCATGTGACCTAGGTCATATACCTTTTTCTTTTTTCCCAGTGTTGTATATATGCCACAAGAATAGTACCTCCAAATGCTATCTGGAAGTGCCCACTTCCTCTCAGCTTTGATGGTCCAGCAAAGATTTCTTTGTTGTTCACAGTGAAAATATTGTCAACATTTGGCCATTTCAAAGTTAATCATTTGATCACTTTAAACACTTTAGTTTTGACTCCTTTCTCTGGAAAGTCCAGAACCATGAAATATGCATGTCCATAAAATATGAAATCCACGAATATTAGAAATTTGTGACACCAAAGAGTTTAACATGTTTCACTAGCATTTTGAGTGGGATAGGGTCTAAAAAAACGTGAGTAGATTTCAAGAATTTTAAGAAGTTTATTGTCATTATAGTTGACTTATTAGAATTTACGTTTGTATGTAAATTCTTAGCTTTGTCCAAAACATGGGTAGGAATTTGATAAAACCATGATATTTCTATTGATATTTTATATTTCTATAACATACTTCAAGGATCAGCAGGTAATATACATATTAACACCTTTGAGGAAATCTCTAACCAATTTCATTAATCAATACTAGATATAAGAGTGGTCCTAACAAGGTTCCTTAAGGAATTCTACCCAGTAGGGAGGGGATCAGAGAAAACATTTCTCTATTTTACAACTTGGGATCTATCTGAAAGAAAACATATACAAAATTTACTAATAAAGGGTTTACTTCAAAGTTATTCATATGAATTAGGATGTTGTGATCAACCAAGTCAAATGCTTAAAAATATGAACATGGTATGAGGCCAAGCAGCAGTTCCTCGGATGATGGAAAAATCTAGCATCAAATCAGTAAAACTAGAATTTGAAAATTCTTTTTTTATGTTTTTTTCTTCATGTGAAATATTTATTAGAAATAATAATCATCAAAATCTCTTGTTGTTGAGAAAGTACCCATAAATCCAACAACTGTTTTAGTCAGAGGACCCTTGAATTTTGACATCTATTGTTTCTTATCTGTTTTACATGTTCAGTGAAGTTTCAACATAGTCACCTATATTTTGACTGGGCCTGTTGCTGTCTGTCAAAATTTTGACAAGGTTACTACAAGATATTCTCAAAAGAAACGAATCCCTGTGTTTGAATTTGGCTGAAGGAACATTTTCAGTTGGCCTGGTATTCCAATAAAGTATTGTGTTGCCAAAACTCTAAAAAAGGAATTTTGATAACAATTGATACATTAAAAGAATTTGATCTATTAAACCAGAGGTCCTAGGAGGTCAAGAATGGGCTTATTTGAATGGAAATTGTAAGTTTTAGTGCTGTTAAAACGTTTACGTTACCTAGACAACATGGAGCACTGCAGACCAAACACTGGGGTATTAATCTCTGTCACTAATAAAATGCTTTAGTTGTGAACCCCTTCAAACTAAAAAATGACAATGTCCAAAGAAAAATTTTTACTTAAAAAAATCATTTGAACCATTAAAGTTTAGAAGACATATCATGGATCTACCCTCTGCCTCAGTAACAAACTTAGAAAATTTTGACAAGAATTTTGACACTTGGAACATAGTTTTGTCAATATAATACTAGCTGCCATTTTAATTAGATTTCATGAAGAAAAAGCCAATGTGGCTACATTTTATAGATCCGATGTATCTTGGACACATTGGAGCTAATCCCAATTTTTTTTGCAAAAAATAATCAAGTAATGACAGTTTGAACATTACATAGCCAAAAAACTGTTGGGAGCTCATTTTGTGTTGAAAACAGAAAACTGATTGAATATTCTTTTCTCATTTGGGTGTATTGGATATAGTGTACATGTTTTGTATGGTCACAATATAACAACAGCTTCAAGAGATGGTGTTTCAAGTCATAACTAAGCAGAGTTATCCTATTTTATGGAAAATTTTGACAGTGGTTCCAAAATTGCACTGTCAAATCATTGGTGCCTTTACCCTGGATGCATGCAGGTATTAAAAGGACATATAAGTAATATGGGGCATATAATGACACAAGCAGCACTGCTCTATCATGGCTAGTAATATCATTGATATTTTAAAAGAGCTAATTTGATTGAAAATTAACAGTTCTAGTGCCCTCTTTAAGAGTCAAAAGTGATTGGAAGGCAATCAGCCCTCCTCTTTAGCTTCCACTTCCAATCAAAATTCTAAGCCAACTATTTTGTTGAGCATAGCTGAATGGTCTAGTAACTATATCTCTAGGGTTATTGGGTAGGTCAACCTCCCTAGAGTTATGTAATTTGCCCATTATGCTTAAAAACTAAATGTTGCTTTAACATTAAATCAAAGCACACTGGGTGTATGCTGGTTGCCAATAAGACATCACAGCAATATACCAAGAACAACTAAGGGTACTAAGTTCAAACTTTCAGGGCTGCTTCTATTCCTACTTCTGTTTTAAAATTTAACTGATTCAAAAGAGTGTAAGTGTGTCCAGGCTGTCAAAAAGCTTAGACATAATTTTTTGGGAATGGTGATAATTTTGATTTATAAGTTCAACTAGAGGATATATATGACTAAATTAAACACTACTATTTGTGCCATGATTTTCAAAACAGTGAAGAAGTTTCTCCAGCATACAAATAGCAGGCCAAACAAAAAAGAAGAAGAACAATAAATTCTTAAATAAAAGCCAGAAGGATAAAAGCAACAGCAACCGTACAAGAAAATCGAAATATATTTTCTTGATTATTATCGCTTCTAATCAGTAGTTGTGCCAAACCTATCCTGCTCAAGTCATCCTCAGGGCTATACTGTGGTGTTTATCCCTCCCATAGTAAAGTGCAGACGGTTTGATATCATCTATTTTCCCTTCTTATTTTAGTTTTATATTTGTGTTTAAAGCTTTTTCCAATAGGCAATGTTCAGAAGTCCTCCAAAAAAAAACGTCCCCCCAGATCCCAAATCAAATTCCATAGTGAAAGATACCCACCCTGGCTGGTCAAGCACATTATCTGAAAGTTCTGGCTCCGATTCGGAGAATAGGACAATGATAACTGTAGGTCCTAATGCAACCATAAATGATGATAATGGGTTTCAAGAGGTCCTCTCTAGAAGCTCTAAAAAAGGAAAAAAATCTCCCCAATTAAAAGCATTTCCCCTCTCCCTGCCCAAGATCCTCCCTCCAAAAACTTACGAATTTACCTTAAAATTACACCCACTACCCCCTTTGAAATAAAAATGATCACTGCAATAAGAGTTGCAATTTTTAAATTGCTAAAATCAATGTTCTCTCTTAACATTAACCGTGATGGATCTCTGCTTATAGCTGTAGAAGATCAGAAATCAGCAGATACAATAATTAACCTTAAATCCCTTCTGAATATCCCGATTATTGCATCTAATTGGAACCCAAAACAATCACCAACAAAAATTGTAGTTTACAATGTTCCCCCAGAGATATCTACTCAGGAGTTAAAAGAAGGCCTCTCAGATAGGGCTGGAAACACAATCCCAGTTGAGGATGTTACCCAACTTGGAAAACCTAACTCTACTGGCCTAAAAACTAGTAGATCCTTCTTATTCACACTAAAGGATAAAATTGATATCCCAGAAAAATTATTCCTATTTGGGCAAATCAAACCACACAAGGAATACAAACCTAAGCCTATTCAGTGTCAGAAGTGTTTCAAACTGGGACACACGACAAACAAATGCAATGAAATTCTCCAAGAGTGTAGTAATTGTAAATCTTTCCATCCTAAAGAGCTGACAACTTGCAAAAACACCCAGCCTACATGCATCAATTGCAAAGGTCCACATGAATCTACAAATAAATCATTATGCCCTGCATACAAGAAAAGAGCTCTAACACTCCAAATATCAACAGAGAAGGCCATCCCATACCCCTTTGCAGCAATGGAAGCAAATGCTGCCCAACAATACCAAATAAAGCCTGTAATGAAACCAACAAAAACCCCCAAGTCAAATGCACCAAATGCATCAAGCACCCCATATAAAACAACATCTTCTAAGCCCCCTAGCTCAAATCCCTATCAGAAGGAATCACCAAGCCAGCAAGCCTTGTTTTCCGGTGAGATGAGGCCAGCCTGGCCCTCCCTCCCAAGAAGAAACAAACCAGAAACACTACCAGGAATCAATCCCTTAACCAACAAACAGGATGCACTACCAAAAATGCAATCCCCAAATATATGCTTATTCATTCTAAACTGTAATGCAGTTCAGGCCATGAACATACATCAACTACAGAAAACAAAAATTATTGCAGAATTGGCAAAAATCTACATCCCAGATGATATGCTCATTCAAGCAAAAAAAGATCTTGCTTTACTTTTAACAAAGCTGAACATTGATACACAGTCATATGAAGAATAAATCAACAACACAACATTTATCAATACTCCAATGGAATGTAAGATCACTCACAGAAAATAAGCTAAATGAACTAATATCATTTATGAATAATAATTCCATTAATATTGCTTGCCTCCAGGAAACTCATTTAACCCAAAATCAACAAATTAAGTCTCTGGGATACACTATCCTGAGAAAGGATAGATCTTCAGAGAGAAAAGGAGGTGGTGTAGCTTTATTAGTTAATAATAATATAAAATTTTGTGGCATCAATTTTCCAGATTTTGAAAATGATGTTGATGTAATTGGTATAAGTGTTTGGCTGAATAATTTAAAAACCTACATAATAAGCTTTTATAACCCTAATGGCCAAACTTCAGATGCCAAGGATTTCTTTAATTATATAAATAATTCTAATATGTTAAAAAACATCATTATTTGTGGTGATTTCAATGCCCACAGCCTTTTGTGGGGGAATAAACCAGCAAATAAAGCTGGTAAATTTATTGAGCATATGACTTCAAATAATAATGAATTAGCTGTTGCTACCCCTCCAAACCTAAATACATATTTTAACCCCAAAAGTGCCAAATTCTCCACAATTGACCTACAAATTGTGTCTTTAAATTTTTTGAACAAAATTTACATAAATAAAATTGATAATCTGTGTACAGACCACTTTGCTATAGTTTGCTCCCTAAATGAACCTGCTGAAACTTCATCTCATACCTCCAAATATATCAACACTAAAGCAAATTGGTCTATTTTCCAAAATAAGCTAAATGATGAAATTACGAGTTTCACCCAAAGTTCATGCATTTCTAACACAACAGTTGACACACATGCTAAAGCCTTGACATCTTTACTAATAAATACAGCTAATCATGCTATCCCCAGGACAACACCTAAGAAAACATTCCCTAAACAAATTCCTAAAGCATGGTGGACAAATGAGTGCCTAAATAAATGGAAGATAAGAAAGGCAGCTAGGACAGAATTCATAAAAAAACCAACACCTACTACATATTTAAAAAAAATTACAAGCAGAATCTAATCTAAAAAGGACTATAATAGATGCTAAATATAAATACTGGAATAATTTTGCAAATAATCTCTCCAGAGAAACGCATGAGCCAATTATACATAAAGTCATAAGCCACATATGTGGGAAAAAGACTTCTCCCAACCCACTCCTGTATGAGCTTATACATAATAATACCCATTATGACAATGATATTGAAAAGGCTAACCTATTTGCAACTCTTTTTGTTAATAAGCTAACATCAAACAATCAAAGCAATCTGTCCACAATTCCTATGAACCCTAGTTACCAACCACGCCCAGGATCCGAATACATAACTAATCCATTTTCAATCCAGGAATTGAATAATGCAATACATCATATTAGGTCCAAAACTAGCAGCAGCTATGACAATATACACCCTACATGGATAAAGAATCTCACACCTTCATACAAACAAGAACTGCTAAATTGTTATAATCACGCTTGGGCATCCTCTAGGTTCCCCAATATATGGAAATGTTCGTCCCTCCTACCAATCCTAAAGAAAAATATACCAAAAGATAACCCTGAGTCTTATAGGCCCATAATGATTACACCTGTGATGGGGAAAATAATGGAGAAAATGATTTATCACAGACTCCTCTGGTTTGTTGAGAAAAATAACATGATCCCACACACTCAAACTGGATTCAGGAAATACCACTCCTCAACAGATGCTTTCATTTTGCTAACAAATGCAATAAATGAATCTTTCTCAAAAAATAATATCCTAGTGGCAGCTTTCCTTGATTTTGAAGGAGCATATGACAATGTGAACCACCAAATCCTTTTAAATAAACTTGCAAACCTTGGAGTACCTCCCAAGCTAGTATCCTTTATTAAATCCTTCATAGAAGTGCGAAGTTTCATTGTTTGTGTTGGTTCAGCCTCTTCACCCCAAAAGACAATATCCAAAGGCCTACCTCAGGGAGCAGTCCTCAGTTGCCTCCTATTTGCCCTATATCTCTGGGACATGAACCTACCCCACACGAATCTACAATATGCTGATGATCTGGTGCTATGGTCATCTGGCAAAACCTTTCAGATAGCACAGTCAAATCTGCAAAAGTCACTTTTCCAGTTTGAAAAATTCTCTCAACATTCAGATTTACCCATTGCACCCACCAAGTCAAAAATAATCCAATTTCACAGGAAGCGAAACCATGTTAATGCAAAACTAACTCTAAATAAAACAACTATTCCAGAAGATAATAATATTAATTACCTAGGTCTCATGCTTGACCAAAAACTTAATTTCCACCTCCACATTTCAAACACAATAAAAAAAATGTTATAGAAAAGCAAATATACTAAAAAGACTTCTTTCCACACCCTGGGGTTGTAAGGAGAAAACCTTACTCCAGTTTTATAAATCACATATAAGACCCCATATTGACTATGGGCTCATTGTATATGGTGCATGTGCAAAGACCCAGATGCAAAAAATTGAAACAACACAAAATGATATAATACGTCTCATATTTGGTCTTAGGAAACCCACAAGCACCAAGTTTCTGCTTATGGAGAGTGGATTAACAACAATAAAAGATAGACGTAGCTTTCTCTTGATAAAACATCTTACAAAAATTGAATCAAATAGCTCACACACATTACATAATTGGTTAAGAAATCCAGCCATGTATAGAGGTATTGCAGATGAGTATGCCAATATTCAAAAGAAGTTCCCTGTACCAGCAAAGTCTATTGCACCTACTTTCCCCCAATCCCCTCCATGGAATTGGTCATTTCCCATAATAAATACTGAATTTTCAAAATGGAATAAAGATTTAACCCCCATTGCTTTTGTTCAGAAAAAATTTGCAGAACTTAATACAATTACCTATAAAAATCACTTCCAAATGTTTGTTGATGGGTCAAAAATGAATGAGAAGGTTGTAAGTGGTGTTTTTCCTTCCTCACCTGAAAATTGCAATGGGCGAGAGATTATTTAATAATTTATCTATAATGTCTGCTGAATTAAATGCCATAATCATGGCATTAGAACACCTTAAGCAAAACCAATCTTTGATTGAAAAATTGAATAATATTATCATCTATTCCGACTCTTTATCAAGCCTTGAGTTGCTGGCCTCAGCCCCTCAATATAAGTTGGACATTGACACTTATCATTGTCTCAGTATTATTGATAATCTTGCTTCAAGTGGCATAAACACTTACTTTCAGTACATTCCTAGCCACTCTGGCATAAGTGGTAATCATCAGGTTGATGAAATAGCAAAAAATGCTATAAATATTGACCAGCCAAGTGGGAGACCAATCCCAATTAGAGATATTTACTGATGGAGGCTATCAGATATTAATTTTAATAAGATTAATCCTATCCTTTCCCCCTTTCCCAATAAGTATCTTTCTAAAATTTATCATAGAATTCGTTCTGGAACAAATGGACTAAATTTCCTTGCATTCTCATATAAGATTTCTAATTCAAGTGGTTCAATTCCCCTGTCCCCTCTTTGCAGGCATTGTAATATGAATAATGAAACAATTGACCATTGCCTATTTGAATGTAATATGCTGACGTCTGCACAACATACCTTGCTTTCTAAACTGTTAAAATACTTCAAACACCACAAAATCCCACTATCAGTCAAGAGCCTAGCCAACTATACCTGCACATAGAGCATAGAAATCGACATCTATCATCTTATATTTGAACTCCTAGAGTCGAAAGATCTGCTGAAAGATATCTGAATATATCTAATAAATATGAGGCAATCAAGCCAGTAGCTCTGTAGCCCACAGAGTGAAGCAGAAGGAAAAGGGCTAAATAGTTTTACTGAAAAGCCCGCCTGCTGTTAAATAGAAGAAGAGAAGAAGAAGGATTCAAACATTATTTTTCTTTTCAAAGAGTTTGTGGTAACAAACTGTAATTAAGGAGCAACCCGGCTCAATGGTAACCAAAACTCTAAAAAACGGAATTTTGGTACCAATAGATACATCAAAAGAATCAAATTTTAATGCTGATTTCAAAATATAAGTTTCATCAAGTTTAGTCTTACCCATCAAAAGTTACGCGCCTGAGAAAATTTGGCTGATTTTAACAAAAAGGGGGAAAGACCCCCTAAAAGTTATAGAACCTTAATGAAAATCACACCATCATATTTAGCGTATAAGAGAACCCTACTGTCGAGGTTTCAAGCACCTATCTACAAAATTGTGGAATTTTACATTTTTTGCCAGAAGAAAGATCACAGATGATTCTTTATTTGTTTTTTGTTTTTGTTTTTTTCCCAGGGGTGATCGTATCGACCCAGTGGTCCTAGAATATCGTGGGAGGGCTCATTGGAACGGAATTAAAAGTTCTAGTACCCTTTTTAAGCGACAAAAAAATGGAGGGCAACTAGACCCCTCCCACACTCATTTTTTTCCCAAAGTCACCCGATCAAAATTTTGAGATAGCCATTTTGTTCAGCATGGTGGAAAATATGATAACTATGTCTTTTAGGATGACTTAATCCCCCGACGTCCTCGGGGGGAAGGCTGAAAGTTATTAACTTTACCCAATGTTAACATATAGTATTGGTTATTGGGAAGTATACAGACGTTTACAGGGGGGATTTTTTCTGGTAGGTGGGGGGGGGGGGGTCGGGGGTTATATGGGAGGATCTTTCCATGAAGGAAGTTTTCATGGGGTAAGGGACATTGCTATGAAGGGGGCGCCGGATTTCCATTATTATTATTAAAGAAAAAGATCAGAAATTAAATAAAAAAAACAAGTTTTTCAACTAAAAGTAAGGAGCAACATCAAAACTTAAAACGAACAGAAAATATTACGTATATGATTGGGTTCACCCCCTCAATACCTCGCTCTTTAAGCAAAAATTTTTTTATTACTTTCATAAGAGCTATTTATTCTAATTAATGGCCTTTGTGATTAAGGGGTCATTTTTAAAGAATTAGAACAAAATTCGAACTTTAGCTTAAAGAGCAAGGTATTGACTAGGGGGCGTACCCCCTAATATACGTATTAAAAATCTACGAATATAGAAGTTCGTTACGTAAGTTAATTTGTAAGTTACGTATATTTATTACTAATAAAAACGTTTTGTAAATAAAATTAAACAAGTTTCGAAAAAGCCATTTAACCAAATAAAAGTAAAATTAATATGCAAATTTTGTTTTAATTATTCATGTACAGTGAGCCAAAATCAAAACCTGCATTAATTCAAAAATGTTCAAAAATTAAATAAACAAAATAAGTTTTTTTTAACTGAAAGTAAGGAACGACGTTAAAACTTAAAACAAACAGAAATTATTCTGTATATGAAAGGGGCTGTCCCCTCCTCAACGCCTCGCTCTTGACGCTAAAGTTTGACTTTCTCACAACTCTGTTTTTTTAAACAATAAAAAACTTTAGCGCAAAGAGCGAGGCGTTGAGGAGGGGACAGCCCCTTTCATATACGGAATAATTTCTGTTTGTTTTAAGTTTTAACATTGTTCCTTACTTTCAGTTAAAAAAAACTTTTTTTTTTATTTAATCGTCTGAAAAAGACCACAAATAAGCATCAATCATAGGCAACGTGCTAGTGCTGCCTAAGTAAAGAACAATGTGGGCAAAATGTTTTGTTTTTTTTGTCCATACCCAGGCACTTCGTATCAAAGGAGTTGTCATAGAAACTTCGAAAAGGGCTCATTCGATTGGAAATTGGAGTGGCTAGTGCCCTTTTTAATAGTCAAAAGCCATTGGAGGGCAACTAGCCACCCCCCATGCCCATCATTCCCCCAAACACATCCAATCAAAATTTTGAGATAGCCATTTTGTTCAGCGTAGTTGATTTCCAGATAGAAAATATGTTTTTGAGCAGGACACTCCCCAACAACCCTTGGGGCAAGGGTTTTAAGTTATGCCCTGAGGGCATATCAGAACGATGTTGGCACAATGTATCATTTTTTTTTCCTTTAGAGCAGGACACTTCATATGGAAGGGGTCGTCATAGAAACTTCAAAAGGGGCTCATTTCATTGGAAATTGAGAGTTCTAGTTCCCTTTTTAAAATTCGAAAGTGATTGGAGGGCAACTAGCCCCCCCCCCCATGTCCATCATTCCCCCAAACACATCCAATCAAAATTTTGAGATAGCAATTTTGTTCAGTGTAGGCTAGTTGATTCCCAGATAGAAAATATCTTTTTGAGGAGGACACTCTCCCCCAACCCTTGGGGCAAGGGTTTTAAGTTATGCCCTGGGGGCATATAAGGTTTTTATAGAAGATGTTGTTGTTAAAACTTCAAAACAGGCTCATTCGATTGGAAATTCAAAGGGCTAGTGCCCTTTTTAATAGTCAAAATTGATTGGAAGGCAACTAGCCCCCCCCCCCATGCCCATCATTCCCCCAAACACATCCAATCAACATTTTGAGATAGCCATTTTGTTCTGCATAGTTGATTTCCAGATAGAAAATATGTTTTTGAGGAGGACACTCCCTCCACAACCCTCAGGGCAAGGGTTTTAAGTTATAGCCTGGGGCATATAAGGTTTTCATAGAAGGCGTTTGTCATAGAAACTTCAAAAAAGGCTCATTCAATTGGAAATTCAAAGGCCTAGTACCTTTTTTGATAGTCAAAAGTGATTGGATGGCAACTGCCCCCCCCCCCCACGCCCATCATTCCCCCAAACACATCCACTCAAAATTTTGATAGCTATTTTGTTCAGCATAGTTGATTTCCAGATAGAAAATATATTTTTGAGGAGGACACTCCTCCAATGGCAAGGGCTTTTAAGTTATGCCCTGGGGGCATATAAGGTTTTTAAAGAAGGCGTTGTCAAAGAAACTTCAAAAAAAAGCTCATTCGATTGGAAATTGAAAGGACTAGTGCCCTTTTTAATAGTCAAACTTGATTGGAGGGCAACTAGCCCCCCCCCACGCCAATCATTCCGCCAAACACATGCAATAAAAATTTTGAGACAGCCATTTTGTTCAGTGTAGTTGATTTCCAGATAGAAAATATATTTTTGAGGAGGACACTCCCCCCAAACCCTTAGGGCAAGGATTATAAGTTATGCCCTGGGGGCATATAAGGCTTTTATTGAAATCTTTGTTGTAGAAACTTGAAAAGGGGCTCATTTGATTTGAAATTCAAAGAGCTAGCACCTTTTTTAATAGTTGAAAGTGATTTGAGGGCAACTAACCCCGTCTCACACCCACCTTTTCCCCAAACACATCCAATCAAAATTTTTAGATAGCTATTTTATTAAACATAGTTGAGAGTTTACGAAATTAGATCTTTAAGGATGACAACCCCTCCCCCCACAGCCCTCAGGGCAAAGGTTGTAAGTTATGCCATGGGGGCATATTGAGCCCTTTTGAAGAAACTTCAAAAGGGCTCATTCAATTGGAAATTGGAAGGCTAGTGCCTTTTTTATTAGTTGAAAGTGATTGGATAATGAGTAATACCCCTCTCATGCCCACCATTTTCCAAAACACATCCAATCAAAATTCTGAGATATACATTTTGTTCAAGATAGTTGAACATTCTGGAAATTAGGTCTTTTAGGATGATAACCCTCAGAGCCCTCAGTGCAAGGGTTGTAAGTTATGCCCTGGGGGCATATAAGGTTTATATAGAAAGTTGTTGCATAAATCATAGGCAGCACAATCATGCTGCCTAAGTAAAGAACAGGGACAGTCCAGAACGAGACAAGAAACAGGGACTAAGTAAAGAGGAGGACAATCCCCCACAACCCTCGGGCAAGGGTTTTAAGTTATGCCCTAGGGGCATATAAGAACAATGTTGGCACAATGAATTATTTATTAATTTTAACATTTAAAGCAGGGCGCTTCTTATCAAAAAAGTTGTCATAAAAACTTCGAAAAGGGCTCATTCAATTGAAAATTGGAGGGCTTGTGCCCTTTTTAATAGTCGAAATTGATTGGAAGGCAACTAACACCCCTTCCATGAACACCATTTCCCAAAACACATCCAATCAAAATTTTGGGATAGCCATTTTGCTCAGTGTAGTTGATAGAAATTATGTTTTTGAGGACAGCCCCCCACAGCCCTTAGGGCAAGGGTTGTAAGTTATGCCCCAGGGGCATATATGGTTTTTTATAGAAGGCATTGTTGTAGAAACTTCAAAAAAGGCTCATTTGATTGGAAATTCAAATGGCTAGTGCCCTTTTTAATAGTCAAAAGTGATTAGAGGGCGACTAACCCGCCTTTCATGCCCACCTTTTCCCCAAACACATCTAATCAAAACTTTGAGATAGCCATTTTATTCAACATAGTTTTAAGTTCTGGAAATTAGGTTTTGAGGATGACAACTCCCCCCCCCACAGCCCTCAGGGCAGGGGTTGTAAATTATGCCCAGGGGGGCATATAAGGTTTTTATATAGTGCATTGTCATTGAAACTTCAAAAAGGGCTCATTTGATTGGGAATTAAAACGGCTAGTGCCCTTTTTAATAGTCAAAAGTGATTGGAAAGCAACTAACACCCCTTCCATGCCCACCATTTCCCCAAACACATCCAATAAAGATTTCAAGATATCCATTTTGTTCCATGCAGTTCAAAGTTCAGGAAATTACAACTTTGAACAGGACACCCCTCCAGAGTCTTCAGGGCAAGGGTTATAAGTTATGCCCTGGGGGCATATAAGGTTTTTATTGAAACCTTTGCCATAGAAACTTGAAAAGGGGCTCAATTGATTAGAAATTCAAAGGGCTAGTGCCCTTTTTAATAGTCAAAAGTGATTTGAAGGCAACTAACCCCCCTCTCATGCCTATCTTTTCTCCAAACACATCCAATCAATATTTTAGATAGCCATTTTATTCAACATAGTTGAAAGTTTTGGAAATTAGGTCTTTTAGGATGATAACCCCTCAGAGCAAGGGTTGTAAGTTATACCCTGGGGGCAAATAAAGTTTTTATAGAAATTTCAAAAAGGGCTCATTTTATTGGAAATTGAAATTGCCCTTTTTAATACTCAAAAGTGAGTGGAGGATAATTAACCCCCCTCTTACGCCAACCATTTTCCAAAAAACATTCAATCAAAGTTTAGAGATAGCCATTTTGTTCAATGCAGTTGAAAGTTCTGGAAATTATGTATTTAAGGATGACAAACCCCCCAGAGCCCCAAGGGCAAAGGTTGTAAGTACTGCCCTGGGGGCATATAAGGTTTTTATAGATAGAATTGTCATAAAACTTCAAAAAGGGCTCAATCAATTCGAAATTGAGAGGGCTAGTGCCCTTTGTAATAGTCAAAAGTGATTAGAGGGTAACTAACCCCCCTCTCATGCCCACCATTCCTCCAAACAAATCCAATCAAAATTTTCAGATATCCATTTTGTTCAACATAGTAAAAAGTTCTGGAAATTAGGTCTTTGAGAATGAAACACAACCCCCCCCCCCCAAAGCACTCAGGGCAAGGGTTGTAAGTTATGCCCTGGGGGCATATAAAATTTTTATTGAAAGTTTTGTCATAGAAACTTCAAAAGAGCTCATTTTATTGGAAATTGAAAGGGATAGGACCATTTTTAATAGTTGAAAGTGATTGGAGAGCAACTACCACATCCATCCAATCCAATCAAAATTTTGAGATAGCCATTTTGTTTAATGTAGTTGAAAGTTCTGGAAATTTGGTCTTAGAGGATGATAACCACCCTAACAGACCTTAAGGTAAGGGTTGTAATTTACGCCCTGGGGGCATATACGGTGTTTATAGAAAGTGTTGTCATTTCCAAAAGGGCTCATTTGATTGGAAATCGAAAGGCATAGTGCCCTTTTTAATAGTCAAAAGTGTTTGGAAGGCTTGATATTTTTATAGTAAAGATCAATGTGTGTATAATGTATTATTTTTTGTTGTTGTTGTTGTTTAGACCAGGGCACTTTGTATTGAAGGAGCTGTCATGGGAACTTCAAATTGGGGTTATTCAATTGAAAATAGAAAGGGCTGATGCCCTTTTTAATAGTCAAAAGTGGTTGGAGGGCAAATAATCCCCCTTTCCATGCCCACCCTCCCATTTGCCCATTACATTTAAAAACTAAATGTTGCCTTAAGATTAAATCAAAATGCACTGTGATAACGCTAATTCTCAATAAGGCATTTCAGCAGTATCCCAACAACAACTGAGGGTATCATGATCAAAGTTTTGGGGCTACTTCTGCTCTTAAAATTTAACCAAATCAAAATAGTGTAAGTGTATCCAAGCTATCAAAGAAAGTAAACAGAAATTTTTGCAAATGGTATCAAGTTTTCCATTTCAGGTCAACTAGAGGAGGTATGAAACTAAATTAAACAGTACTATTTGTGTCCAGATTTTTAAAAGGGTGTATGTTGTTAAAAATTGCTGAAAATTTTTCTCCAGCATGCAAATAGCAGGCCAAACTATAAAGTCTTAAAAAAGAAAAAGATTTAAAGCATTATTTTCTTTTTCCCTGAAAAGACTATGTCAATATAAAAATGAACAACAATTAATTTAAAAAAACTTTATCCACAAAATAAGTTTTTCAAAGAAAAGTAAAGAACTCCATTTAACAAAAATGAGCAAAAATAAAATCAAATGATCTACCAAGCATGAAACTACCACAAATCAGCATTGATAAATAAATGAAACCCAAAACAAACAGAAATTACAATAATTAACTGAGTCAAACTCAAAACGAGCAGAAATTACCATAAATTGGGCTCAAAACCCCTATGCCTTCCCAAGGCCAGAAAATAATTTGCACTTTACTGAAACAAAAATACAAATGAATTGTGCATTGTCAGTTTAATATACATATACTGAAATTTAGTAATCAAAATGTTAATATTATTTGATTTATTAAAGTTTAAAAAGTAAAAACATCTACATTTTTTCAGTAAAGTTCAAATTTTGTTCTGGCCTTGGGAAGGCATAGGGGTTTTGTGGCCAACTTATGATAATTTTTGCTTGTTTTGAGTTTGACTTGGTTAATTATTATAATTTTTGTTCATTTATTTATTGATGCTGATTTGTGGTAGCTTCATGCTTGGTAGATTATTTGATTTTATTTTTGCTCATTTTTTGTTAAATGGAGTTCTTTACTTTTCTTTGAAAAACTTATTTTGTGGAAAACATTTTTTTAATTAATAAATAAATAAAACCCAATCCAAGCAGAAATTAACATGAGTAGGGCTCAAAACCCCTATGCTTTCTAAAAGCCAGAATATAATTTACACTTTACTGAAAAGAAATGTTCTTAATGTTTTCACTTTTATAACTTTAAGAAATCAAAATTTAATCAATATTTAAGGAATAAATATCAGCATATTTATATTAAATGACATTGCACACAGGGGAGGATCTAGGATTTTAGGGAAGGGGCAAAATAGGTTTATCCAATAAACTTGCATTAGGAGCAAGTTTAATTAGTGCAATATTGCATTGATTAAGTGAATTACACTATGTTAGGGGGGCATGTACCCCCTTGCCCTCCCTGGATTTGCTACTGATTGCACATTCATTTGTATTTTTCAGTAAAGTGCAAATTATATTCTAGATTTTAGAAAGCATAGGGGTTTGAGCCCTACTTAGGCTATGTTAATTTCTGCTTGTTTTGAGTTTGGCTTGGTTATTTATTGTAATTACTGTTTTTTGGGTTGTTTTAAGGGAAAAACCTTCAAATCCTCAAGAAAGGCATTGGAGCAAAACAAAAGTGGTCCATTGGAACCACCATGGTAAAGGTCTAGGTTAGGTTTTAAATTGACATCTTTATTGTTTTAACCCATATGGCCACAAATTGAATCAACTGTGAAGAAACAAGCACCAGAAAAGCAAGAGTAATGAATTCTGAAATACATAGTCATAGTTATTTGACCTTTGAACCATTATGAACAAAATGGCTACTGCAAAATTTTGATCTGATACATTTCACAATAAAAAGTTGTGGAGGAGGTAGCTGGTCACCCTTTAATCACTTTTGACTCTCAATGAGGGCCTTAAAGATTTTAATTAAAATGTGTAAAAGTTTCCCCAGCCATCCCTTCTATAACTACCTTACATGAAAACAATGGACACCATGCTTAGCTTAAAACCCTTGCCTTAGGGGCTGTGGGAGATTTTTTCTACCCTAGAGGCATTGCCTAAGTTATTTGATCTTTGGATTATTTTCATCAAAATGAATGTCAAATTTGGGATACCATCAGATGGCTAATTTGACAGTGTATATATATACAAATCTTTGAATTAGCCAACCAACCAACAAGTATTTTCACCCTAGGAGTCCAGCTGGACATAAGGAAACATATTAAGAAAACAATTCTTATTCCATAATATGCAGAATAATCCTAGTTAACACATTTTGAAGGAGGAGAGCCTTTAGCTTCATTTCTTTCCTTGTTTTTTCTAAGAAATTCATGAATTTCTTAGAACCTATATATTCACAGAATATATACCCCCACCCCCCTAATGTGCAAATATATACCTAATTTTCTAATATGTTTCCAAGTAAGCACTGTACCTTGCCCCACTTCAAAGTATTGAAGTCACTAAACTTTGAAGAAGCTGTATTTATTTTTTAAAGGAAACGCTCCATTCTGCAAGTGCCATAGACAAATATTATTTTCTTTTGGACGAACTTGAAATTTCAGCTAAAAAGTCAGTGTCTTCATCCTAGTGTCGATTCAGTGACCAAGCAAGCAGAAGAGGGTTGGTCACCTGCCGCAAGTGGCACAAGGAAACTGGAATCACCCTAATTCAGTCTTTTCATCAAAAACAAAAATGCCCGTTCCATCAGTTTTCCGTCAAGGGCAGACTATATTCTAAATTACATCAACTTTTTGATTAGAAGCAACGCTATAGCGTTGCCTTTAGTAAAGACCATACGCCTCCAATGTTTTATTGTTATTAGTTTTTTCCCAGAGGCACTTCGTATGGAAGGGGTCGTCACATAAACATCAGAGGGGGCTCATTCAATTGGAAATCGCAAGTGCTAGTGTCCTTTTTAAGGGTCAAAAGTGATTGGAAGGCAACTAACACCAATTCGACTCCCAACAGTTCCTCAAAAACATCCAATCAAAATTTTGAGATAGCCATTTTGTTCTACGTAGTTGATTTCCAGATAGAAAATATGTTTTTTGAGGAGGACACTTCCCTCCAGAGTCTTTAGGACAAGGGTTGTAAGTTATACCATGGGGGTATATAAGTTTTTTTATAGAAAGCTTTGTCGTAGAAACTTCAAACGGGGCTAATTCGATTAAAAATTCAAAGGGCTTGGGCCCCTTTTTGTATAGGCAGCGCAATCGTTCTGCCTAAGTAAAGAACGATGTTCGCGCAAAGTATTGTTTTTTTTCATACCAGGGCACTTCGTATCGAAGGAGTTGTCGTAGAAACTTCTGAAAGGAATTGTTCGATTGAAAATTGGAGTGGCTAGTGCCCTTTTTAATAGTCAAAAGCGATTGGAGGGCATCTAGACCCCCCCCCCCCACGCCCATCATTCCCACAAACACATTCCAATCAAATTTTTGAGATAGCTATTTTGTTCAGCGTAGTTGATTTCCAGATAGAAAATATGTTTTTGAGGAGGACACTCCCCCACAACCCTCTGGGAAAGGGTTTTAAGTTATGCCAGGAAGCCATATAAGAACGATGTTGGCACAATGTATTATTTGTTATTTTTTTTCTTTTAGAGCAGGGCACTTCGTATCGAAGAAGTTGTCATAGAAACTTTGAAAAGGGCTCATTAAGTCGGAAATTGGAGTGGCTTGTGCCCTTTTTAATAGTCAATTGTGATTGGAAGGCAACTAACACCCCTTTCATGCCAACCATTTCCCGAAACACATCCAATCAAAATTTTGAGATAGCCATTTTGTTCAGCGTAGTTAATTTCCAGATAAAATTATGTTTTTGTGGAGGACACTCCCCCACAGCCCTCAGGGTAAGTGTTGTAAGTTATGTCCTGGAGGCATATACGGTTTTTATAGAAGGCATTGTCGTAGAAACTTGAAAAAATCTCATCCGATTGGAAATTCAAAGGGCTATTGCCCTTTTTAATAGTTGAAAGTGATTGGAGGGCAACTAACCCCCCTTTCACTCCCACATTTTCCCAAATTACATCCAATCAAAATTTTGAGATAGCCCTTTTATTCAACGTAGTTTTAAGTTCTATAAATTAGGTCTTTGAGGATGACAACCCCCCCCCCCCCCACAGCCCTCAGGGCAAGGGTTGTAAGTTATGCCCTGGGAGCATATAATGCTTTTATAGAACGTGTTGTCGAAGAAACCTCAAAAAGGACACATTCGATTGAAAATTGAAATGGCTAGTGTCCTTTTTATTAGTCGAAAGTGATTGGAAGGCAAATAACACCCCTTCCAAGCCCACCATTTCCCCAAAAACATCCAATAAAAATTTTGAGATAGTTATTTTGTCCCACTCAGTTCAAAGTTCAGGAAATTATACATTTGAGCAGGACACTCCCTGCACAGTCTTCAGGGCAAGGGTTATAAGTTATGCCCTGTTTGCATATAATGTTTTTATTGAAATCTCTGTCATAGAAACTTGAAAAAGGGCTCATTCGATTAAAAATTCAAAAGGCCCTTTTTAATAGTGGGAAGTGATTTGCGGACAACTAGCCTTTCTCTTACGCCCACCTTTTTCCAAAACACATCCAATCAAAATTTTGAGATAGCCATTTTGTTTAACGTAGTTGAAAGTTTTGGAAATTAGGTCTTTGAGGATGACAACCCTTCCCCCCAAAACCCTCAGAGCAAGGGATGTAAGTTATGCCCTGGCGATGTATAAAGTTTTTATTGAAACCGTTGTCGTAGAAACTTCAAAAGGGCTCATTCAATTGGAAATTGAAAGGGCTAGTGCCTTTTTTAATAGTTGAAAGTGATTGGATAGCGACTCACGCCCATCATTTTTCCAAACACATCCAATCAAAATTTTGAGATATGCATTTTTTTCAACGCAGTAAAAAATTCTGGAAATTAGGTCTTTTAGGATGTTATCCCCCTCAGAGCCCTAAGTGCAAGGGTTGTAAGTTATTTCCTGGGGGCATATAAGGTTTATATAGAAAGTTGTTGTAGAAATTTCAAAAAGGGCTCATTTGATTGAAAATTGAAATTGCTCTTTTTCATAGGCAGCGCAATCGCGGTGCCTAAGTAAAGAATGATGTTGGCAATGTGTATTTTTTGTTGTTGTTGTGGTTTTTTCCATACCAGGGCACTTCGTATCGAAGGAGTTGTCGTAGAAACTTCGAAAAGGGCTCATTCAATTGGAAATTGGAATGGCTAGTGCCTTTTTAATTGTCGGAAGTGATTAGAAGACAGCTAACACTCCTACCACGCCATCACCGTTCCCTACCTCGCCATTTCCCCAAGCACATCCAATCAAAATTTTGAGATGGCCATTTTGTTCAGCGTAGTTGATTTCCAGATAGAAATTATGTTTTTTCAGAAAAACACTCCCCCAGAGCCCTCAGGGCAAGGGTTTGTAAGTTATGCCCTGGGGGCATATAAGGTTTTTATAGAAAGCGTTGTCGCAGAAACTTCAAAAAACGCTCATTCGATTTGAAAAAGAGCTAGTGCCTTTTTTAATAGTCAAAAGTGATTGGAGGACAACTAATCCCCCTCTCACGCCCACCTTTTCCCCAAACACATCCAATCAAAATTTTGAAATAGCCATTTCCTTCAACGTAGTTGAAAAATCTGGAAACTAGGTCTTTGAGGATGACAACAGCCCTCAGGGCAAGGGTTATAAGTTATGCTCGGGGGCAAATAAGGTTTTTACTTTTTAATAGTCGAAAGTAATTGGAAGGCAACTAACACCCTTTCCACGTCCATCATTTATCCAAACACGTCCAATCAAAATTTTAAGATAGCAATTTTGTTGGAAGTAGTTGAAATGTCCAGAAATTATATTTAAGAGGATAGCACTCCCCACACCCCTCAGGGTAAGGGCTGTAAGTTATGCCCTTGGGGCATATAAGCTTTTTATTGAAAGCTTTGTCGTAGAAACTTGAAAAAGCCTCATTCGATTGGAAATTCAAAGTGCTAGTGCCCTTTCTAATAGTAGAAAGTGATTGGAGGGCAACGAACACCCTCTCGCGCCCAGCTTTTCCCCAAACACATCCAATCAAAATTTTTAGATAGCCATTTTTTCAACGTAGCTAAATGTTTTAGAAATTAGGTCTTTGAGGATGATATCCCCCTCAGAGCCCACGGTTCAAGGGTTGTAAGTTATACCCTGGGGGCATATAAGGTTTTTATAGATAACGATGTTGTAGAAACTTCAAAAATGGCTCATTCAATTGGAAATTGGAAGGGCTTGTGCCCTTTTTAATAGTCGAAAGTGATTGGAGGAAAACTAACACCCCTCTCACACCCACCATTTCCTCAAACAAATCCAATCAGAATATTGAGATAGCCATTTTGTTGGACGTAGTTGAAAAGTCTGGAAATTATGTTTTTGAGGATGACACTGTCCCCCATAGCCCTCAGGGCAAGGGTTATAAGTTAGATCCTGGGGGCATTTAAGGTTTTTTTATAGGAAGCGTTGTCGTAGAAACTTCAAAAAGAAATCATTCAATGGGAAATTGAAACGTCTAGTGCCCTTTATCATAGTTGAAAGTGATTGGATGGCAAGTAACCCCCCTCTTACGCCAACCATTTCCCCAAACATATCATATCAGAACTTTGAGATAGCCATTTTGTTCAACGTAGTTCAAAGGTCCGGAAATTATGTCTTTAAGGACGACAACCCCCTCACAGCCCTCAGGTCAAGGGTTGTAAGTTATGCCCTGGGGCATATAAGGTTTTTATGGAAAGCGTTGTCGTAGAAACTTCAAAAAAGGGCTAATTCGATTGGAAATTGAAAGGGATAGTGCTCTTTTCAATAGTCGGAAGTGATTGGAGGGCAACTAACCCCCCTCTCATGCTCACCATTTCCCCAAACACATCCAATCAAAATTTTGAGATAGCCATTTTTTTAAAGTAGTTGAAATTTTTGGAAATTCGGTCTTTGAGGATGACAACCCTCCGACCCACAACCCTCAGGACAAAGGTTGTAAGTTATGTCCTTGGGGCATTTAAGGCTTTTATAGAAAGTTTTGTCGTAGAAACTTCAAAAGGGCTCATTTGATTGGAAATTGAATGGGCTAGTGCCCTTTTTAATAGTCGAAAATTATTGAAGGGCAAATAACCCCCCTTTCACACCCACCATTTCCCCAGACACATTGAACAAAATTTTTGAGATGGCCATTTTGTTTGACGTAGTTTCAAGTTCTGGAAATTAGGTCTTTGAGGATGACCGCCCCCCCCCCAAAAAAAAAACCTCAGGGCAAGGGCTGCAAGTTATGCCCTGGGGGTATATAAGGTTCAATATTTGTATGCTGCCACTACTATTACAATTACCATTAGTCCCCGGCGTTGCACCTATAAGAGAATAGATTTGAGTCTTCCTCAAATCCAATTTTTATTTACAATGTATTATGAACATCTGAGGGTATTATGTTCCAACTTTCGGGGCTACTTCTGCTCTTAAAGTTTAATCAAATCAAAATAGCGTAAGTGTATCCAAGCTATCAAAGAAAGTAAACAGATTTTTTTTTTGCGAATGGTATCAAGTTTTCTATTTCAGGTCAACTAGAGGAGGCATGAAACTAAATTAAATACTACTATTTGTGTCCAAATTTTTAAAAGGGAGTATTCTGTTGAAACTCGCTGATAATTTTTCTCCGGCATACAAATAGCAGGCCAAACTATAAAGTCTTAAAAAAACAAAAAGATTTAAAGTATTATTTTCTTTTTCCCTGAAAAGACTTTTTCTCATTTGTTAAATGGAGTTCTTTACTTGTCTTTGAAAAACTTATTTTGTGGAAAAAGTTTTTTTTTAGCTAATTTTTGTTCATGGAGCTAAGAAATGAAGCTAAAGGCTCTCCTCCTTCAAAATGTGTTAACTAGGATTATTCTGCATATTATGGAATAAGAATTGTTTTCTTAATATGTTTCCTTATGTCCAGCTGGACTCCTAGGGTGAAAATACGGGTTGGTTGGTTGGCTAATTCAAAGATTTGTATATATATACACTGTCAAATTAGCCATCTAATGGTATCCCAAATTTGACATTCATTTTGATGAAAATAATCCAAAGATCAAATAACTTAGGCTATGCCTCTAGGGTAGAAAAAATCTCCCACAGCCCCTAAGGCAAGGGTTTTAAGCTAAGCATGGTGTCCATTGTTTTCATGTAAGGTAGTTATAGAAGGGATGGCTGGGGAAACTTTTACACACTTTAATTAAAAATTTTAAGGCCCTTGTTGAGAGAAAGTCGAAGTGTTGGATCACAATCGATGATCAGTCAACCGCTTTTCCAACTCTGCCAAGCTGGCCTGTAATGAGAGTTGGAACTATCTTTTTGTGTTTGATTTTAAAAATAAGATTATTAAAAATTCTTTTAGTTTTATAATTTTTCCTTTGATTACTGATTATTTTATTTTCTCTTATCTGTATCGCAACATTCTTACAAAATTTGCTGGAATTCTGAGTAGAAAGAACCCAACTGGTCCAGTCGGACCAGTTGCGCGTTACCAGTTGGACCACGGAGACTTCTCTAGAGTTATAAACTAATAGGATGCTAATATATAATTATTTCCTGTTTGGAAATTAGTTTAATAAAATCATCAGTTAATAAATGGAGAAACTTTTAAGTGAAATGAAAAGGGAAAATAGATACAATCGAACTATTAAGAAAGAAAATTTAGACATTGGAATGGAATACTAAATAAATGGAATGAAATGTGTAAAAACTAAATATGGAAATAAACTTGTTATTAATATTGATTTTAATGGTGGAATGGTTGACCTATTTGCACTTAAGCGTTTTGATTCTAAACCATCTGATCTTGAAAAGAAATTAAAAAAAAAATTAGATAAAGCTATGATTTTAAAGGTTCTTGAAAGAAAAAATAAAGATAATATAAATTATTCAGATACTGATATTAAAATATCCACTAAATATTAAATTATATTAAATTATTAAATTTTATCAGAAGTATAGTAAGAAGTTCTTATTTCATAAGATCTGTTTTGATCACCCGTGTTCATATTGTGAAAAAGTATAAAAAAGAGACCAAATTTGATTTCCAAGGACCTGTTTTCATTTTGAATGTAGAGATAGAAAATGTTCAGAATGTGCTGAAAATGATGGAAATTGATGGGGTGATCTAGGTGGGGCAGTTCTTGTATTTACTATACTACTCAGGGTTCTATTCTTCACTGCACAAAAGTCTCATGGATACAAGCGGCCAGGTAGGTTTCTTGTTACTCTGTAATCTTTATTTCTATCATAAAATGTACTTTTTGTAGAAAAATCGTCTCAATCAGCAAAATATTTTGACGAAAAAATTTATATTTTGAAAAATGCATTTGCTTATTTCCATCTTAATTCAAGAAAAGACGTCTGTACGTGTGTTTCTGTGTTCGCGTGTATGTGAATTGTGTGTGTGTGTGTCTTTTTAATATGTCTGCCTGTGCTTTTTTGTGTCTGTAAGTGTGTCTTTGTGCTTGTTTGTCGGTTTTTATGATTGTGTTCCAGTGTGTATATTTGTCTGTGAGTTTTTGTGTCTGTCTGTCTGTGTCGTTTTGTCTGTTTTTACGTGTGTTTGTGTGCGTGTGATTGTACGTAGGTCTCTTCTTGACTGTCTGTAGTGTTTCTTTTGTCTTTTTATCTGTCTGTCTGTGCGTCTTTTTGTCTGTATTTGTGTTTGTCTGTGTGTATGTGTGTGGGTGTGTGTGTGAGTTTGTCTTTTAGTCTGTCTGGGCATATTTTGTCTGTCTGTCAGTGTGTGTCCTTACGTGTGTATCTGTGTGCTTGTTTGTATGTTTTTTGACTGCGTTCCTTTGTGTATATTTTTCTGTGATTTTTTTTTCTGTCTTTCTGTGTGTCTTTTTGTCGGTCTGTACGTATGTATATGTGTCCGTGTGTGTCTGCTCGTATGCCTGTTTTTGAGTGTCTGTCACCGTTTCTGTGTGTGATTGTCTATCCGTATGTTTGTGTGTATTTTTTGTCTGTCTGTCTCTGTGTCTGTACGTGTGTGCCTGGATGCGTGTGTGTGTTTTGTGCGTGTCTCTCTGTTTGTATGTCTGTGTGTATGTTTGTCTATGTGTATGTTTGTCCTTTTGTCTATCTGTCTGTGCGTCCTTTAGTCTGTCTGTTCGTTTGTCTGTTCTTCTGTGCCTAAGCGTGTGTGTGTTTTTGTATCTGTGTGTCTTTATAATATGATTTCAGAAGAAGGTCTTTTCTTGATATTCATTATAACCCCATTTTTTCAACTGAGAGTACACATCATTTTCACTCCCAAATTGATTTTTGACTTTATGCATGTCCCAACAGCCTAGCTATACTTTTTAAAAGGCTTTATAAAATCATTTCAGAACAAGTTCTTTTTCTTAATATTCCTCATAAACCCATTTTTTCAATTTAGTGTACACATCTTTTTCACTCCCGACATTACTTTTAGATCTTGTGTAGATCCCAACACCAAGAAATACTTTTCAAAAGGCTTTATAACATGGCCGTATAGAGGGGGGAAGGAAGCTGCCACCCCTAGATCTGAAAAAGCAGATGGTTGAAAAAAGTTAAAAACGCAGTTGATAAAAAGTAGGTAGTTGAAAAACTAAAAATAAACATCTGGAATGACAGAATCAAATCAAACAAGAAGCAATTATCCATAATGTCTTAGAAATTCTTAGAATTGAAATTCTATATTGGAAGTCTGAAAGTCCTGTTCACCTATCTCAGACTCAAATGCACTGCCTGTGGACCTGATAGTAGGGCCTATGTCTCTGAAAATTCCTGTTCTCGTTAAGTTATTTTTTCACATACAGTGTCATTATTGTTATGAAAAGATCGGACCCGCGATAGTTGTATTCAAATTATAACTTAAAATCTCAAAAGCTAATAACGACTATTTTGATTGAGAAGCGTTTGAAAAACCTTAAAATAAATTTAGGCGACCTTTCCTATGAGGGTTCACAGGAGTTTGCTTAGGAGAGAATATAAGGAACCTAGCTTAGCGTTAGAGTTGGGATGAGGAGTCTAGCACAAACCACAGCCCCGGCTACAGCTTTGAGAAAAAAAAAAGAAAAAAAAAATATATATATTATGCGTGGGTGATCTTATAATAAAATTTGGTTCATCCCTCTCAGACTTTGATTAAAACCCTATTCACCTATTCCAGACTCTGGTACGTCCCCCTGTGGGCCCGGTAGCAGTTTTTATGTCTTTTAAAACTCCTGTTCATACGTCTCTGACCATTATATAAATTCTGTTCAGATCCAAATGACATATCTTTGACTTTTGGAAACAAATTCATTTCACTCGTTTATCACTTCGGTAAAAACCTTGTTCACCTATTTCGGACCCTAGTAAATCCCCCTCCAGTCTGCTCAGTATTAGTGCCTATGTATCTGAAAATTCCCGTTCTAACATTTCTGACCATTATAAAAGTCTTTTTCAATTTTCTAACACATATATATATATATATATATATATATATATATATATATATATATATATATAATATATATATATATATATATATATATATATATATATATATATATATATAATATATATATATATATATATATATATATATATATATATATATATATATATATATATATATATATATATATATATATATATATATATATATATATATATATATATATATATATATATATATATATATATATATATATATATAATATATATATATATATATATATATATATATATATATATATATATATATATATATATATATATATATATATATATATATATGGAAGCCTAGATCAGATTTAGGGCCGCACCCCAGAAGGACTTGCCAACACTACACGGAATAAACCAAAAAATTGAGAATTTGAACCCTGAAAAAATAAAACTGACTATTTAGAAATATATAGAGAAATTGAAAATATATAAGAGCAAAGCATAAATTTATGAAAAAGGAGGAAGAATGATTATATCCTTAAAGAAATAAAAGTAAAGAAATAAAAGTAATTTTTCAAGGTTTGAGGTTATCAAGAAACAGCAAACCACTGCCAACCGTATGCAAAGCTATCTAGCTTTGCCAATAAAATTTATTTTTCTCTCTCGTTGGCAAGTAGAACCGAGTCAAACTCAAAACGAGCAGAAATTAACACGAGTTGGGCTCAAAACCCCTATGCCTTCCCAAGGCCAGAACATAATTTGCACTTTACGGAAAAAATGTTTTTACTTTTATAACTTTGATAAATCAAATAAGATTAACATTTTGATAACTAAATATCAGTATATGGATGTTAAACTGAAAAAGCACATTCGTTTGTATTTTTTCAGTAAAGTGCAAATTATGTTCTGGCCTTGGGAAGGCATAGGGTTTTTGGGCCCAGCTCATGTTAATTTCTGCTTATATTGAGTTTGACTCGGTTATTTACTGTAATTTCTGTCCGTTTTGGGTTCATTTATTTATCGATGCTGATTTGTGGTAGTACGCTTGATATATTATTTCATTTTATTTTTGCTCAATTTTGGTTTAATGGAGTTCTTTACTTTTCTTTGAAATACTTATTTTGTGTAAAAAGTTTTTTTAATCAATTCCTTTAAGTTTTATATTGACAAAGTCTTTTCAGGGAAAAAGAAAATCATACTTTAAATCTTATCGTTTTTAAGACTTTATAGCTTGGCCTGCTGTTTGTACGCCGGAGAAAACTTTTCAGCAATTTCTAACAGCATACACCCTTCTAAAAATCTAGACACAAATAGTAGTGTTTAATTTAGTTTCATACCTCCTCTAGTTGACCTGAAATGGAAAACATGATACTATTCGCAAAAAAATCTGTTTACTTTCTTTGATAGCTTGGATACACCTAAGCTACTTTGATTTGGCTAAATTTTAAGAGCAGAAGTAGCCCCAAAAGTTTGAACATAATACCCCTAGTTGTTCTTGGGATACTGCTGACATGCCTTATTGGGAATTAGCATTAACACAGTGCATTTTGATTGAATCTTAAGGCAACATTTACTTTTTAAACATAATGGCAAATGGGAGGGTGGGTATGGGAGGGGTATTAGTTGCCTTCCAATCACTTTCGACTATGAGCCCTCTTTTAGTCCTTTCTATTTTCAATCGAATGAGCCCTTTTCGAATTTTCCTACGCCAAGTCTTTCGATACGAAGTGCCCTGGTCTAAACAAAAAATAAAAAATTAATACATTGTCCCCGCGCTGATCTGTACTATGATTAAATAAAAAAAGTTTTTTTTTAAACTGAAAATAAGGAGCGAAATTAAAACTCAAACAACAGAAATTATTCCGTATATGAAAGAAGCTGTCCTCTTCTCAACGTCACGCTCTTTACGCTAAAGTTTTTTATTGTTTAAAAAAATAGAGTTTTGAGAAATAGTCAAACTTTAGCGTAAAGAGCGAGACGTTGAGGAGGGGACAGCCCCTCTCATATACGGAATAATTTCTTTTCGTTTTAAGTTTTAATGTCACTCCTTACTTTCAGTTAAAAAAACCTGTTTTTTTATTTAATTTTTGAACGCTTTTGAATTAATACACATTTTGATTTTGGCTCATCGTATATGAATAATTAAAAAAAATTGTCTATTATTTTTACTTTTATTTGGTTAAATGGCTCTCTATAAAGTTGTTTAATTTCATTTACGAACGTTTTTATTAGCAATAAATATACGTAACTTACGAATTAACATACGTAATGAACTTCTATATTCATATGTTTTTAATGCGTATATTAGGGGGTTCGCCCCCTAGTCAGTACCTCGCTCTTTAAGCTAAAGTTCAAATTTTGTTCCATTTCTTTAAAAATGACCCCTTAATCACAAAGGCCGTTAATTAGAATAAATAGCTTTTATGAAAGCACTAAAAAATCTTGGCTTAAAGATCGAGGTATTGACTAGGGGGCGAACACAATCATACACGTAATAATTTCTGTTCTTAGTTATTATGTTGCTCCTTACTTTCAGTTGAAAAACTTCTTTTTTATTTAATTTCTGATCGTTTTTTAAATAATGCCGGGAAATCCGGCACCACCATTAATAGCAATGACCCCTCCCCTATGAAAACTTCCCCCTTGGAAAGATCCTCCCACATAACCCCCGACCCCCCACCACTACCAGAAAAAATCCTCCTGAAAATATCTGTATGCTTCCCAATAACCAATACTATATGAAAACATTAGGTAAAGTTCATAACTTTCTGCCCTCCCCCCGGGGACTTTGGGGGATTACGTTATCCTAAAAGATATAATTATTATTTTTTCGACGATGCTGAACAAAATGGCTATCTCAAAATTTTGATTCGGTGACTATGGGAAAAAATGAGCGTGGGAGGGGGCCAAGTTGCCCTCCTATTTTGGTCAAATTAAAAGTTCTAGTGCCCCTTTTACAAGAAGTTTTCATTTCCGTTCGAATGAGCTCTCCCACGATATTCTAGGACCTCTGGGTCGATACGATCACCCCTGGGGAAAAAAATAATAAATAAACACGCATCCGTGATCTTTCTTCTGGCCAAAAATACAAAATTCCACATTTTTACAAATAGGAGCTTGAAACCTCTACAGTAGGGTATTCTGATACGCTGAATCTGATGGTAAGATTTTCATTTAGGTTAAATCACTTTTGAGAGGAGTTTTGTACTATTTTCAAAAATCAAGCAAATTTTCTCAGTGGCGTAACTTGGTAGGGTATGACTAAACTTGATGAAACTTATATATTTGATATCAGATTATCCGTATGTCTACTTAAATGATGCTCCCCATGTTGTAGTATTACTATTATTGATTGTTTTTTCTTTTTTTTTTCTACAATACAATGTTAACCTGAAACCATGTATCTTCGGCAGAAACATTCAAAAAGGCTTTGAAAATATTTTTTTTTTAAACAACAAATAATTAATGACAATAAAAGACAAATGGAAATTGTTTTTAAAATAATTCTCCCGCAAAAGGAGTTTTTAAAAGATAATTAAAGTAACAATAAACAAATAACAAGCAAAACCATAGACCAATAATTATCTAAGCTTAGAATGAAAAATAATTTTAAGAAATATATGAGAAATACATGGGATCATGCATGTGGGATATTTTCCTGAAAGAATCCCAACAGGAAGACATCCCAAGATCATGTGAAGCCCTAATTGGAAACACAAAAAGAGAATATTTATCAATCTAAGTTATTTAGTGGTTATTTACTGTACCTAAAACAAGAGTAGGGACTATATCATGTTACAACAACACCGGAAAAATTGACCCAAGCTATCGAACTGAATTACTATTAAAGGATGTTGGAATCATAACAATTAAGCAAGGTTGCCGCTTGGTAATCAAGGAAACAACTGTGCAGACGCTGCTAGTTAGAACAAGCACAAACATGATAAGACCAAGAATAATAAATTTTCAGGGAATAAACCAATCGTTCACAATCCCAAACATAAATAATGAGGAAATAAAAATTCTGCCTGGACAAAAATAGAAAACATAAAAGGCACAGTACCACTGACAAAAATAAAAGAGGCATTGGACTCCCAGATACTCCCGGACTCCCATGGACTCTTCACCAATGAAGATCAAGGACTGGAACATGTAGAGAGCCAGAACGGACTATTCTCATCAAACTCCTGGCACAATACGAGCTATTATTATAACAATATTTCTGTTATTTCTTCTTTTGCTAACAATAAGAGCCCTGCTAACTTTGAGTTATGATAAGCTCTTAAAACTACGCAATAAAAGACCAAAACATGAAGTAATTGATGCACAAGAAATGCATCAATTAAATCCATTGACTCCTGAAGATATCTAAGCCTTATATACTAAGGGGATATTATAATACAATTTAGATGAGAGGTCCTCCCTTGTAATTGCCAATATTGAGCACCTATTGTCATTAAATATTGTTAATGTACTGTTTGAACAACATACATCAACTAGGTTGTATCTCTGCTGGATGGTATATTCGTAATGATTGACTTCCATTAGGTCACTCCAATTCCTAGAATAGAAATACCTAGGCAGAATTAAATGTTCTATATAATGAGTTGACTACAATACATGAAAACGATAGTATATAGCATAATTAGGCTCACATAACGACAATTATTATTAGGTAAATCAGTTGCAGGTAAATATGACTTTACTATCAAATCTATTAATACAATATTGAATTTAAGAACAAATCTTTATATATATTTTTGCGACATTTCTATGCTTATTTTATCTAATTGCAGAGAATTTTTATCAGAAAAATTAGTAATTGTTGGAAAAAATGATAACGCCAAATAAATTAATACAATATTAAATTCAGACAAAATCTTAACATACACTTTGTGTTTTGCTCAGCAATAAAGTAGGCACTAAATTTAATGTAAAGTAAGACCTCTAATATTAATCAAGTCGTTAGTAATGTACTTTTAAAATATAATATTGTGTTTTTCCATATAACCTTGCAATTATTCCACCACAACATGTAATAAGTGGTAAATACTGTGCTTATATATAACTATGTATTTTTGCAATATTATTGAAGTATTTTATACCTTATTATGCCCTAAGTAAAATGATAATGAACACGAATCGGCCCAGAATTTTTGTTACAGGGTCTGGCATACCACAAGGACAACAATCACTCAGTATGGTCTTAATCAAAGTAACATCTATTGTGATGATTTGTCAACCTCCGAAAAGACCCAAGAAGATACACTGTTGATCTTTCCCAGTCAAATAGATCACCACCACAGTAGGCACCAAATTAACCCAACCATCGTGAAGAAAAACCCATAAATTATTTCCCTAAAATTACTCCATTTCCCATCGGAAAGAAAAGCCATCCTGAAGAAAAAGAACAAGTTAATCTATTTGAATCATGGTGCTCTCCATCTTATAAAGAACTTGGAAGACAAAGAACATCACAACAAAGATGTATATCCTCCTCAACAGAAGATTACACACTAACCATATGCCTCAATTTAGAAGAAACGTACACACAACCTGAAGAAATCAAATGTGTGCAGACCAAATCCACATATTCAGGAGCAGAAACTGAAGACATAACCCCGCAAGACGAAAAAATGAGAAAACTCTCATAGAAACCACAAGGCAGCCGAAAACCTGAGTTGCAGCAGAAACTCCGATTCAAAATACAAGGTCAATATCATCAAGAACAAAGATAGGATATGCTTAACATAAGCCCCAACATTTAAGCATTGAAAATCGCATCCAAGTAAGGTTTTCATAACTATCTAAACAAAACGAGCTTTAAAAAAGGGAGTAAAGAGAATTTTTTTACACTGTTTCTAAAACTTAAAGACTATTAAAAATTTCAAATTTATTATGTGATAACGGGAAAAAAGAGACAAAAGTTTGCATCCACAATAAAGACAGTAACCAATCAAAATCAACAAGTGGAAAGGGTAGATAAAGGACATGTAGAATTATGACAAGATGTGAAACAAAATAGATTCAGAAAGATCTGTGACAAGACAAATGTGAACAAAAACAATATGCCAGAACATCTGTGAAATATTGCGAATTATTATTGTAATGTTGTGTTCCGAATTCGCAAATTTCTACTATGCCATTATATTCCACCATAAACTGCTATGTCTGTAATTTGAAACACCGTGCATCAATTGGACAAAACAATACTTGATTTTTGAAATTCTAACTAGGAAAACCTCAACCTTAAATAAAGCAAATATGGAGTATCTTCAGTTAATTTCAGGTGAAATATTTTGTTGCTTAAAGGCCTGCATCTTGTTAGTTTCCCTAACAATAAGGTTATTGTTGACCTTTGATTATGAAAAGATCCTGAGACTTTGAAGAGGGAACCCAAGGAATAAACAGAATGCTGCATTTTGTTGGATCCCCCTGTCTTCAAACCGTGCAGAAGTTAAACCCGGAACCTTCAGAAAATATTTAAGCCAATTAAAAGGGGAGAACATTATCAAACGTGTGGGTATAGAGGTCCTTACTCACTCAAGCCATGTTCAGTCCTCACCTCTATAAATACCGTTTACGTACAAGCGTGCGGCTGTGACATTGCAATATGCGTTTCTTAAACAGCATGGATGTGCGTGAACAATAAAGGCATGAAAATGTATAGTAAATTAAGACCTCGTATTTAACTAAGTAACATACCTGATGTTTAACTGAATAGTTTAAACTTTAATGTAGCATTAGACGAGCGTCAAGAGACATGTAGCATAAAATAAGTGCATACAACATAAGAAAAACGAATGAAGCTCGGTATTAACAACCAATGATTGTTAGCGTACCTAAAATATTATTCTATATTTAAGCGATATAATTTTGATCCGAGGTGTAGGAATATAATCCAATGAATCCTATTGTAATTTTAGGTGATAATGAAAATTTATAATATTCTTATCCCCCCCTGGTGAGTGAAACATGATACTTTCTTATAAAAATAATGAACAATGTTTTAATTGTAAAAGTAAATTTTAACATAAAATATTCTAATTATATTTTATAATGTGGTCATCATCAACTAGGTAAAGGGAGATATGCAACGTACTGCATAGCTAAGAAAAGTGTTTCCCATGCAGAAGAGCAAGAAATTTCACTTTAAAAAAAACATCATTTTTGATCACCCTACAATTTATTAATAGCTATTTGTAATGGCTACATGCGAAATATAATATACTTGTGGGCTGTTGCCTAACTTGCGGGAAACGTTATTTTGCAAGACAAGAAAAAAAAGAGATCTAACCAAATTCGATTTGCGCAATTGTGTTCTTAATAGAAATTGAGAGTTTTTTGCTATCGTCCTTATTTAGCTGAAGTCAATTAAAGTTTTAAAAATTGCAGGCAAGTGTAATATAAATCTTAGTTTTTTGCGCATTCTTATTTAAGCGAAACTTTTTTCAGCATTCGGATTTGCATCTAAAAAACATTCAAATTTGTAAGCTTTTTTTTGTATGTTCTCACTTATGGAGAGGTGAGCAAACCAGTTGTTTTTGCAGCAGATATATACTTGCAAAATTGCGAATTACAGAGCAGTCTTAGGAAAAATTCCAGAGACGCCTCTTATGCGTTTTGATCAAATTGCCGTTCAAACTTTGTCATTTGTTCATTACTTGCAAGCATTCAATAAAACCATTGTTTATTATGATTTACTTTTTTGTATTGCCAGAAATCAGAAAATCTCTCGTGAACTCTAGGAAACGCTCCATTGGGAATCTAAAACATAGAGGAACAAATTGCCTCTAAACCCGTACTCCTTATTAAGAGAGGTAACAAAACTCTTCAGATTCCATTTATTTGAATCAAATGGATAAGGGACTCAAACCCTTAATTTTGCTACCTCTCAACGCTAATTAAGAACCACCCTTAAGATACCCCCCCCCCGTTACATTATCTTGGAGAAATACATGATGCAGTTGTGTCAAAACAAAAAAGTGTTGCAGATGAAGTCAGGCTATATTATTTATTTTGAGTTAGGGTAGGCTTTAAAGTCCGCTTAAAAGCCTCCCTAGCTATCAAAAATAACTGACTCTACATCTGAAATTATTTTTCACAGAGAATGTTGTTAAAATATAACTACAAAAGACTAATTTAAAAAACAAAGTCTTTTTGATGAGAGTAATGAGTAAAGTTGAAATTTAAAAGGAACATAAATTGCTGCCTTGCTGCTATACATATTTTTGAACATATTTTGACATATTTTTGAAGAACTGCTTCAAAAAATTCGGCTCATGATTTTTTTTTCTATGTTTGTAGAAATTTGAAAATATAGCTCTTTACTTAAAACTGAACCTGCTGGTTTTAGAGAATTACAAATGTATAGTAAAATTTATTGATTTCACAGTCAGTTAATGACTTACTTTTTTATTTCTTCAGGCTATGTAAGAATTTTTCCGTTCCTAATTTTGTTTTGTTGTCAGTTCAGAATTCTAAAAACTTAGGAAAATATCAAGTCAGTTTATTTGAAATATCTTTTCAAAAATTTTGTTGTGTAAACTGTTAAGCAGTAATTTTTGCTTATTGTAAGTTTTAAATTTACTCTTTACTCTCATCAGAAATTTTTTTTTGTTATTTTCGAAACGTAACAAAAACAACAACACAAAGTTACCCTTATAAAAAGATCCTTTTCCACCTGACAAGCCGTTTTCGCTACTCTACAGTCCTGTATAGAATAGTTTGTACAGCACACATGTATTGCATAAAACTTCCAGTTTTATGCTAAAAGTGGTAGGATTGAAAAAATACCAATAAAAAAAAAATATTTAGGGTTCAAGTTATTGACTGTAGTTATTGACTCAATGCATTCTATATTTGAAAATGTAAATAATTCAAGCAATTTTTAAAATTTTCATATTACCTTTGATTTGCATTATTTTTATTGATTCTCTATTTGAGCTTTATTAATGATTTTTAAGTATTGTTTTATGTTTCGAAACATAGATCCTTGTTTTAAAAGCCTTAGAAAGTCATGTATTCAAATTTTCAATTTTATCCATCAGATAGGTAAAAGAAGAGGTCCCACTCAAAGAGAAAAGTTTATGGTTTATTTTAGACCTCAAACTTTTAAAGGTGTATCATCAAAAAAAAATTGAACCATGAAAATATCTTAAAAAATTAAAGACACGAAATGGGAAAGAATTAGTTATCCCCCCTTTTTTTACATACAAATATTGAATATTTTGACTGAGAATAGTGGCTCCTTGAAAAGGATAATAATTGGCAATTATATATTCAAATCCTTCAAATTCTTGTCCTTTGAGATACTGTATAAGATGCCTTGCTTCTTTGTGCAATAATATTTTTCGCGACCTTCGTCACTCTAAAGTAAGTTACCATTTGATATATAAAAATGAGTATATTCAGAATCACTTTATATTTAAGATATGGTTTGCATCTAACAACTTCCAGCTGATAATCCTATTGTATTGACAGATAAATTGGGATGTAATGGCTTTCTTATTAATTCCAATGATAACTCCACTTTTCTCTCCATTTATGTATGGTTTCAAATGAGTGTCTTGAATGGAAAACGTGGCTCTTCTTCTCAAAGACGATGGGCTGGTTTCTAATTTATCATAAGCAAAATAGCATTTACATATTGCAGGTGGGTCAAAACTTAATTTTAGAGTCTTAAAAAATCATGCAATAAATATTACCTCTCTTGGCAATGCACAATGTAAGTAGTGTATATCTTCTTAGTCATCTGGATTGAGCTGTAGCAGTTGGTTCTCTGGAAATTTTACTTGGTGGGTTGAGTACGTTTCATTGACATTTTGATGCTCTCTCTCCACTAAGATATAAGTAAAGTTTAAGCACTGTTTACTAATCTGGTTTTCTATCTGAGCGGTGGAGCACACGGCTTTGGAAGAAGGCCTATTCAAACTGGAAAGGTATTAATCGGTAGATTTAGTCTATAAATCTGGGATAGGGGATTGTACTTTGCCCTGTAATCCACAGGTGGTATCGTCCCTTAGTATACTTTAAACGCGTGTGCTGCATGGAAAATTAACTTCAACTGTATTTACGACTGCTATTCCTTTTTCTAGGCTCGAGCAAAATTCTCTCTGTTTCAGTAACTCTTTGTCTATCTCTGTTTGGTTTTCTTGCAGCCGTTTTTCCAGATTTTCTTGTCCGAGCTTGGATATTTTTCTCTGCCCCTCCAGGTGACCAAATTTTTGCTGTAAATTTTGAAGTTTTATCTGTTCATGGATTAGAGTCTCTTGAACTGTGTTGATACTACACCGCTGGTTCAATGTTTTTCGACCTCTTTTTTGATTTCTTGCATTCTTGTATATAAACCTTGAAGGTCTTGAAGTTTACCGAGGTAATTGTTTTTTTTTTATAAGAACAGCATCAAATAATGACTCCATTTCAATCTGGATTTCTTCGGCATTTCGTTTTAGTTCTTTGACTTCTCCTTCGAGTAGTTTTTTACTCAGTTTAGCTACAAGAATATAATTTATTTCTTTGCTTATTTTTTCTTTTGATGTATTTACTCTCCTTAGAGACTCAAAAGTAACTTTTATTATCTCATAGACCTTCGAGCTATATTTCTTTATCTGAGCAATGGCTTCTATAAGCCTTGGGCGCCTAAGGAGCAATTGTTTCATAATTGTAATGTCTGGAAAGAGGATTGTACTAGGCTGTGAAGGAGAGACCTTACAATTCCAGTTTAGGGGCTTCTGTCCGACTATTATTCAGGTATCACCTGGAACAACAGGATCTATGATTCCAGGTGACTAATTTATTTGTAAAGGTTAGTAATTAGTTCAATTCTACGCCTCATTTCAGTTTCTCAACTAAATTTTTCGTTTGCACATTTTGTCAAGGTAAGTGCAGTACCGATAGTTAGCATTATGTCACACTCTCTTGGTACGAGAGTGGGTACCAAATATACCTCTCATAAACCAAAGTAGGTTCGACATGAACTCCCCCTCCACCGGGAGCAATTTTTGCCTTGATATTTTTTACTCTGGGTGGTGAGTTTTTAAATTTCCATACTTGTTAGACACTATTATGGGAAACTTTTTAATCTTGAACTAACTAGACGTAAATCCATCTATCAGGTTTTTTAACCATCCTACCCAACTGTGTAGTTACTTTTTTCTCGCTTCCTTGTGGTTTATTCTATTTAGGCTTTGCTAGTGATATAAGATCAAACTTTTTGAACTGCTTTAATAGGAACTTTCGACCTTTTAACATAGCCTCCTTCGCATGTGCTGCCACTGAGGTTTGTTTTGTTTTCCCTGTGTCCTTGGGTTCCTCCTGGTCTGATTCGCTGTCAGACGTTGTGGAACTAGTCTCTGATGACTCAGCAATAGGGCTATTAGGGGTGGTACTTTGCGATTTTGGGGTGGAACCTGCCTGTCCTTCATAGATTTCCTCTCCTCTGGAGGTAGAAGGTATATTTTCTATTTCCTCTTGTTGAGTTCTTGACTCGGGAGAGTTGAAAGATTCTTGAGAGCTTGGAGAGGAATCAAATATTTTTGCGGGGTGTCTCCCTTGTTTAAATGCCACGTCCTGAGGGGGGTGAGGCATTTTGTGCACTATAATTTCTCATCATGAAGACCACTCCTTGGGCTTAACTTTAGATACGGTTATGTCGTGGTATTACCCATGATGGACGTCTTCTGGTGTTTGGGGGATCCCAGGCAATGTACATTGCCCTGTTTTTATAGGGAAGGTATATCCATACTCTATCGCAAAAATTTCCTATTTGGGTCCTTGGGAGGAGTTTTCTTTGTTATGTTGCCTAGGGTTTCTATGGCTCTATTTAATTCATCCTATAATGATAGGGTCTCTTTATTGGGGTTTCTGGCAAAACCTTGTCGTCTGGAAATATTTTTAGGGGACAGGGGGGGGGATGAAAACCCTATCTGGGAAAAATTGGGTTTTTGGGGAATGTGTATAATCTAATTACTCCGAGCTTTCTGAGGACGAATCTTTTGGACTCTTTGGCGTTTAAATTCTGAATTGTATTCTAGACTTCATTTTTGGGACAACTAGATTTTTCACGGTTAAAAATTCATTGAAGTTTTCTTCATTACTATCATTTTCAAAGTTACCCTGTTTGAAATCAAAAGGTTTTAATTCTGCTAACCTTGACAGAGGTGGATTATTTTCCGCGTCTGATGAATCAGTAGTCGTGGGATGCGATACCCATCTTTCTGGAAACTTGGCTCTCTTTATTCGACTAACGTGAGCCTTATAGACTCTTTAAGTATCGGGGCTTGTCATTTTAAAGGTAAAACCATTATCATATGTTTTTATTATTCTGTGTGGTCTGGAACATTTATTGAAAAGTTTCTTGCCTTCAGTTATCGTTTCATTCCTTAGGTATACACACTCTCCTACTTTGAAATTTACTTCTCCCTTTACATTTGGTAAGTTTTTCTTTTCTTGACTTATTTTAGCTTTTTCTAATTCTTGCCTAACTATGTTGTAGGTTTTTCTCACTCTATTAATTAACTCCTGCCTGTGATCTTCTGTGTTATTGTAATACTGTCTGGAATCAATAATATCTTCGTAAGGTATTTTATCAAGGCCGAATAATATATAAAAAGGACTCTCTTTAGTTATTTCTGAATAAGCACTGTTGATTACGTTGGTTAAATATGGTAAGAATTGGTCCCAGTCGTTCCTATTATCTTTTGTGTAACTACTCAAGACATTCGAAAATATTTTATTTCGCTTTTCTATTTTACCATTGGCTTTCGGGTTATAAGAGGACGCTACTAATTTCTCTACATTAAGAAAACATATTAAATCCTTGGTTATTTTGGAAACAGAATTGCTTCCATTATCGCTTAATACCGTATTTGGTATTCCAAAATTCAAGAACAATTTAATCAACGCCTTGCTTGTGGCGTATATTCCTTGATTTTTTAATGCTTTGGCGAAGGTAAATCCCAGAAAATGGTCTTTGAGCGAGAGGATACAATTATAACCTCTGTTAGAAACAGGTAAGCCTCCGCGGGTTCCATACAGATCAAACAAGATAATGTCGAATGGGAATCTTGCTACCGGGGTTCTTCCCATCGCTGGGTCGGGACAAGCTTGGAAATTTTTTCTCAGGTTGCATGATTCGCATCCATTTACAAAGTTTATAAGTTTAGTCAAAGCCGACGGAACAAAAAAGTATTGTTTTAATTTGTGAAGAGTTTTTGTTATTCCTAAGTGTCCGCCTGTATTCGAATGAAAGAATTCGAAAGCAGGTATTACTAAGATTTTGGGTAAAATGGGAATTATTGAAGTTTTACTTCTATTAGTCTCGCTTGCTATGATCCTGCAAAGAATTTTTTCATATAGGTCATAATAAAAATTATCTATCTCTCTCCTGAGTGTTTTGAATTTCTCAGGTAATTCGTCGTCATTCAAAAAATATCCGATAACTGCTAGACACATTTCGTCTTTGATTTGGTTTCTTTTTATGTTTATTAAGGATAAGGGACAATGGTTATTCTCGTTTTCTTCTATTCAAATCTTGGGTTTCCTTTTCTTGTATTCATGTTTGCCTTTAGGGTTGATTCCATTGATTTCTTCTACTACGGTATCGAAGGGGATACTTTCAGGGAATCTGCTCAAGTGATCACAGGGAGTGTTTTTTTACCTTTTAATTATTCAAACTCATAATCTAGGTCTTGAATTTTCATTATCCATTTAGCTAGGCTTCCCGTGGATTTTTTAATTTGTGCAAGTATTGCAAGCTTTTATGGTCTGAACGTAGCTTAAATTTTCGACAAACTAAATAATGCCTGAAATTGTCCAGGTGGTGAATTACGGCAAGTAATTCTAACTGGGTTGCGAAATAAATGCTCTTACCCTGCGATAAGGTTCGGCTTGAATAGCATATAACTCCCTCTCTAAATCTATATTTTGGACAGGATCGCCCCAATTCCTTTTACTGTGGCATCCGTCGTGACTACAAAGCGTCCGTTCTTGAAATCGGGCAACGACAGTATTGGTTCGGAGGTCTGGGCCGTCTTGAGACAATCTAATGAGGTTTGGGCTTCCTGAGGCCAAGCAATCTTTTGAGGGTTCCCTTTGGTTAATTCCGTTAGCAGTTTTGCAATTTGGGCGTAACTACGTATGAATTTTCTGAAGTCAATCAGTCAACCAGTCAATCTGAGGATTCCTCGTAATTGTTTTATAGTTCTTGGGGGACTAATATTTTCAACTTATTTTATGTTTTCGGGGTCTTGGAATATTTGACCTTGGGTCACTACTACACTCAAAAACTTAATTTTTGGTTGCAACAGATTGACTTTTTCGGGACGGTATTTCAAAATGCCGTCTTTGAATTTCCCAAAAACTTTCGCTAATATTACTACATTTTCTTCTCCCTTTTCTCCTGCGCATATCACATCGTCTACAAAGTGAATGATATTGTTTAATCCTCGTAATAAGTGCAAATGGGTCCTACATGATACGCTTGAACTTGTTTTAGTTCCGAAAGGTACTTTTAAATATTCATAAGAGCCGCACTCAGTCGTTGAATAAGCAGTTTTATAAACGTCATTATCTGCTATTTTTACTTGGTGATATCCTTGAGTAAGGTAAAGGGAGGTAAAAATTTAATTTTTAGTTGAGATGGAATCAAGGATTTTTTCTATTCTAGGCAGGGAAAATTTATCACTAACCACTTGTCTGTTCAGAGCCATATAGTCTACTACGAGCCAAATGTCATTATTTTTCTTTGGGACCAAGATCACAGGGGCCAAATATGGGCTTACACTGGTGCGTGTAATATTACACCTTTCCAATTCATGAATTTTATTTACTAACCAATTTTGTGCCAGTATGGAATATGGTAAGGCTGTTTCGCGACAAGTAGCCCTGTAGTTTGGATAGTGTGTTCATAAAATGGTATAAATACAATATCTTCTTCAGAAGTGGAGAATACGTCTTTAAAATCCCACAATAATGCACACAATTTTTGCTTTAATTCTGCATCATTGATGTGGTCTAGTTTAATTCTTTCTAAAAATTGGGATTTGGCTAGGGGTATCTGTCACTTGGGGCATTAATATTACTAACTAAATTCCTTTTGAAATTTTTCCACTTATTTAAATCGCATTCCTATATGTCTTGTATTTCAACGACACATGTTCCCTTTTTTTATCGTAATCATATCATTTTCATGGGTATTTGTTACCCAGATAGAAACTTCCCCTTTTTCATTACCTCTAATCTGTTCTTCTTATAACAAGTCCTCAGGGATTCCTTCTGACGGGGACGCAACCCAAATTTCAGATTTATCGTTTACTGGTTCAGCCATTTGCGAAATCTTAATTCTTTGCATTATCTTGGAGGAAATTTTGTTTTGCGTACGGTAAACCCGTAGTACTGCTCCTCAAAATCGTTTTCTATTAAATTAAGACTGCCGCTTTGTTGTGTCAAGTCTTCCACAAGCAATATTGGTCGTGAGTGAAGCGCGTTGAGGTTTATCACTCTCTTCCATAATTCCGATATTTTCTCAATTTCATTTTGTCTGTCTTGTTGTATTCTCGTATTTTTGCTTTTATAAAATCAATCAACCTGTCTTTTGAATTTACTCTCCTACGAAACGAGAAATGAGGTACAAAAGTTCGTATTCTATTCACTATTGCGCCCTATTTTTCCACCCATCGGGGAGAAGAAGCGGCTGGATAGATGAATCTGTCGTTGGATACGTCCAATGGCACCTAATTGGTTTTTCAAAAATTAGCACCGAATATTGCCTCATATGGGAAGTTCTTCCTTATTATGAAGTTAGTCGGGAAAATCCTATTATCTTTTGTAGGTGAATTGAGCCTTTTGATTCCAATTTATGCCCTGTGACACTCGTTAAATCTGAAATATCAAAACTCTTCCGTCGCCTAATAAATGCCGGTAGTTTATCGAACATATTGGAGCTTAGTATATTAACCGTCACACCAGAATCCGCCAGTGCTTAAAAATAAATATTCGTGACGACAAATTCATTGAATATAGGTAACTTATTATCATAATCTCTTAGAGAAGGTACCATTATTGGGTGAAACCTATAAAAAATTCTGGCTCCAAGGGTCCCGTTTATTCATCTTGGGGGCTTGTTCATTTCCCTGTTTGTTAATTTGATATGTCGGCGTTTGCAATAGAGACTCAGTGGACACTTCCCTAGCTAACTGATTGATATTGAACTTTAAGTCACCAATTATTATTGCGCGGGTTGGGATTTCTTGTCCCGACGGTACGCGTTGTTTGTTCATTTCGTGCCGACGGAGGAAATTTCCGTTATTATTTGTTGTATTCCTATTAAATCTTATGGGGTATACTGTCCTTGCGCTACACTGAATGTGCCTTTCCGAGCGTTTTGTTTGGGGAAAAGGTAATTACCTTGTCTGCGGGGAGGAGGGTTTGGTATATAGTAGGATTGCTAGGGTTTGCGGAGCAATTCTCTATAGCTTCTTATCCCATTGCCATTAAAGTTTATTCTCCCGAACAAACGGTTGTTATAGTTAGGGGTTGGTGGGTCGTAATTGTTTTGAGAACGGCACTCTCTAGCAATGTGGCCTGGGCGGTTACATGTATAGCATATTATTGTTGGTGAATTGTTTTCATAATTTGCTGGGTTAGTAGGTACGAAACTTACTGTTCTTTCCCTTGTGGGTGTTTGTGGTCTATTTTGATATGTTTTTGGGGAGTTATCCCTTGAAAAAAATATGGGGGAAACTTCCCACGATCGTTTAGGGTTGATTCTTCTACGTTATTTATTGATAATTTCTTGTGCTTTAATACTATTGCGTCAATCTGTACCGCGAGTTGTACTTCTTGAACGGCTTGGTCTAGCGTTTCAATGTTTTTAGCTATTAATTAAAAAAAACTTTACAGGGGCTTTGAGCCCTACTCATGTTAATTTCTGCTCGTTTTGAGTTTGACTCGCTTATTTATTGTAATTTTTGTTCTTTTTGGGTTTAATTTATTTATTGATACTGATTTGTGGTAGTTGAACGCTTGGTAGATTTTTTAATTTTATTTTTGCTCATTTTTAGTTTAATGGGGTTCTTTAGTTTTCTTTGAAAAACTTATTTGGTGGAAAACGTTTTTTTTAACTAATTTCTGTTCGTTTTATATTGATATAGTCTTTTCAGGAAAGAAGAAAATAATTCTTTAAATATTTTTGTTTTTGAAGACTTTATAGTTTGGCCTGCTATGTGTATGCTGGAGAAAAATGTTCATTAATTTTTAACAACATAAACCCTTTTACAAATTTGGACACAAATAGTAGTGTTTAATTTAGTTTCATACCTCCTCTAGTTTACCTGAAATAGAAAACCTGATACCCATTCGGAAAAAAAAAATCTGTTTTCTTTCTTTGATAGCTTTGCTTTGTTTAAATTTTAAGAGCAGAAGAAGCTCCGAAAGTTTGAACATAATACCCTTAATCGTTCTAGGGATATGGTTGAGATACCTTATTAGGAATTAGCATCAACACAGTGCATTTTGATTTAATCTTAAGACAACATTTAGTTTTTAAACATAATAGGCAAATGGAAACGTGGGCGTGGGAGAGGGACTAGTTGCCCTCCAATCAATATCTACTATTAGCCCTTTCTATTTTCAATCGAATGAGCCCATTTCGAAGGTCCTAAGACAACTCATTCGATACGAAGTGCCCTATTCTAAAAAAGAGAAAAAAATAATAATTATTTGTAGCCACATCGATGTTTACCATAAAAATGCCAAGCCTTCCAATAACTTTCGACTATTAAAAAGAGCACTTGGCTTTTCAATTTCCAGTCAAATGATCCGTGTTTGAGCTTCTACGAAAACCCTTTCTATAAACAACCTATATGTCCCAAGGGCATAAATTACAATCCTTGCCCTGAGAGCTGTGAGGAGATTTTCATGCTTAAAGACCTAATTTCCAGAACTTTCAAATACGTTAAACAAAATGGTTTTCTCAAAATGTTGATTGGATATTTTCGGGAAAATGGTGGGCTTAAGAGGTGCGTTAGTCGGTCCCCAATCACTTTCAACTATTAAAAAGTAACCAGCCCTTTTTATTTCCAGTCGAATGAGCCCTTTTGAAGCTTCTACGACAACGGTTTCAATAAAAACCTTATATACCAACAGGGCATAACTTACAACCCTTGCCCTGAGAGCTGGGGGAGGGGGGGGTTGTCATCCTCAAAGACATAATTTCTAGAACTTTTAACTACGTTGAAGAAAATTGCTGTCTCAAAATTGTGATTGAATGTGTTTGGGGAAATGGTGGGCGTGAGAGGTCAATTTCATATCGAATGAACCCTTTTTGAAGTTTTTACGACAACGGTTTCTATAATAAAAAAAAAATTAGGTGCCCCAAGGGCATAACTTACAACCCTTGCCCTGAGCGCTGTGGGGGAAGTGTCATCCTCAAAAACATAATTTCCAGGCTTTAAGTACGTCGAAAAAAATGGCTATATCAAAATTTTGATCGGATGTGTTTGGGGAAATGGTGGGAGTGAGAGTGATTGGAGTAATCATCCAATAACTTTCGACTATTAAAAACGGCACAAGCCCTTCTAATTTCCAATCGAATTAGCCCTTTTTTTAAGTTTCTACAGCATCAATATCTATAAAACCTTATGTGCCCCCAGGGCATAAATTGCAACCCTTGTCTCGATGGATCCAAGGGGGGGTTATCATCCTCAAAGACCTTATTTCGAAAACTTTTAAATACATTGAACAAAATGGCTATCTAAAATGTTGATTGGATGTGTTTAGGGAAAATGTTGGCGTGAAAGAGGGGTTAGTTGCCCTTAAATCACTTTCGACGATTAATAAGGGCACTAGCTCTTTGAATTTCCAATTGAACAAGCCCTTTTTGAATTTCTACGACAGCCCTTTCTATAAACACCTTATATGTCCAAAGGGCATAAATTATAACCCTTACCCTGAGGGCTGTGTGGGAGTTGTCATCCTCAAAGACCTAATTTCCAGAACTTTCAATACACATTAAACAAATTGGCTAACTCAAAATTTTGATTCGATGTGTTTGGGGAAATGGTGGGCGTGAGAGGGGCGTTAGTTGCTCTCCAATCACTTTCAAATATTAAAAAAGCACTAGCCCTTTTAATTTCCAATCGAATGAGCCCTTTTGAAGTTTCTACGACAACGCTTTCAATGAAAACCTTATATGCCCCCGGGCCATAACTTACAAATCTTGCCCTGAGGGCTTTGAGGGCTTATCATCCTCAAAGACCTAATTTCTAAAACTTTTAAATACGTTGATCAAAATGCCTATCTAAAAATTTTGATTGGATGTCTTTAAGGAAAAGGTTGGCGTGAGAGGGGGGGCTAGTTGCCCTCAAATCACGTGGATGTATTAGTTATCCTCCAATCACTTTCAACTATGAAAAAGGACACAAGCCCTTCTAATTTTCAATCAAATGAGCCTTTTTTAAATTTCTACAACATCAATATCTATCAAAACGTCATATGCCCCCAGGGCATAACTTACAACCCTTGTCCCGACAGCTTTGAGGGGGATTATCATCCTGAAAGACCTAATTTCTAAAACTTTTAAATACGTTGATCAAAATGCCTATATAAAAAATTTTGATTGGATGTGTTTAGGGAAAAGGTGGGCGTGAGAGGGGGGGGCGTAGTTGCCCTTAAATCACTTTCGACTATTGCTAAGGGCACTAGCTCTTTGAATTTCCAAGTGAACAAGCCCTTTTTGAGCTTCTACGACAACCCTTTCTGTAAACACTTTATATGCTCCAAGGGCATAAATTACAACCTTTGCCCTGAGGGCTGTGAGAGGGTTGTCATCCTCAAAGACATAATTTCCGGACCTTTCAACTACGTTGAAAAAAATGGCTATCTTGAAATTTTGATTGGATGTGTTTAGGGAAAAGATGGGCGTGAGAGGGGGGGGGGTAGTTGCCCTTAAATCACTTTTGACTATTGCTAAGGTCACTAGCTCATTGAATTTCCAAGTGAACAAGCCCTTTTTGAGCTTCTACGACAACCCTTACTGTAAAAACTTTATATGCTCCGAGGGCGCAAATTACAACCTTTGCCCTAAGGGCTGTGAGAGGGTTGTCATCCTCAAAGACCTAATTTCCAGAATTTTCAACTACGTTAAACAAAATTGCTATTTCAAGATTTTGATTTGATGTGTTTGGGGAAATGGTGGGCGTGAGAGGGGCGTTAGGTGCTCTCTAATCACTTTCAACTATCAAAAAAGGTACTAGCCCTTTTAATTTCCAATCGATTGAGCCCTTTTGAAGTTTCTACGACAACACTTTCAGTAGAAACCTTATATGCCCCCAGGGCATAAATTACAACACTTGCCCTGAGGCATGGGGGAGTGTCATTCTCAATTACCTAATTTCCAGAACTTTCAATGACGTTGAGGAAAATTACTATATAAAAATTTTGATTGGATGTTTTTGGGGAAATGGTGGGCTTGAAAGGAGGGCTAGTTGTCCTCCAATCACTTCCGACTATTAAAAAGGGCACTAGTCTTTTCAATTTCCAATCGAATGAGCCCTTTGTGAAGTTTCTATGACAATTCTTTCCATAAAAACCTTATTTGCCCCAGGGAAGAATTTACAACCCTTGACCTGAGGGCTCTGATGGGGGTTGTCATCCTCAATGACATAATTTCCGGACCTTTCAACTACGTTGAAAAAAACGGCTATCTCAAAATTTTGATTGGATGTGTTTGGGGAAATGGTGGGCGTGAAAGGTTGGTTACCTGCCATTCAATCACTTTCGACTTTTAAAAAAAGCACTAGCCGTTTCAATTTCCAATCGAATGATTTCTTTTTTAAGTTTCTACGGCAACGCTTTCTATAATAAAAGAAAAACTTATATGCCCAAAGGGCACAACTTAAAAGCCTTTTCCTGAGGGCTCTGGGGGGGGGAGTGTCATCCTCAAAAATATAATTTTCAGACTTTTAACTATGTCGAACAAAATGGCTATCTCAAAACTTTGACTGGATGTGCTTGGGGAAATGGTGGATGTGAGAGGGATTTTAGTTATCCTCCAATCACTTTCGACTATTAAAAAGGGCACAAGCCCTTCTAATTTCCAATCGAATTATCCCTTTTTCAAGTTCCTACGACAAAGCTTTCAATAAATATCTTATATGCCCCTCGGGCATAACTTACAACCCTTATCCTGATAGCTGTGGGGGGAGTGTCACCCTCAAAGATATAATTTCTGGACCTTTCAACCACTTTGAATAAAATGGCTATCTCACAACTTTGACTGGATGTGTTTGGAAAAATGGTGGGCGTGAAAGGGGTGTTATTTGCTTTCCAATCACTATCGATTATTAAAAAGGGCACTAGCCATTTCAATTTCCAATCAAATGAGCCCTTTTTTGAAGTTTCTATGACAACGCTTTCTATGAAAAACCTTATATACCCCCAGGGCATAACTTACAACCCTTGCCCTGAGGGTTGTGGGAGTTTGTTATCCTCAAAGACCTAATTTCCAGAACTTTCAACTACGTTGAACAAAATGGCTATCTCAAAATTTAGATTGGATATGTTTGGGTAAAAGGTGGGATTGAAAGGCGGTTAGTTTTCCTCCAATCTCTTTCGAGTACTAAAAAGGGCACTAGCCCTTTGAATTTCCAATCGAAACAGCGTTTTTAAGTGTTTCTACAACAAAACGTTCTATAAAAGCCTTTCATTTCCCCAGGGCATAACTCACAACCCCTGCCCTGAAGGCTGTGGGGGAGTTTACTCCTCAAAGACATAATTTCTATCTGGAAATCAACTACGCTGAACAAAATGGCTATCTCAAAATTTTAATTGGATGTGTTTGGGGAAATGGTGGTTGTGGAAGGGGTGTTAGTTGCCTTCCAATTTCTTTCGACTATTAAAAGGGCACAAGCCACTCCAATTTCCAATCTTATGAGCCCTTTTCGAAGTTTCTACGACAAATCCTTTGATACGAAGTGCCCTGGTCTAAAACCAATAAGCAAAAAAAAAATACATTGTGCCAACATCGTTCTTTACTTAGGCAGCGCTAATGTGCTGCCTATGATTAGCAAGCGACACAGTTTGGAGTTTAGCCCTAGTTTGAAGGCATGTAGTAGGATTTTTTAATATAAATCACCAGACCCTTTTCCGAACTTCTCCTCCGTCGGAACCCTTATATTATGTAAATATTCCCTTACATTTTGCGCTTGGTCAAAACATACGGTTCCCTGTTTTAGTTTATTTGTTGAAACTAGTTTTTACGAATCTATCCTGGAACATCTTTAGCAATTTTTCCATTGAGTTTAGGGGATATTTTGTCTGCGTCTACTGTGCTTTCGATTTGCTTTAGGAAATTCAGAGCTTGCCCTCTTAATCTTAGCAGCATGCCTACCAACCCTTTTAGTTCCGTTTTAGTTATTTCTATAAATTGAGCTAATTGAATATTGAATTCAGCTATATCAGATAGTCCGTCGTACTGGAGAAGGGACTTAGCATTTCAACTGATTTGGCAATTAACATTTGCGCTAATAATTGTTTGGTTTGATCCACTGACATTTTGGTAATCTTTTTGAAAGAGTTTTATTGGTTATGTAATTTAATAAAAATAAAACAACAATAAAAGAGTGACTCTTTGGTCATGTTTTGCGTAGCCTACTAGGGGAGGGGCTACTGCTTATCTCTTATGTGAGATGTTCTTGGGGGATGACCTTGTTTGTGTTTATCGTAAGGGTTCTAGGCTACAAATATAACACTTCTTCTTCTATGCTAATATCTCTCAGTAAATTGTACTTTAATTAAATTGTAGTGTACTTAGTCCTTGTGTTTTCCTCCTAGTTTAAAAAGTGCCGTGTCAGTTGTAACGGGGGATGGTTATTTATTAAATGTTTAATTAATGTAACGTTTATCCTATTTGACTGACTCTCGATTTGACTTTACTCTTTGACTGACTCTCGATTCTACTGTTTAAGAACCGTTATCTCAACGGCATAGTCATAACATCTAGAGTAGTCACTTTACGAAGTTACTTTTCAATGCCTACACATTAGGTCGGGAAGTTCAGATTCCTTAGGGAGCGAAATGGAGGACTAATTTCTGAGATATACTACATGAAAAGATGTAAATAAGAATGTAATAGGTTTATTGTTACTCACATGGGTGTAGACAGCAGTTTACACAGGTACGTATAAGATAAGAACACTTCAATATTCAGGCATGAACACCATAATTTTATAGGGCACAGGCATAATAAAAATCACTTGGGTCTTCGTAACAAATTGCTACTCGACAACACATAATAGACTGTCAACTAGTTCATAAACTTGAGACTAACACAGCGATATAATATCGAATTTTAACTTTTTCAATCAAGACTCAATTAAGGCTGATCTTCGGCTAACTTTAGACTAACTGAAAACACATCTTTTTACCAAGATATATTTTCTGATTTCCCTCTGGGACACTAGTGCCCAACTTATAGTTGGCCCAAATCATTATGGGTCATTGCCTCTTCCCGTATTATGTATTACAGAATACCCCAAAAACTTCATCCCTCATTATGTGCTACAAACACTCTAATAATTTTGCAGCAGTCATAGGCAGCGCGCTAGCGCTGCCTAAGTAAAGAACGATGTGGGCACAATGTGTTATTTTTTCTGTGGTTTTTTCTCCATACCCGGGCACTTCGTATCGAAGGAGTCGTCTTAGAAAGTTCGAAAAGGGCTCATACGATTGGAAATTGGAGTGGCTAGTGCCGTTTTTAATAGTCGAAAGTGATTGGAGGGCAACTAACCCCCCCCTCCCCACGCCCATCATTCCCCCAAACACATCCAATTAAAATTTCGAGATTGCCATTTTGTTCAGCGTAGTTGATTTCATAATCGAAAATGTCTTTCTGAGGAGGACACTCCCCCACAACCCTCGGAGCAAGGGTTTTAAGTTATGCCCTGAGGGCATATAAGACCAATGTTGACACAATGTACAGTTTATTATTTTTTTTCTTTAAAGCAGGGCACTTCATATAGAAGGGGTCGTCGTAGAGACTTAAAAAGGGGCTCATTCGATTGGAAATCGTAAGGTCTAGTGCCCCTTTTAATTGTCGAAAGTGATTGGATGACAACTAGCCCCCCCCTCACGCCAATCATTCCCCCAAAAACATCCAATCGAAATTTTGAGAAAACCATTTTGTTCAGCGTAGTTGATTTCCAGATAGAAAATGTGTTTTTGAGGAGGAAACTCCCCCACAACCCTAAGGGTAATGGTTCTAAGTTATGCCCCGGGGGCATATAAGGTTTTTATTGAAGGCGTTGTCATAGAAACTTCAAAACAGGTTCATTCGATTGGAAATTGAAAGGGCTAGTGCCCTTTTTAATAGTCGAAAGTGATTGGAGAACAACTAACCCCCCCCCCACGCCCATCATTCCCCTAAACACATCCAATCAAAATTGTGAGATAGCCATTTTGTTCAGCGTAGTTGATTTCCAGATAGAAAATGTGTTTTTGAGGAGGACACTCCCCTAAAACCCTCAGGGCAAGGGTTTTAAGTTATGCCCTAGGGGAATATAAGGTTTTTATTGAAGGCGTTGTCGCAAAACTTCAAAACAGACTCACTCGATTGGAAATTCAAAGAGCTAGTGCCCTTTTTAATAGGCGAAAGTGATTGGAGGGCAACTAGCCGCCCCCCACGCCCATCATTTCCCCAAACACATCCAATCAAAATTTTGAGATAGCCATTTTGTTTAGCGTAGTTGGTTTCTAGATAGAAAATGTGTTTTTGACGAGGACACTGCCCTAAAACCCTCAGGGCAAGGGTTTTAAGTTATGCCCTGGGGGCACATAAGGTTTTTATAGAAGGAAGTGTCGTAGAAACTTCAAAAAGGCTCATTCAATTGGAAATTCAAAGGGCTAGTGCCCTTTTTAATAGTCGAAAAGGATTGGAGGGCAAGTAGCCCCCCCCCCCCGCAAGCCCATCATTCCCCCAAACACATCCAATCAAAATTGTGAGATAGCCATTTTGTTCAGCGTAGTTGATTTCCAGATAGAAAATATATTTTTGAGGAGGACACTCCCCCACAACCCTCAAGGCAAGGGTTTTAAGTTATGCCCTGGGGGCATATAAGGTTTTTATAGAAAGTGGTGTCGCAGAAACTTCAAAACAGGTTCATTTGATTGGAAGTTCAAAGGGCTAGTGCCCTTTTTAATAGTCGAAAGTGATTGGAGGGCACCTAGCTCCCACCACGCCCGTCATTCCCCAAAACACATCCAATCAAAATTTTGAGATAGCCATTTTGTTCAGCGTAGGCTACTTGATTTCCAGATAGAAAATATGTTTTTGAGGAGGACACTCTCCCGCAACCCTCAGGGCAAAGGTTTTAAGTTATGCCCTGGGGGCATATAATGTTTTTATAGAAAGCGTTGTTGTAAAAACTTTAAAACAGGATCATTCGATTGGAAATTCAAAGAGCTAGTGCCCTTTTTCAAAATCGAAAGTGACTGGAGGGCAACTGTCCCCCCAGGCCCATCATTCCCCCAAACACATCCAATCGAAATTTTGAGATAGCCATTTTGTTAAGAGTAGTTGATTTCCAGATAGAAAATATGTTTTTGAGGAGGGCACTCTCCCAAAACCCTCAGGGCAAAGGTTTTAAATACTCGTAAAAAAAACTCGTTTTGAAGTTTCTCGTAAAAACTTCAAAACAGGCTCATGCGATTGGAAATTCAGAGGGCTAGTGCCCTTCTTAATAGTCGAAAGTGATTGGAGGGGAACTAGCCCCTCCCCCACACCCATCATTCCTCAAACACATCCAATTAAACTTTTGAGATATTCATTTTGTTCAGCGTAGTTGATTTACACATAGAAAATACGTTTTTGAGGAGGGCACTCCCCAACCACCCTCAGGGCAAGGGTTTTAAGTTATGTCCTGAGGTATATAAGGTTTTTATAGAAGGCGTTGTCATAGAAACTTCAAAAGGGGCTTATTTGATTGGAAATTCCAAGGGCTAGTGCTCTTTTTAATACTTGAAAGTAATTGGAGGGCAACTAGCCCTCTCCCTTAACACCCATCATTCCCCCAAACACACCCAATCAAAATTTTGAGATAGCCATTTTGTTCGGTGTAGTTGATTTCCAGATAGAAAATATGTTTTTGAGGAGGATACTCCCCCACAACCCTCAGGGCAAGGGTTTTAAGTTATGCCCAGGGGGCATATAATGTTTTTATAGAAGGCGTTGTCGTAAAACCTTCAAAAAAACTCATTCGGTTGGAATTTCAAAGGGCTAGAGCCCTTTTTAATAGTCGAAAGTGATTAGTAATATTTTTTGTTGTTGTTGTTGTTTAGACCAGGGCACTTCTTATGGAAGGAGTTGTCTTGGGAACTTCGAAAGGGCTCATTCGATTGAAAATAGAAAGGGCTGATGCCCTTTTTAATAGTCGAAAGTGATTGGATGGCAACTAATCCCCCTTCCACTACCACCATCCCATTTGCCCATTATGTTTAAAAACTAAATGTTGCCTTCAGATTAAATCAAAATGCACTGTAATAATGCTAATTCCTAATAAGGTATCTCAGCAGTATCCCAAGAACGACTGAGGGTATTATGTTCAAACTTTCGAAGCTACTTCTGCTCTTAAAATTTAACCAAATCAAAATAGTGGAAGTGTATCAAAGCTATCAAAGAAAGTAAACAGATTTTTTTGGGAATGGTATCAAGTTTTCCATTTCAGGTCAACTAGAGGAGGTATGAAACTAAGTTAAACAGTACTATTTGTGTCCAGATTTTTTAAATGGTTTATGTTGTTAAAAATTGCTGAAAATCTCCAGCATACTAATAGCAGGCCAAACTATAAAGTCTTAAAAAACGAAAAGATTTAAAGTCTTATTTTCTTTTTTCCTGAAAAGACTATGTCAATATAAAACGAACAGACATTAAGTAAAAAAATATTTTTCATAAAATAAGTTTTTCAAAGAAAAGTAAAGAACTCCATTAAACAAAAATTGAGCAAAAATAAAATCAAATAATCTACCAAGTTCGAAACTACCACAGATCAGCATCGGTAAATAAATGAAACCCAAAACGAACAGAAATTAAAATAAATAACCGAGTCTTTTTCTTTTAAAATTACTTTTTCAAGTAATTTACTTGAAAAAGTAAATTATACCTAATAACAATACTCGGTTTATTCCTAGACGCCAAGATCCACAATCGCTACCTTTTAAACATAAAAAGCAGCGTAGTCACTGCTCCTGATCTCAAAAACAATTTTACCTCTCATTTATTTCAACATAACTACCAGTTATCCTCCTGTCCATTGCCACAGGGGAAACCACCTCATCATTACACCAAATAAAACAAAATTTTTACTTTATTTTTATCCAGTTAAATTTAATACATTTTGTATTTTTTTTAGATAAATTTGATCGTAGAGTCGGGTTGAAGGGTATTTTCAGGTTTGATGATAATCGAGTATTTACATTACTGTTCCAAAATTGGTCAAAATAATTTTTTAAATGCAGATAGGAGGTCACTTGCTAGAAACTTGAACACAAAGGTCGAGCATGGCTGATGACGCAGCGACTCTATTGGCAAATACTCTTCATTTTTTCCAATTAAAATCAAAGATCGTTTATGAATCGAATTGATCTTCTGCAAGCGAGATTTAAAAGTCGATTGCCTTATCATTGCACAGTGTTGTAAATGGAGTTTGATAAAAACATTATATTTTACGACCAGTGTATTCTCTGGTAAATTGTTCTTTAGTTTCTTTATTATTCAAAGATTCCGGGATATCTTCAGCTCTACTGCTTGAATGTGATGCAGGAATGAAGAGTTCTCATCAAGCAGGCTCCCAGGTATTTTTGAGAAACGCTTTTCTGGCCGACATATCAAACCTCTGTCTTTTGATTCATGCTAATCTGATCACCACAGTCGAAGAGATCTTACTCCTGGCAGGTGCACTACCGCTTGCATTAGGTGCCCAACTCTCTTCTGCTTGCTTGGTCAGTGAGTCGACACTAGGATGGAAATTCGACGACGTTTTAGCTAATATTTTTAATTCGCCAAAAAGAAAATGCCACTGGCAATAGCGACAACGCAAAGATAGATTCGAAATCTAAAAACGTTGAGTCCTCCTAACTACATTCACAGAAAAAAAAAACAAGGCAATTGACTATAATGTAATACTTTAAGGTCAACTAAGAAGGAAAATAACAAATTAACTTTGAGAAAATGGTCTTTGACTTGCAATTTTAGGTGATGTTCTGTAATTTAAATTTCACAATAACACATAGCCTAGGTTTGTTGATCAACAATTGTAATAGAACATCCCTATTCCTGGACATACAATTTTTTTAATTTTGTAAATACTTTCAATAATAAATTTTACTACATAAAAGACATTTGTTTGAGCATAATATTACTTCAAAGTTATTGCAATAACTGCAATAGGCCTAAGCTAAAATGAATGCAAGGCTGGTGTTGCTTTATTTTTCTTTTGTTTTCAAAAGCTTTGGCATATTTTTCTTTCATCGTCTGCCAACACTGGCCTATTGCATGCTTGAAATTGCATCCAGAGAAGAAGTGGATAGTCTTTATATTAATTGACTAGCCTATTCAGGTAGTTAAGAAATGAACTTACTTTGGTAAAGTTTTCGCAGTTCATATTATTGACTTATGAATAGCCTAAAGTAAACATACAGTATTTTTTTGTTATTCATATTATTGTATTGCAAATAAAGTAAACATACAACTGGATGCCTTTTTATGCTCTTTCCAAATACAATAATCATTTTTGTCAGAAATGAATTGAATCAATGCCTTTTTTATGGTCTTTACAAATATAATAATCATTTTTGTTGGAAATTATTTTTACCCCCTCTTCTATATATACCAATTCAGGGTATATATTTGCACACTAGGATTGGGGGGGATAGGTTTAAGCTTACCTCTCATTTGCATCAGAAATAACTTTACCCCCCCCCCCCTAACATGGAAATATATACCCTGAATTGGTATATATAGGGGTGGAGGTAAAATTCATTTCCAACAAAAATGATTGTTATATTTGGAAAGAGCATAAAAAAAGGCATTGAGTAGTAAGCTTAATTTATTCATAAGTCAATAATATGAACTGTGCAAAATTTACCCTTTCCTCTTCAGTCAGAATTGGGTACTTGTGCATTATACCTACTGTTTTAAATACTGCTAGTTTGGTTAATGGTAATGAAATAAAATAGGATGAATAGAGAATAGTTTAGAAACAAATTTGGGCTATATATTGGCACATTAGGGAGGGGGGGGGGGTTGGGGGGTAAAGAAAAAAAAAAGACAGATACCCCTTATCCTGATAATCCCTTATCCTGAAAAAATTCAACTGCCTCTTTTTCTGTCTTTGGCAAATTCCAAATTATAATTTTAACATTCATTTTAGATCACCTGTTTCACACAACTCAATGAACAACTGTTTTATGGTCAGGTATCTCTCCTGCATCTGTCCCAGTAACTGCTGCATCTCATTTGACATATATAAAAGAGTTGGTATAATGCACAAGTACCCAGAATTGCTTCATGAATCCAAATTTAACATGCATTTATGTTCAAAATGAGCTTATCCCCTGCAACAATCTTGGGTGATGATTTTATTAAACCCAGGCTCTCACAACAAAAAGCAATATAAGCAGAAGCACATCACAAGCAAAAACAAAGCACAAGCAACCAATCATAATATAATATCAAACATGGTGGCCGGCATTTCCCCCCCCTGGTAAATACCCCCCTCCCACAGAAAATACCCCTGGTAAATACTCCCCAGAAAATACCCCCCCCCCCCCAAAAAAAAAAAAATACCCCCTGTGGAAAATAAGGCTTTCCAAATTTGAGAATTTTATTTGAGTTTTATTTTTTTAATTTCCACAGGGGGATATAATTTTGGTACTTGTATATTGTGTGCCACTCACTCAAGTTTACTCTGTGCAAAATATGAGAACACACTGTTTTTTTTTTGTTAGTTTCTTTGTTACTTTAGAAATAAATTTGTGCTATAGATTTGAACATTAGGGGGGGGGGGGTAAGCATAATGGGTCTGCATGCAAAATGTGTTTGGTACAATTATTCTGCATATTAGATAGGTAGACAAATAAGTGTGTTTTAAAGCCAAATATATGGCCATGAACACAGTAAAATAACATAAATGAATATAGTGAATGGGGGGGGGGTGTTTAACCCCCCAAAAAATGCCCTCCCCCACAAAAAATACCCCCCTCCTTCGGAAAGTAACCCCCATGGAAAATACCCTATCCTTGGAAAATACCCTCCCCCCTGTGGAAAATAAGGTTTCTAAATTTGAAACTTTTATTTGAGTTTTTTTTTATAGTTATGTTGAAAAGTGCTAAGGAATGGGAAAAAGCAGAATTTACACACCAAAAGTGTCTTAAAAATTCAGAAAAAAAAAATAAAAATCCATTTGTGTTGAAAACACTTCCACATGAACTTCTGCAATTTTTGGCAGTAATAGGTGCCAAATTAAAAAAAAAATTGAAGAAGAAAAAAATTTAGGCAAACAATCATTGGAATTAAGCTAAAACATATGGCACCAAAAAGTTTAAGAAGGTTTGGCTATCCTTTGAAAGGATAGTTGGCTTTGGGAACCAACACATTCTAAATTGTTTAAGTTTTTATGGACAAAAGCACTGTCAAATTCTACTAGTTCGTTTTTCTTGTCTTCCAAGTGTAAAACTACCACAAATCCCCATTAACAAATAAATGAAACCCAAAACTAACAGAAATTATGATAGATAGCCTAGTCAAACTCAACACAAGCAAAAAGTAAAAGGACTATGGCTGACAACACCCATGTCTTCTTCAGACCAGAAAATAGTTTGCACTTTACTTTAAAAAAATAATATTTTGTTTTCAGTAAAGTGCAAATTACTTTCTGGTCTTGAGGAGGTGTTGCAGTTGTCATCCCTACTCATGCTAATTGTTGCTATTTTGAGTTTGAATAGGTTATTTATTGTTATTTCTGTTTGTTTTGGGTTTAATTCATTTATTTATTGTAGTTTTACACTTCAAAAATTATTTGAATTTATTTCTACTCATTTTTGGCTTAACAAGGCCATGGGCTCTGGCAGGGGGGTAGGGGGACATGGCCCCTACCTGGAAATTTGGGACTATATAGTAATTATAAGGAAACCAAAGGAAAAAAAGCAGAATAAGGAAAAACCATGGAAAAAATGTTTGTTGTCCCATTATTGGCTTCCTGCCAATAGATTTTGACCCATAATAAGGAAAAAATATAAGTTCTAATTTGTGACTGAGTGACCCCTAACAAGTTTTCCACAATTTTTTTTTCTCTATGATTTGGTTGGAGCAAAAAAAAAACAAACAACAAAACAAATTCTTTATAGTACTGAATGGTAAGTAAATATACCTAGAAAGAATTATTTTTTGACTTCAAACTGTCCAAATACTTTACCCACTGGGGAAAATCCCCCCCCCTCCCCCCCCCCCCAATGGAAAAGAAAGTGTTCCAAATTTGAGAATTTTATTTGAGTTTTTTTTTAATTTCCATAGAGAGTAGGAGTTTTGGTACTTGTGTGTTATGGGCAACTCACTCAAGTTTACGCTCTGTAAAACTCAAGAACAAAACCAGTTTCTTTGTTAGTTTTTTCAGCTTAGCACGACAAGACAAAGAAAAATGACGGAATATATGGGAATATATAATTTGGGCTATATATCTGCATATAAGGGTGGGGGGTAAAGTAGTTGGATAGTTTGATGTCAGAAAACAATTCTTCCTTCATAATATGCAGAATAATTATAACTACTTTAACCCCCCCCCCCCTAAGTTGCAAATATATAGCCCAAATTTGTTTCTAAGGTAACAAAGAAACCAGTTTGTTCTTGAGTTTTACACATCAAACAGTTCCTGGTAACAAACTGTAAGTAAGGAGCGACCCAGCTAGATAGTAACCAAAGCTCAATAGTAACCATAACCAAAACGATTTTTTTGATTGCTTAAAGAGTGCACAACAACTTGTCATTTCCATGAAAATGAGCTCTATCATAACGTTCTAGGCCTACTGGGCCAATAAGATCACCCCTGGAAAAAAAAAACAACAAATAAACATGCATCCATGATTTATCTTCTGGCAAAAATTACCAAATTCCACATTTTGGCAGATATGAGCTTGAAACATCTACAGTAGGGCTCTTTGATACACTCAAACTGATGACATTATTTTCATTAAAATTATATGATTTCAAGGGGGTCTTTCCCCTTTTTCTGAAAATCTGACAAATTTCTCAGGCTTGTAGCATTTGATGGGTAAGACTAAACTTCTGTAAGGTATTTTCCAGGGGGGGGGGTATTTTCCGCGGGGGGGGGGGGGCATTGTTCAGGGTGTATTTTCTGCTGGGGGTATTTTCTGGGGATTTTTTTTCTGCAGGGGGTATTTTCTGGGGATTTTTTTTTCTGCAGGGGGTATTTTCTGGGGGGATATTTGCCTAGAACCATCAAACACTACATCTCCCTTCTTTTAACCTTGAATAACATGATTCATGGGTACACCATTGATTTTTTTTTTTGCTATACCATGCCCAGCTGCAACACATGTGGAGTGTGAAGACATATGTCACATCATCTTCAACTGCAGAAAATATGAAAGAGAGAGGGAAACACTAAGGAATTGCTGTGAGAAGGCATTTAAAACATTCACAATGCATTCTATTCTGGGACATCACACATCTCCTCCTTGGGCTTGATGACTAAGCCCTTTGCTTGGTCTTTTCTATACCAAGATGTGCAGCATGGAGTTTTTTCAAGATGTCTGGCTACAATGCTTTGGGTAGGATGCCAGAAAGGTCAAGCGTACTTGACCAAAGGACGTACAAAAGAAATATGTACCTTTAGTAACTGAGATGGGGGGCAGCTAAATTTATTCAGAAGTTTCAGAAGAAAAAGTGACAAGTTTGCTTGACAGAGGATGTTATTTACATGGGTGTCCCAATTCAAATCAGAAGATATGGTAACACCTAGGAGTTTAAAGGAAGAAGCTGAAATCTCAGGAGGAATAGGATGAAGGAAAAGAGGAGGGGACTTTAGGAAACTGACAGATAATATGGTGGATTTACAAGGATTAACCGTCATATCAAGAGAAGAAGCCTTGCCTGCAATGTCAGGGAGGATACCCATTGGATTGCTATAAATATTTTTATAACACGTCTCTACAACTGTTAAGTCGTCGACAAATTTCCACCTGTCAGGGCAATCCATTTAAAGGCTGTTAATCATGACAGAAAACAGGACAGGGCCAAGAATAGTACCTTGGGGAATACCATTGTGAACACAAAGGTGACTGGAATAGCAATCTTGATATTTGACTGCCTGTGATCTGTTAGAAAGAAATGAGGCAACAAGCTTTACTAAAAATGTCTCGACCTGGAATTCTTTGATAAGTTTTTCCACCAAGATATTATGGTTAACCAGGTCGAAAGCCTATTGTAGGTCAACAGAAATTAGGTTTAGCCAGGTGTTTGGTCTCTCAAGTAGTCTCCCCATGGAGTCAACATGGTGGATAAAGTAATGTGAGGTTGATGTAGATTTACGATTTCGAAACTGCCTAGGATCAACAAGGGGATGGACTTGGTCCGTAAGCCAGTCAGCAAGAAAGCTTTCATATAATTTTGAAAAAATAGAAGTCAGAGAGATAGGACGAATGCCATCAAAGCCAGGCTTACCGTTTTTCTTTTTTATTAGACTTATGAAACCTTGTTTCCAAAGGCAAGGGAACAGTCCAGATTTAGTGCATTGATTAAAAAGAATAGAAAGGGGTTTTGAGAGGTAATCACTAAAGGCTTTAATAAGTGGGGCAGGAATATCCAGTGGCAAGTGCTGTTTTTTTTTTTTTTTTTTCAATTTTTTTTACCATGTCAAATTGGGAAATGCTCGGGAAACTAAAGGGGGTTGCAACACTAGGAGTTAGATAGGATAGGGGAGGGAGGCTTTGGACAATTGAAGCAAGGAACTCGTTCAAATTAGTTGCTGTTGTTTTTGGAGGTTCATCTAATTTAAAGTTTAGTGGCTCTGGTCTCTTCCCTGCAAGTATTTTGATCTGCAAATACCAATTTTTGGGCTTATCCTGGCATAGGTCTTTTACTTTATTTTTATAATAAGTTCTGGCAGATTTTCTAATTTGTTTTTTTAAGTATTTTCTTAAATTATTTGCTTCCTCTAGTTTACCTCTTTTGAATAAGTTTAATTTTTTCTGGATTAACATTTTAATATGATCATTTATATAGGGTTTATCATTAGAGCATTTTCTAAACTTTTATTTGGGAAAATTAGCCATATAATTGTCATTCAGTTTTTTGTGGAAAGTAAGGATTTTGTCGTCAAGATTATTCAGATCAAAAATGTTGGACCAACATTCCTTAGACAACCAAGAGCCAAATGAAAAAAGACCCGAATCACTGAGGGGACGGTAAGATCCGCTTGTGGTTGTGAACAAGTGTAGGAAAGACGCGGAAGGGGATAAAAGGAGACAGTAATGGTAACTACCACCTAATGGAGGCAGGGCTTGGGAAGGACTGTAAAACGTTTTCGTATTGGAACAAATGACATCAAGGGACATATTTCCTCTTGTTGTTGGAATTTTAACTAATTGTTTAATATTAAGACAAGTACAAATATAGTCCATCTTGAGGTCATTTGCATCACCTAGTAAAAAAATACCAGCATTTTGATACTTGGATAAAACAAAGTCAGCACTAGTCTGGAATTGCTGTATAAATTTACGTTTTTGGTCGATATTTTGGTTTGGGGAATAATAAAAAACTGCTGCTACTATTATGTTAAAAGTACGGGGGAGAACCTTTGGTCTTCGACTAAGTTAGAGGATTTCATCATAATCGGAGAGGTTAGGAGTGGAAATGAGTTTTGGCTGAAGGTTATTTTGAGCAAAGAATAAAATACCTCCTGCTTTTTTTCCGAGAGGGTGGTCAGAAGGACGAAGCTTAATGAACTGGGAGTAATTTTTTATTTTAAGGAATTCAGGGTTTTGTGCCTGAACCAGGGTTCTGTTACAGTTATGACGTTAATATTCTAAATTTCAGTTATACCCTAAAGTTCAGTTATTTTTTTGATGTTTAGGCTCTCAGCATTGGTAAGTAGGAACTTAGGAAACTTGAACCGATTAGCATACTGCGATATTTTTTCCGTTTGGGCTGGGGGTTAAGGGGTGGGTTTTAGCTCTATTTAGAAGTTTGGGGGGTAGGTACAACGACTCTTGAGGCTGGTGATATGAGATTTTGATTTGGATAAGTAGGGACTTCTGGGTGGGTTGGAGCAAGGAGGGTTTGGGAGAAAGGGGCCACATCTTTTAAACCTGGGTCACTCTTGTCTGATAATATTTGGGAGGGAAATAAGACGGTGGTATTTTCAGGGGTATCATTTTGGGAGGGGCTATCAACTTGGGAGGGGTTAACTGGAGTGTTAAGAGGGAAGGGATTTTCCTGGGAATATGGAGTTTTTTTTTCTAGGTGGTAAAGGTGGAAGTTTTTTGAGTGAGCAGGGTGGATTTGGGATAAAAAAGGAAGAGTATGCACTGATGAGCTAATTTTACTAATTGAATGAAAGGGGGTCTGCTTGTGGGTTGATTGAGAACTTGTAACTATTTTCATATTAAAAGTTTTACTACACCTGGCTATAGCACAATAATCCCTGTTTTTCAAATGTAATAACATGCACTTAGTTTAAAAACATAGGCCATTTTGAAATTTATGGCAGGGTTTGGAATGGGGAAGGGACCAATAATTGTCGTTACAGTGACCAGTAGTTAAAAAAGACATACATGGGTGAACAAAGGTACAATCACTCTTTTTTATACACTTGTTGGCAAGTGAAATTGGCAGGCTATAGAATTCTTCCCTGATTTGACTTCAGGAACCGATTTACTAATAATACTCAAGTTGTCACTGACCCCTGGAGCTGGAATTTTGGCTGAGTTCACACTTAAATTTTCATTGACCTCTGGATCTGGAATATTGATTGAGTTCTCATTTAAGTTGTCACTGACCTCTGGAAATAGGTCACCGATTAAATTGATGTTTGAGTTGACACTTGCTTCATTAATATTCATGTGTTTGGAGTTTTTGCTTCTGAATTGAATTGCAGTTGGTGTTGAATTAGAGATTTGTTGATTTGTATTCACAGACTTAAGTGTGTTCTTAATTATATTTTTCCTAAGATCAATGAAAGTAGAAATTTTGTTGGTAATGAACTCGATTTTTTTTCGGCACTAAGAGGGAGGTGAGGGAAGTGCCACATAAGGGGCTGGAATCACAATTGTCACAAGGAAAATTTTCAGTCTGGCAGGAGGCATCATTAGAAGGTTCACAATTAGATTCAAAATCCGTCTGGGTAATGGCATCTTTAGTTCCTAGCAGAAAACAGTCTGGCAACTGGCAATACTGGCTAAAACTGGTAGGGGAGTAGTCTGACACTCGCCCTGGGTTTGCAATGAAAGCTTTATCATCCCTTTGGCAAGGTGGGGCAAAGGGAGACAACCTGATATCATCTAAAATTTCTTTTAAGAAAGAATTTATTTCTGACAATCGGCGTAGTGGGGTATCACTAGCTTTTGAAGAATCTGTTCCTGACAATCGGCATCGTGGGGTACCATTAGTTTTCGAAGAATTAGGGGTGGTATATTCTTGATTTTTGGTGATGTTTTGTTTCGAGGAACAATCTAAACATAACCAGTTCTTATTCCACTAGGAACGCTCTATCCCCACACATTGCTCATGAATGGAAGAGTTGCAAGTACTACATACCAGGCAATTGGTTGTTCCCCTTAATCTACACTCAGGACACACTCTCTTAAAGTCCTTTGGTTGTCCTTTAGTCATTTGGTTGATTAATATAAAGGCTTAATAAGTTCAATTCACCGGATGGCTGGTGACAAAATCCGGAAGTTAGGTCACAGTTAATCAACTTTGTCACTGAATTAACTGAGTTTAGTTCGGAAAGGCCTAAACCAAATAGGTGTTAACAAGTTGAACTCTGGTTGAAGACCAGATGTACATACACGTCTATTTCCTTCTCTAGCTTCTTATCATCGATATCAGGAAGGTGTAGACGAGAAAGGGAATTGGCGACTGGTATTTCCGAGCCTGGTCAGAACTGCAGATGAAGATTGTATGGCTGGGGCTATAGCATTAACCTGTGCACCCTTGGGGTGCACAGTGTTTCTGACTATTGTCTCAAGAGGGCAGTGATGGGTTATTACATTGACATGTCTTTAAACCCAGTTTATTAAACCCAGGCTTCTACAACAAAAAGCAATATAACACTACTGCACAAGCAATACCTACAGCACAAGCAATAACAATACTAAGCACAAGCAAGCAATCATAATATGTGTTTGTAATAGTCCCCACCCATATATATATATACCATATATGGTGTATATGTACCATATATATATCTTATATACCAACATAGGGTATATATTTGCACATTAGGGGGTAAGGGTAAAGTTAAAAGCTACATCTATAGTCAAAATTGCATCCTGAATTCTAATTTAACATATATTTGTGTAAGAAATGAACTTTACTCCCCCCCCCTCTACTGTTCAAATATATACCCTGAATTGGAATATACCCTAAATTGGTAGGCTGTATAGGCTAGGGGTGGGGGTAAAATTCAGTTCCAACACAAGTGAATGTTTAGTTTGGATTCAGGATGCAATTCTGACTATAGAGTTAAGTTTGTTTCTTAGCTACCTGCATAGTCCATTAATATAAACAGTACCCAAACAGGCATTTGCTTTAAAAATTGTGTGTTGGTGTGTGCCAAGCTTGGTGACAATAGGCTAAAGGCACCAATGATTTGACAGTTCAATTTTGGAACCACTGTCAAAACTTTCCTTCAAAACAGGATAACTCTGCTCAGTTGTGACTTCAAACACCATCTCTTGAAGCTGTTGTTATATTTTGACAATGCAAAACGTGGACATTAAATCTGATACACCCAGATAAGAAAAGAATATTCAATTCAATCAGTTTCCTATAATTGACACAAAAAGAGCCCCCAACAATTTTTTAGTTATGTAATGTTCAAACTGTCATTGCTGAGTTTTTTTTTTGCAAAAAAAAGATGGGATCAGCACCAATACATCAAGATACATCTGATCTTCTCTAAAATGTAGCAACATTGGCTTTTTCTTGACAAAATTAAGTTAAAATGGCAGCTAATATTATTTTTACAAAACCATGTTCCAAGTGTTGAAAATTCTTGTCTGATGTAGTAAAATACCAGACTGACCAAAAATGTTCCTTCAGCCAAATTAAAATTTAGATATTCGGTTCTATTACAAGATTTATTTCTTTTGAGAATATCTTATAGTAACCTTGTTGAAATTTTTGACAGACAGGAACAAGCTCTGTCAAAATATAGGTGACTCTGTTGAAACTTCACTGAATATGTAAAACAGATGAGAAACAGTTAGTGTCAAAATTCAAGTGTCCTCTGACAAAAACATAGTTGTCAAATTTATAGATACTTTTTCAACAAAGAGAGATTTTGATGATTATTATTTGTAATAATATTTCACATAAAAAAACATTTAGAAAAAGTTTTTTTTTAATTGTAGTTTCACTAATTTAATGGTAGATGCTAGATATTTCCATTGTCTGAGGAACTGCTGCTTAGCCTCATACTATGTTCCTATTTTTAAGTAGGCCTATTTGACTTGGTTGATCAAAACACCCTAATTCATTTATCACTGAATAAATTTGAAGTAGACCCTCTCTTAGTATATTTTACATATGCTTTCTTTTAGATAGATCCTAAGCTGTAAAATACAAAATATTCTCTCTGAACCCCTCCCTAATTTGCGTGGAATTCCTCAAGGAGTCTTGTCAGGACCACTCTTATATTTAGTATTGATTACTGAAATTGGTAAGACCTATGTTTTGGACAAAGCTAAGAATTAACATATGAAAGTGAATTACAGGCTGCTGAGCCTTTGTGGGGATTTGTAGACTTTTTTGTAGTTATTTTACTGTTATATGGAAATAAATCTATCTTACTAAATATAATGACAATAAACTTCTTAAAATTCTTGAAATCCACTCTTGTTTTCTTATACCCTATCCAACCCAAAATGCTAATGATGTGTAATGTATGTTCTCACTTATGGAGAGGTCAGCAAACCAGTTGTTTTTGCAGCAGATATATACTTGCAAAATTGCGAATTACAGAGCAGTCTTAGGAAAAATTCCAGAGACGCCTCTTATGCGTTTTGATCAAATTGCCGTTCAAACTTTGTCATTTGTTCATTACTTGCAAGCATTCAATAAAACCATTGTTTATTATGATTTACTTTTTTGTATTGCCAGACGTCAGGAAATCTCTCGTGAACTCTAGGAAACGCTCCATTGGGAATCTAAAACATAGAGGAACAAATTGCCTCTAAACCCGTACTCCTTATTAAGAGAGGTAACAAAACTCTTCAGATTCCATTTATTTGAATCAAATGGATAAGGGACTCAAACCCTTAATTTTGCTACCTCTCAACGCTAATTAAGAACCACCCTTAAGATACCCCCCCCCGTTACATTATCTTGGAGAAATACATGATGCAGTTGTGTCAAAACAAAAAAGTGTTGCAGATGAAGTCAGGCTATATTATTTATTTTGAGTTAGGGTAGGCTTTAAAGTCCGTTTAAAAGCCTCCCTAGCCATCAAAAATAACTGACTCTACATCTGAAATTATTTTTCACAGAGAATGTTGTTAAAATATAACTACAAAAGACTAATTTAAAAAACAAAGTCTTTTTGATGAGAGTAATGAGTAAAGGTGAAATTTAAAAGGAACATAAATTGCTGCCTTGCTGCTATACATATTTTTGAACATATTTTGACATATTTTTGAAGAACTGCTTCAAAAAATTCGGCTCATGATTTTTTTTCTATGTTTGTAGAAATTTGAAAATATAGCTCTTTACTTAAAACTGAACCTGCTGGTTTTAGAGAATTACAAATGTATAGTAAAATTTATTGATTTCACAGTCAGTTAATGACTTACTTTTTATTTCTTCAGGCTATGTAAGAATTTTTCCGTTCCTAATTTTGTTTTGTTGTCAGTTCAGAATTCTAAAAACTTAGGAAAATATCAAGTCAGTTTATTTGAAATATCTTTTCAAAAATTTTGTTGTGTAAACTGTTAAGCAGTAATTTTTGCTTATTGTAAGTTTTAAATTTACTCTTTACTCTCATCAGAAATTTTTTTTTTGTTATTTTCGAAACGTAACAAAAACAACAACACAAAGTTACCCTTATAAAAAGATCCTTTTCCACCTGACAAGCCGTTTTCGCTACTCTACAGTCCTGTATAGCATAGTTTGTACAGCACACTTGTATTGCATAAAACTTCCAGTTTTATGCTAAAAGTGGTAGGATTGAAAAAATACCAATAAAAAAAAAATATTTAGGGTTCAAGTTATTGACTGTAGTTATTGACTCAATGCATTCTATATTTGAAAATGTAAATAATTCAAGCAATTTTTAAAATTTTCATATTACCTTTGATTTGCATTATTTTTATTGATTCTCTATTTGAGCTTTATTAATGATTTTTAAGTATTGTTTTATGTTTCGAAACATAGATCCTTGTTTTAAAAGCCTTAGAAAGTCATGTATTCAAATTTTCAATTTTATCCATCAGATAGGTAAAAGAAGAGGTCCCACTCAAAGAGAAAAGTTTATGGTTTATTTTAGACCTCAAACTTTTAAGGGTGTATCATCAAAAAAAAAATTGAACCATGAAAATATCTTAAAAAATTAAAGACACGAAATGGGAAAGAATTAGTTATCCCCCCTTTTTTTACATACAAATATTGAATATTTTGACTGAGAATAGTGGCTCCTTGAAAAGGATAATAATTAGCAATTATATATTCAAATCCTTCAAATTCATGTCCTTTGAGATACTGTATAAGATGCCTTGCTTCTTTGTGCAATAATATTTTTCGCGACCTTCGTCACTCTAAAGTAAGTTACCATTTGATATATAAAAATGAGTATATTCAGAATCACTTTATATTTAAGATATGGTTTGCATCTAACAACTTCCAGCTGATAATCCTATTGTATTGACAGGTAAATTGGGATGTAATGGCTTTTCTTATTAATTCCAATGATAACTCCACTTTTCTCTCCATTTATGTATGGTTTCAAATGAGTGTCTTGAATGGAAAACGTGGCTCTTCTTCTCAAAGACGATGGGCTGGTTTCTAATTTATCATAAGCAAAATAGCATTTACATATTGCAGGTGGGTCAAAACTTAATTTTAGAGTCTTAAAAAATCATGCAATAAATATTACCTCTCTTGGCAATGCACAATGTAAGTAGTGTATATCTTCTTAGTCATCTGGATTGAGCTGTAGCAGTTGGTTCTCTGGGGATTTTACTTGGTGGGTTGAGTACGTTTCATTGACATTTTGATGCTCTCTCTCCACTAAGATATAAGTAAAGTTTAAGCACTGTTTACTAATCTGGTTTTCTATCTGAGCGGTGGAGCACACGGCTTTGGAAGAAGGCCTATTCAAACTGGAAAGGTATTAATCGGTAGATTTAGTCTATAAATCTGGGATAGGGGATTGTACTTTGCCCTGTAATCCACAGGTGGTATCGTCCCTTAGTGTACTTTAAACGCGTGTGCTGCATGGAAAATTAACTTCAACTGTATTTACGACTGCTATTCCTTTTTCTTGGCTCGAGCAAAATTCTCTCTGTTTCAGTAACTCTTTGTCTATCTCTGTTTGGTTTTCTTGCAGCCGTTTTTTCCAGATTTTCTTGTCCGAGCTTGGATATTTTTCTCTGCCCCTCCAGGTGACCGAATTTTTGCTGTAAATTTTGAAGTTTTATCTGTTCATGGATTAGTCTCTTGAACTGTGTTGATACTACACCGCTGGTTCAATGTTTTTCGACCTCTTTTTTGATTTCTTGCATTCTTGTATATAAACCTTGAAGGTCTTGAAGTTTACCGAGGTAATTGTTTTTTTTATAAGAACAGCATCAAATAATGACTCCATTTCAATCTGGATTTCTTCGGCATTTCGTTTTAGTTCTTTGACTTCTCCTTCGAGTAGTTTATTACTCAGTTTAGCTACAAGAATATCATTTATTTCTTTGCTTATTTTTTCTTTTGATGCATTTACTCTCCTTAGAGACTCAAAAGTAACTTTTATTATCTCATAGACCTTCGAGCTATATTTCTTTAGCTGAGCAATGGCTTCTATAAGCCTTGGGCGCCTAAGGAGCAATTGTTCCATAATTGTAATGTCTGGAAAGAGGATAGTACTAGGCTGTGAAGGAGAGACCTTACAATTCCAGTTTAGGGGCTTCTGTCCGGCTATTATTCAGGTATCACCTGGAACAACAGGATCTATGATTCCAGGTGACTAATTTGTTTGTAAAGGTTAGTAATTAGTTCAATTCTACACCTCATTTCAGTTTCTCAACCAAATTTTTCGTTTGCACATTTTGTCAAGGTAAGTGCAGTGCCGATAGTTAGCATTATGTCACACTCTCTTGGTACAAGAGTGGGTACCAAATATACCTCTCATAAACCAAAGTAGGTTCGACATGAACTCCCCCTCCGCCGGGAGCAATTTTTGCCTTGATATTTTTTACTCTGGGTGGTGAGTTTTTAAATTTCCATACTTGTTAGACACTATTATGGGAAACTTTTTAATCTTGAACTAACTAGACGTAAATCCATCTATCAGGTTTTTTAACCATCCTACCCAACTGTGTAGTTACTTTTTTCTCGCTTCCTTGTGGTTTATTCTATTTAGGCTTTGCTAGTGATATAAGATCAAACTTTTTGAACTGCTTTAATAGGAACTTTCGACCTTTTAACATAGCCTCCTTCGCATGTGCTGCCACTGAGGTTTGTTTTGTTTTCCCTGTGTCCTTGGGTTCCTCCTGGTCTGATTCGCTGTCAGACGTTGTGGAACTAGTCTCTGATGACTCAGCAATAGGGCTTTTAGGGGTGGTACTTTGCGATTTTGGGGTGGAACCTGCCTGTCCTTCATAGATTTCCTCTCCTCTGGAGGTAGAAGGTATATTTTCTATTTCCTCTTGTTGAGTTCTTGACTCGGGAGAGTTGAAAGATTCTTGAGAGCTTGGAGAGGAATTAAATATTTTTGCGGGGTGTCTCCCTTGTTTAAATGCCACGTCCTGAGGGGGGTGAGGCATTTTGTGCACTATAATTTCTCATCATGAAGACCACTCCTTGGGCTTAACTTTAGATACGGTTATGTCGTGGTATTACCCATGATGGACGTCTTCTGGTGTTTGGGGGATCCCAGGCAATGTACTTTGCCTTGTTTTTATAGGGAAGGTATATCCATACTCTATCGCAAAAATTTCCTATTTGGGTCCTTGGAGGAGTTTTCTTTGTTATGTTGCCTAGGGTTTCTATGGCTCTATTTAATTCATCCTATAATGATAGGGGTCTCTTTATTGGGGTTTCTGGCAAAACCTTGTCGTCTGGAAATATTTTTAGGGGACAGGGGGGGGGGTGGAATGAAAACCCTATCTGGGAAAAATTGGGTTTTTGGGGAATGTGTATAATCTAATTACTCCGAGCTTTCTGAGGACGAATCTTTTGGACTCTTTGGGGTTTAAATTCTGAATTGTATTCTAGACTTCATTTTTGGGACAACTAGATTTTTCACGGTTAAAAATTCATTGAAGTTTTCTTCATCACTATCATTTTCAAAGTGACCCTGTTTGAAATCAAAAGGTTTTAATTCTGCTAACCTTGACAGAGGTGGATTATTTTCCGCGTCTGATGAATCAGTAGTCGTGGGATGCGATACCCATCTTTCTGGAAACTTGGCTCTCTTTATTCGACTAACGTGAGCCTTATAGACTCTTTAAGTATCGGGGCTTGTCATTTTAAAGGTAAAACCATTATCATATGTTTTTATTATTCTGTGTGGTCCGGAAAATTTATTGAAAAGTTTCTTGCCTTCAGTTATCGTTTCATTCCTTAGGTATACACACTCTCCTACTTTGAAATTTACTTCTCCCTTTACATTTGGTAAGTTTTTCTTTTCTTGACTTATTTTAGCTTTTTCTAATTCTTGCCTAACTATGTTGTAGGTTTTTCTCACTCTATTAATTAACTCCTGCCTGTGATCTTCTGTGTTATTTTAATACTGTCTGGAATCAATAATATCTTCGTAAGGTATTTTATCAAGGCCGAATAATATATAAAAAGGACTCTCTTTAGTTATTTCTGAATAAGCACTGTTGATTACGTTGGTTAAATATGGTAAGAATTGGTCCCAGTCGTTCCTATTATCTTTTGTGTAAATACTCAAGACATTCGAAAATATTTTATTTCGCTTTTCTATTTTACCATTGGCTTTTGGGTTATAAGAGGACGCTACTAATTTCTCTACATTAAGAAAACATATTAAATCCTTGGTTATTTTGGAAACAGAATTGCTTCCATTATCGCTTAATACCGTATTTGGTATTCCAAAATTCAAGAACAATTTAATCAACGCCTTGCTTGTGGCGTATATGCCTTGATTTTTTAATGCTTTGGCGAAGGTAAATCCCAGAAAATGGTCTTTGAGCGAGAGGATACAATTATAACCTCTGTTAGAAACAGGTAAGCCTCCGCGGGTTCCATACAGATCAAACAAGATAATGTCGAATGGGAATCTTGCTACCGGGGTTCTTCCCATCGGTGGGTCGGGACAAGCTTGGAAATTTTTTCTCAGGTTGCATGATTCGCATCCATTTACAAAGTTTTTAAGTTTAGTCAAAGCCGACGGAACAAAAAAGTATTGTTTTAATTTGTGAAGATTTTTTGTTATTCCTAAGTGTCCGCCTGTATTCGAATGAAAGAATTCGAAAGCAGGTATTACTAAGATTTTGGGTAAAATGGGAATTGTTGAAGTTTTACTTCTATTAGTCTCGCTTGCTATGATCCTGCAAAGAATTTTTTCATATAGGTCATAATAAAAATTATCTATCTCTCTCCTGAGTGTTTTGAATTTCTCAGGTAATTCGTCGTCATTCAAAAAATATCCGATAACTGCTAGACACATTTCGTCTTTGATTTGGTTTCTTTTTATGTTTATTAAGGATAAGGGACAATGGTTATTCTCGTTTTCTTCTATTCAAATCTTGGGTTTCCTTTTCTTGTATTCATGTTTGCCTTTAGGGTTGATTCCATTGATTTCTTCTACTCCGGTATCGAAGGGGATACTTTCAGGGAATCTGCTCAAGTGATCACAGGGAGTGTTTTTTTTACCTTTTAATTATTCAAACTCATAATCTAGGTCTTGAATTTTCATTATCCATTTAGCTAGGCTTCCCGTGGATTTTTTAATTTGTGCAAGTATTGCAAGCTTTTATGGTCTGAACGTAGCTTAAATTTTCGACAAACTAAATAATGCCTGAAATTGTCCAGGTGGTGAATTACGGCAAGTAATTCTAACTGGGTTGCGAAATAAATGCTCTTACCCTGCGATAAGGTTCGGCTTGAGTAGCATATAACTCCCTCTCTAAATCTATTTTTTGGACAGGATCGCCCCAATTCCTTTTACTGTGGCATCCGTCGTGACTACAAAGCGTCCGTTCTTGAAATCGGGCAACGACAGTATTGGTTCGGAGGTCTGGGCCGTCTTGAGACAATCTAATGAAGTTTGGGCTTCCTGAGGCCAAGCAATCTTTTGAGGGTTCCCTTTGGTTAATTCCGTTAGCAGTTTTGCAATTTGGGCGTAACTACGTATGAATTTTCTGAAGTCAATCAGTCAACCAGTCAATCTGAGGATTCCTCGTAATTGTTTTATAGTTCTTGGGGGACTAATATTTTCAACTTATTTTATGTTTTCGGGGTCTTGGAATATTTGACCTTGGGTCACTACTACACTCAAAAACTTAATTTTTGGTTGCAACAGATTGACTTTTTCGGGACGGTATTTCAAAATGCCGTCTTTGAATTTCCCAAAAACTTTCGCTAATATTACTACATTTTCTTCTCCCTTTTCTCCTACGCATATCACGTCGTCTACAAAGTGAATGATATTGTTTAATCCTCGAATAAGTGCAAATGGGTCCTACATGATACGCTTGAACTTGTTTTAGTTCCGAAAGGTACTTTTAAATATTCATAAGAGCCGCACTCAGTCGTTGAATATGCAGTTTTATAAACGTCATTATCTGCTATCTTTACTTGGTGATATCCTTGAGTAAGGTGAAGGGAGGTAAAAATTTAATTTTTAGTTGAGATGGAATCAAGGATTTTTTCTAGTCTAGGCAGGGAAAATTTATCACTAACCACTTGTCTGTTCAGAGCCGTATAGTCTACTACGAGCCAAATGTCATTCTTTTTCTTTGGGACCAAGATCACAGGGGCAAAATATGGGCTTACACTGGTGCGTATAATATTATATCTTTCCAATTCATGAATTTTATTTACTAACAAATTTTGTGCCAGTATGGAATATGGTAAGGCTGTTTCGCGACAAGTAGCCCTGTAGTTTGGATAGTGTGTTCATAAAATGGTATCAATACAATATCTTCTTCAGAAGCGGAGAATACGTCTTTAAAATCTCACAATAATGCACACAATTTTTGCTTTAATTCTGCATCATTGATGTGGTCTAGTTTAAATCTTTCTAAAAATTGGGATTTGGCTAGGGGTATCTGTCACTTGGGGCATTAATATTACTAACTAAATTCCTTTTGAAATTTTTCCACTTATTTAAATCGCATTCCTATATGTCTTGTATTTCAACGACACATGTTCCCTTTTTTATCGTAATCATATCATTTTCATGGGTATTTGTTACCCAGATAAAACCTTCCCTTTTTTCATTACCTCTAATCTGTTCTTCTTATAACAAGTCCTCAGGGATTCCTTCTGACGGGGACGCAACCCAAATTTCAGATTTATCGTTTACTGGCTCAGCCATTTGCGAAATCTTAATTCTTTGCATTATCTTGTGGGAAATTTTGTTTTGCGTACGGTAAACCCGTAGTATTGCTCCTCAAAATCGTTTTCTATTAAATTAAGACTGTCTCTTTGTTGTGTCAAGTCTTCCACAAGCAATATGGGTCGTGAGTGAAGCGCGTTGAGGTTTATCACTCTCTTCCATAATTCCAATATTTTCTCAATTTCATTTTGTCTGTCTTGTTGTATTCTCCTATTTTTACTTTTATAAAATCAATCAACTTGTCTTTTGAATTTACTCTCCTACGAAACGAGAAATGAGGTACAAAAGTTCGTATTCTACTCACTGTTGCGCCCTATTTTTCCACCCATCGGGGAGAAGAAGCGGCTGGATAGATGAATCTGTCGTTGGATACTTCTAATGGCACCTAATTGGTTGTTCAAAAATTAGCACCGAATATTGCCTCATATGGGAAGTTCTTCCCTATTATGAAGTTAGTCGGGAAAATCCTATTATCTTTTGTAGGTGAATTGAGCCTTTTGATTCCAATTTATGCCCTGTGACACTCGTTAAATCTGGAATATCAAAACTTCCGTCGCCTAATAAATGCCGGTAGTTTATCGAACACATTGGAGCTTAGTATATTAACCGTCACACCAGAATCCGCCAGTGCTTAAAAATAAATATTCGCGACGACAAAATCATTGAATATAGGTAACTTATTATCATAATCTCTTAGAGAAGGTACCATTATTGGGTGAAACCTATAAAAAATTCTGGCTCCAAGGGTCCCGTTTATTCGTCTTGGGGGCTTGTTCGTTTCCCTGTTTGTTAATTTGATATGTCGGTGTTTGCAATAGAGACTCAGTGGACACTTCCCGAGCTAACTGATTGATATTGAACTTTCAGTCGCCAATTATTATTGCGCGGGTTGGGATTTCTTGTCCCGACGGTACGCGTTGTTTGTTCATTTCGTGCCGACGGAGGAAATTTCCGTTATTATTAGTTGTATTCCTATTAAATCTTATGGGGTATACTGTCCTTGCGCTACACTGAATGTGCCTTTCCGAGCGTTTTGTTTGGGGAAAAGGTAATTACCTTGTCTGCGGGGAGGAGGGTTTGGTATATAGTAGGATTGCTAGGGTCTGCGGAGCAATTCTCTATAGCTTCTTATCCCATTGCCATTAAAGTTTATTCTCCCGAACAAACGGTTGTTATAGTTAGGGGTTGGTGGGTCGTAATTGTTTTGAGAACGGCACTCTCTAGCAATGTGGCCTGGGCGGTTACATGTATAGCATCTTATTGTTGGTGAATTGTTTTCATAATTTGCTGGGTTAGTAGGTACGAAACGTACTGTTCTTTTCCTTGTGGGTGTTTGTGGTCTATTTTGATATGGTTTTGGGGAATTATCCCTTGAAAAAAATATGGGGGAAACTTCCACGATCGTTTAGGGTTGATTCTTCTACGTTATTTATTGATAATTTCTTGTGTTTTAATACTATTGCGTCAATCTCTACCGCGAGTTGTACTTCTTGAACGGCTTGGTCTAGCGTTTCAATGTTTTTAGCTATTAATTAAAAAAACTTTACAGGGGCTTTGAGCCCTACTCATGTTAATTTCTGCTCGTTTTGAGTTTGACTCGCTTATTTATTGTAATTTTTGTTCTTTTTGGGTTTCATTTATTTATTGATACTGATTTGTGGTACTTGAACGCTTGGTAGATTTTATAATTTTATTTTTGCTCAGTTTTGGTTTAATGGGGTTCTTTAATTTTCTTTGAAAAACTTATTTGGTGGAAAACGTTTTTTTTTAACTAATTTCTGTTCGTTTTATATTGATATAGTCTTTTCAGGGAAGAAGAAAATAATTCTTTAAATATTTTTGTTTTTGAAGACTTTATAGTTTGGCCTGCTATGTGTATGCTGGAGAAAAATGTTCATTAATTTTTAACAACATTAACCCTTTTACAAATTTAGACACAAATAGTAGTGTTTAATTTAGTTTCATACCTCCTCTAGTTTACCTGAAATAGAAAACCTGATACCCATTCGGAAAAAAAATCTGTTTTCTTTCTTTGATAGCTTTGATTTGTTTAAATTTTAAGAGCAGAAGAAGCTCCGAAAGTTTGAACATAATACCCTTAGTCGTTCTTGGGATACCCTTAGTCGGCTGAGATACCTTATTAGGAATTAGCATCAACACAGTGCATTTTGATTTAATCTTAAGACAACATTTAGTTTTTAAACATAATAGGCAAATGGAAACGTGGGCGTGGGAGAGGGAGTAGTTGCCCTCCAATCAATATCTACTATTAGCCCTTTCTATTTTCAATCGAATGAGCCCATTTCGAAGGTCCTAAGACAACTCATTCGATACGAAGTGCCCTATTCTAAAAAAAGAGAAAAAAATAATAATTATTTGTAGCCACATCGATGTTTACCATAAAAATGCCAAGCCTTCCAATAACTTTCGACTATTAAAAAGAGCACTTGGCTTTTCAATTTCCAGTCAAATGATCCGTGTTTGAGCTTCTACGAAAACCCTTTCTATAAACAACCTATATGTCCCAAGGGCATAAGTTACAATCCTTGCCCTGAGAGCTGTGAGGAGATTGTCATGCTTAAAGACCTAATTTCCAGAACTTTCAAATACGTTAAACAAAATGGTTTTCTCAAAATGTTGATTGGATATTTTCGGGGAAATGGTGGGCTTAAGAGGTGTGTTAGTCGGTCCCCAATCACTTTCAACTATTAAAAAGTCACCAGCCCTTTTTATTTCCAGTCGAATGAGCCCTTTTGAAGCTTCTACGACAACGGTTTCAATAAAAACTTTATATACCAACAGGGCATAACTTACAACCCTTGCCCTGAGAGCTGGGGGGGGTTGTCATCCTCAAAGACATAATTTCTAGAACTTTTAACTACGTTGAAGAAAATTGCTGTCTCAAAATTGTGATTGAATGTGTTTGGGGAAATGGTGGGCGTGAGAGGTCAATTTCATATCGAATGAACCCTTTTTGAAGTTTTTACGACAACGGTTTCTATAATAAAAAAAATTAGGTGCCCCAAGGGCATAACTTACATCCCTTGCCCTGAGCGCTGTGGGGGAAGTGTCATCCTCAAAAACATAATTTCCAGGCTTTAAGTACGTCGAAAAAAATGGCTATATCAAAATTTTGATCGGACGTGTTTGGGGAAATGGTGGGAGTGAGAGTGATTGGAGTAATCATCCAATAACTTTCGACTATTAAAAACGGCACAAGCCCTTCTAATTTCCAATCGAATTAGCCCTTTTTTTAAGTTTCTACAGCATCAATATCTATAAAACCTTATGTGCCCCCAGGGCATAAATTGCAACCCTTGTCTCGATGGATCCAAGGGGGGGGGGGTTATTATCCTCAAAGACCTTATTTCGAAAACTTTTAAATACATTGAACAAAATGGCTATCTAAAATGTTGATTGGATGTGTTTAGGGAAAATGTTGGCGTGAAAGAGGGGTTAGTTGCCCTTAAATCACTTTCGACGATTAATAAGGGCACTAGCTCTTTGAATTTCCAATTGAACAAGCCCTTTTTGAATTTCTACGACAGCCCTTTCTATAAACACCTTATATGTCCAAAGGCATAAATTATAACCCTTGCCCTGAGGGCTGTGTGGGAGTTGTCATCCTCAAAGACCTAATTTCCAGAACTTTCAATACACGTTAAACAAATTGGCTAACTCAAAATTTTGATTCGATGTGTTTGGGGAAATGGTGGGCGTGAGAGGGGCGTTAGTTGCTCTCCAATCACTTTCAAATATTAAAAAAGCACTAGCCCTTTTAATTTCCAATCGAATGAGCCCTTTTGAAGTTTCTACGACAACGCTTTCAATGAAAACCTTATATGCCCCCGGGCCATAACTTACAAATCTTGCCCTGAGGGCTTTGAGGGCTTATCATCCTCAAAGACCTAATTTCTAAAACTTTTAAATACGTTGAACAAAATGACTATCTAAAAATTTTGATTGGATGTCTTTAAGGAAAAGGTTGGCGTGAGAGGGGGGGTTAGTTGCCCTCAAATCACGTGGATGTATTAGTTATCCTCCAATCACTTTCTACTATGAAAAAGGACACAAGCCCTTCTAATTTTCAATCAAATGAGCCCTTTTTTAAATTTCTACAACATCAATATCTATCAAAACGTTATATGCCCCCAGGGCATAACTTACAACCCTTGTCCCGACAGCTTTGAGGGGGATTATCATCCTCAAAGACCTAATTTCTAAAACTTTTAAATACGTTGATCAAAATGCCTATATAAAAATTTTGATTGGATGTGTTTAGGGAAAAGGTGGGCGTGAGAGGGGGGGGGGGTAGTTGCCCTTAAATCACTTTCGACTACTGCTAAGGGCACTAGCTCTTTGAATTTCCAAGTGAACAAGCCCTTTTTGAGCTTCTACGACAACCCTTTCTGTAAACACTTTATATGCTCCAAGGGCATAAATTACAACCTTTGCCCTGAGGGCTGTGAGAGGGTTGTCATCCTCAAAGACATAATTTCCGGACCTTTCAACTACGTTGAAAAAAATGGCTATCTTGAAATTTTGATTGGATGTGTTTAGGAAAAGATGAGCGTGAGAGGGGGGGGGGGTAGTTGCCCTTAAATCACTTTTGACTATTGCTAAGATCACTAGCTCATTGAATTTCCAAGTGAACAAGCCCTTTTTGAGCTTCTACGACAACCCTTACTGTAAAAACTTTATATGCTCCGAGGGCGCAAATTACAACCTTTGCCCTAAGGGCTGTGAGAGGGTTGTCATCCTCAAAGACCTAATTTCCAGAATTTTCAACTACGTTAAACAAAATTGCTATTTCAAGATTTTGATTTGATGTGTTTGGGGAAATGGTGGGCGTGAGAGGGGCGTTAGGTGCTCTCTAATCACTTTCAACTATCAAAAAAGGTACTAGCCCTTTTAATTTCCAATCGATTGAGCCCTTTTGAAGTTTCTACGACAACACTTTCAGTAAAAACCTTATATGCCCCCAGGGCATAAATTACAACACTTGCCCTGAGGCATGGGGGGGTGTCATTCTCAATTACCTAATTTCCAGAACTTTCAATGACGTTGAGGAAAATTACTATATAAATATTTTGATTGGATGTTTTTGGGGAAATGGTGGGCTTGAAAGTCACTTCCAATCACTTCCGACTATTAAAAAGGGCACTAGTCTTTTCAATTTCCAATCGAATGAGCCCTTTGTGAAGTTTCTATGACAATTCTTTCTATAAAAACCTTATTTGCCCCAGGGAAGAATTTACAACCCTTGACCTGAGGGCTCTGATGGGGGTTGTCATCCTCAATGACATAATTTCCGGACCTTTCAACTACGTTGAAAAAATGGCTATCTCAAAATTTTGATTGGATGTGTTTGGGGAAATGGTGGGCGTGAAAGGTTGGTTACCTGCCATTCAATCACTTTCGACTTTTAAAAAAAGCACTAGCAGTTTCAATTTCCAATCGAATGATTTCTTTTTTAAGTTTCTACGGCAACGCTTTCTATAATAAAAGAAAAACTTATATGCCCAAAGGGCACAACTTAAAAGCCTTTTCCTGAGGGCTCTGGGGGGGGGGAGTGTTATCCTCAAAAATATAATTTTCAGACTTTTAACTACGTCGAACAAAATGGCTATCTCAAAACTTTGACTGGATGTGCTTGGGGAAATGGTGGATGTGAGAGGGATTTTAGTTATCCTCCAATCACTTTCGACTATTAAAAAGGGCACAAGCCCTTCTAATTTCCAATCGAATTATCCCTTTTTCAAGTTCCTACGACAAAGCTTTCAATAAATATCTTATATGCCCCTCGGGCATAACTTACAACCCTTATCCTGATAGCTGTTGGGGGAGTGTCACCCTCAAAGATATAATTTCTGGACCTTTCAACTACTTTGAATAAAATGGCTATCTCACAACTTTGATTGGATGTGTTTGGAAAAATGGTGGACGTGAAAGGGGTGTTATTTGCCTTCCAATCACTATCGATTATTAAAAAGGGCACTAGCCATTTCAATTTCCAATCAAATGAGCCCTTTTTTGAAGTTTCTATGACAACGCTTTCTATGAAAAACCTTATATACCCCCAGGGCATAACTTACAACCCTTGCCCTGAGGGTTGTGGGAGTTTGTTATCCTCAAAGACCTAATTTCCAGAACTTTCAACTACGTTGAACAAAATGGCTATCTCAAAATTTAGATTGGATATGTTTGGGTAAAAGGTGGGATTGAAAGGCGGTTAGTTTTCCTCCAATCTCTTTCGAGTATTAAAAAGGGCACTAGCCCTTTGAATTTCCAATCGAAACAGCGTTTTTAAGTGTTTCTACAACAAAACGTTCTATAAAAGCCTTTCATGCCCCCAGGGCATAACTCACAACCCCTGCCCTGAAGGCTGTGGGGGAGTTTACTCCTCAAAGACATAATTTCTATCTGGAAATCAACTACGCTGGACAAAATGGCTATCTCAAAATTTTAATTGGATGTGTTTGGGGAAATGGTGGTTGTGGAAGGGGTGTTAGTTGCCTTCCAATTTCTTTCGACTATTAAAAGGGCACAAGCCACTCCAATTTCCAATCTTATGAGCCCTTTTCGAAGTTTCTACGACAAATCCTTTGATACGAAGTGCCCTGGTCTAAAACCAATAAGCAAAAAAAAAAATACATTGTGCCAACATCGTTCTTTACTTAGGCAGCGCTAATGTGCTGCCTATGATTAGCAAGCGACACAGTTTGGAGTTTAGCCCTAGTTTGAAGGCATGTAGTAGGATTTTTTAATATAAATCGCCAGACCCTTTTACGAACTTCTCCTCCGTCGGAACCCTTATATTATGTAAATATTCCCTTACATTTTGCGCTTGGTCAAAACATACGGTTCCCTGTTTTAGTTTATTTGTTGAAACTAGTTTTTACGAATCTATCCTGGAACATCTTTAGCAATTTTTCCATTGAATTTAGGGGAGATTTTGTCTGCGTCTACTGTGCTTTCGATTTGCTTTAGGAAATTCAGAGCTTGCCCTCTTAATCTTAGCAGCATGCCTACCAACCCTTTTAGTTCCGTTTTAGGTATTTCTATAAATTGAGCTAATTGAATATTGAATTCATCTATATCAGATAGTCCGTCGTACTGGAGAAGGGACTTAGCATTTCAACTGATTTGGCAATTAACATTTGCGCTAATAATTGTTTGGTTTGATCCACTGACATTTTGGTAATCTTTTTGAAAGAGTTTTATTGGTTATGTAATTTAATAAAAATAAAACAACAATAAAAAAGTGACTCTTTGGTCATGTTTTGCGTAGCCTACTAGGGGAGGGGCTACTGCTTATCTCTTATGTGAGATGTTCTTGGGGGATGACCTTGTTTGTGTTTATCGTAAGGGTTCTAGGCTACAAATATAACACTTCTTCTTCTATGCTAATATCTCTCAGTAAATTGTACTTTAATTAAATTGTAGTGTACTTAGTCCTTGTGTTTTCCTCCTAGTTTAAAAAGTGCCGTGCCAGTTGTAACGGGGGATGGTTATTTATTAAATGTTTAATTAATGTAACCTTTATCCTATTTGACTGACTCTCGATTTGACTTTACTCTTTGACTGACTCTCGATTCTACTGTTTAAGAACCGTTATCTCAACGGCATAGTCATAACATCTAGAGTAGTCACTTTACGAAGTTACTTTTCAATGCCTACACATTAGGTCGGGAAGTTCAGATTCCTTAGGGAGCGAAATGGAGGACTAATTTCTGAGATATACTACATGAAAAGATGTAAATAAGAATGTAATAGGTTTATTGTTACTCACATGGGTGTAGACAGCAGTTTACACAGGTACGTATAAGATAAGAACACTTCAATATTCAGGCATGAACACCATAATTTTATAGGGCACAGGCATAATAAAAATCACTTGGGTCTTCGTAACAAATTGCTACTCGACAACACATAATAGACTGTCAACTAGTTCATAAACTTGAGACTAACACAGCGATATAATATCGAATTTTAACTTTTTCAATCAAGACTCAATTAAGGCTGATCTTCGGCTAATTTTAGACTAACTGAAAACACATCTTTTTACCAAGATATATTTTCTGATTTCCCTCTGGGACACTAGTGCCCAACTTATAGTTGGCCCAAATCATTATCGGTCATTGCCTCTTCCCGTATTATGTATTACAGAATACCCCAAAAACTTCATCCCTCATTATGTGCTACAAACACTCTAATAATTTTGCAGCAGTCATAGGCAGCGCGCTAGCGCTGCCTAAGTAAAGAACGATGTGGGCACAATGTGTTATTTTTTCTGTGGTTTTTTCTCCATACCCGGGCACTTCGTATCGAAGGAGTCGTCTTAGAAAGTTCGAAAAGGGCTCATACGATTGGAAATTGGAGTGGCTAGTGCCGTTTTTAATAGTCGAAAGTGATTGGAGGGCAACTAACCCCCCCCCCTCCCCACGCCCATCATTCCCCCAAACACATCCAATTAAAATTTTGAGATAGCCATTTTGTTCAGCGTAGTTGATTTCATAATCGAAAATGTCTTTCTGAGGAGGACACTCCCCCACAACCCTCGGAGCAAGGGTTTTAAGTTATGCCCTGAGGGCATATAAGATCAATGTTGACACAATGTACAGTTTATTATTTTTTTTCTTTAAAGCAGGGCACTTCATATAGAAGGGGTCGTCGTAGAGACTTAAAAAGGGGCTCATTCGATTGGAAATCGTAAGGTCTAATGCCCCTTTTAATTGTCGAAAGTGATTGGATGACAACTAGCCCCCCCCCCCCCCCCCTCACGCCAATCATTCCCCCAAAAACATCCAATCGAAATTTTGAGAAAACCATTTTGTTCAGCATAGTTGATTTCCAGATAGAAAATGTGTTTTTGAGGAGGAAACTCCCCCACAACCCTAAGGGTAATGGTTTTGTTATGCCCCGGGGGCATATAAGGTTTTTATTGAAGGCGTTGTCATAGAAACTTCAAAACAGGTTCATTCGATTGGAAATTGAAAGGGCTAGTGCCCTTTTTAATAGTCGAAAGTGATTGGAGAACAACTAACCCCCCCCCCCACCCCACGCCCATCATTCCCCTAAACACATCCAATCAAAATTGTGAGATAGCCAATTTGTTCAGCGTAGTTGATTTCCAGATAGAAAATATGTTTTTAGGAGGACACTCCCCTAAAACCCTCAGGGCAAGGGTTTTAAGTTATGCCCTAGGGGAATATAAGGTTTTTATTGAAGGCGTTGTCGCAAAACTTCAAAACAGACTCACTCGATTGGAAATTCAAAGGGCTAGTGCCCTTTTTAATAGTCGAAAGTGATTGGAGGGCAACTAGCCGCCCCCCACGCCCATCATTTCCCCAAACACATCCAATCAAAATTTTGAGATAGCCATTTTGTTTAGCGTAGTTGGTTTCTAGATAGAAAATGTGTTTTTGAGGAGGACACTCTCCCGCAACCCTCAGGGCAAAGGTTTTAAGTTATGCCCTGGGGGCATATAATGTTTTTATAGAAAGCGTTGTTGTAGAAACTTTAAAACAGGCTCATTCGATTGGAAATTCAAAGAGCTAGTGCCCTTTTTCAAAATCGAAAGTGACTGGAGGGCAACTGTCCCCCCAGGCCCATCATTCCCCCAAACACATCCAACCAAAATTTTGAGATAGCCATTTTGTTAAGAGTAGTTGATTTCCAGATAGAAAATATGTTTTTGAGGAGGACACTCTCCCAAAACCCTCAGGGCAAAGGTTTTAAAAACTCGTAAAAAAACTCGTTTTGAAGTTTCTCGTAAAAACTTCAAAACAGGCTCATGCGATTGGAAATTCAGAGGGCTAGTGCCCTTCTTAATAGTGGAAAGGGATTGGAGGGCAACTAGCCCCTCCCCCACGCCCATCATTCTCCCAAACACATCCAATTAAACTTTTGAGATATTCATTTTGTTCAGCGTAGCTGATTTACACATAGAAAATACGTTTTTGAGGAGGGCACTCCCCAACCACCCTCAGGGCAAGGGTTTTAAGTTATGTCCTGAGGTATATAAGGTTTTTATAGAAGGCGTTGTCATAGAAACTTCAAAAGGGGCTTATTTGATTGGAAATTCCAAGGGCTAGTGCTCTTTTTAATACTTGAAAGTAATTGGAGGGCAACTAGCCCTCTCCCTTAACACCCATCATTCCCCCAAACACACCCAATCAAAATTTTGAGATAGCCATTTTGTTCGGCGTAGTTGATTTCCAGATAGAAAATATGTTTTTGAGGAGGATACTCCCCCACAACCCTCAGGGCAAGGGTTTTAAGTTATGCCCAGGGGGCATATAATGTTTTTATAGAAGGCGTTGTCGTAAAACCTTCAAAAAAACTCATTCGGTTGGAATTTCAAAGGGCTAGAGCCCTTTTTAATAGTCGAAAGTGATTAGTAATATTTTTTGTTGTTGTTGTTGTTTAGACCAGGGCACTTCTTATGGAAGGAGTTGTCTTGGGAACTTTGAAAGGGGCTCATTCGATTGAAAATAGAAAGGGCTGATGCCCTTTTTAATAGTCGAAAGTGATTGGATGGCAACTAATCCCCCTTCCACTACCACCATCCCATTTGCCCATTATGTTTAAAAACTAAATGTTGCCTCCAGATTAAATCAAAATGCACTGTAATAATGCTAATTCCCAATAAGGTATCTCAGCAGTATCCCAAGAACGACTGAGGGTATTATGTTCAAACTTTCGAGGCTACTTCTGCTCTTAAAATTTAACCAAATCAAAATAGTGGAAGTGTATCAAAGCTATCAAAGAAAGTAAACAGATTTTTTTGGGAATGGTATCAAGTTTTCCATTTCAGGTCAACTAGAGGAGGTATGAAACTAAGTTAAACAGTACTATTTGTGTCCAGATTTTTAAAATGGTTTATGTTGTTAAAAATTGCTGAAAATCTCCAGCATACAAATACCAGGCCAAACTATAAAGTCTTAAAAAACGAAAAGATTTAAAGTCTTATTTTCTTTTTCCCTGAAAAGACTATGTCAATATAAAACGAACAGACATTAAGTAAAAAAATATTTTCCACAAAATAAGTTTTTCAAAGAAAAGTAAAGAACTCCATTAAACAAAAAATGAGCAAAAATAAAATCAAATAATCTACCAAGTTCGAAACTACCACAGATCAGCATCGGTAAATAAATGAAACCCAAAACGAACAGAAATTAAAATAAATAACCGAGTCTTTTTCTTTTAAAATTACTTTTTCAAGTAATTTACTTGAAAAAGTAAATTATACCTAATAACAATACTCGGTTTATTCCTAGACGCCAAGATCCACAATCGCTACCTTTTAAACATAAAAAGCAGCGTAGTCACTGCTCCTGATCTCAAAAACAATTTGACCTCTCATTTATTTCAACATAACTACCAATTATCCTCCTGTCCATTGCCACAGGGGAAACCACCTCATCATTACACCAAATAAAACAAAAATTTTTACTTTATTTTTATCCAGTTAAATTTAATACATTTTGTATTTTTTTTAGATAAATTTGATCGTAGAGTCGGGTTGAAGGGTATTTTCAGGTTTGATGATAATCGAGTATTTACATTATACTGTTCCAAAATTGGTCAAAATAATTTTTTAAATGCAGATAGGAGGTCACTTGCTAGAAACTTGAACAAAAAGGTCGAGCATGACGTATGACGCAGCGACTCTATTGGCAAATACTCTTCATTTTTTCCAATTAAAATCAAAGATCGTTTGTGAATCGAATTGATCTTCTGCAAGCGAGATTTAAAAGTCGATTGCCTTATCATTGCACAGTATTGTAAATGGAGTTTGATAAAAACATTATATTTTAGGACCAGTGTATCCTCTGGTAAATTGTTCTTTAGTTTCTTTATTATTCAAAGATTCCGGGATATCTTCAGCTCTACTGCTTGAATGTGATGCAGGAATGAAGAGTTCTCATCAAGCAGGCTCCCAGGTATTTTTGAGAAACGCTTTTCTGGCCGACATATCAAACCTCTGTCTTTTGATTCATGCTAATCTGATCACCACAGTCGAAGAGATCTTACTCCTGGAAGGTGCACTACCGCTTGCATTAGGTGCCCAACTCTCTTCTGCTTGCTTGCTCAGTGAGTCGACACTAGGATGGAAATTCGACGACGTTTTAGCTAATATTTTTAATTCGCCAAAAAGAAAATGTCACTGGCAATAGCGACAACGCAAAGATAGATTCGAAATCTAAAAACGTTGAGTCCTCCTAACTACATTCACAGAAAAAAAAAACAAGGCAATTGACTATAATGTAATACTTTAAGGTCAACTAAGAAGGAAAATAACAAATTAACTTTGAGAAAATGGTCTTTGACTTGCAATTTTAGGTGATGTTCTGTAATTTAAATTTCACAATAACACATAGCCTAGGTTTGTTGATCAACAATTGTAATAGAACATCCCTATTCCTGGACATACAATTTTTTTAATTTTGTAAATACTTTCAATAATAAATTTTACTACATAAAAGACATTTGTTTGAGCATAATGTTACTTCAAAGTTATTGCAATAACTGCAATAGGCCTAAGCTAAAATGAATGCAAGGCTGGTGTTGCTTTATTTTTCTTTGTTTTCAAAAGCTTTGGCATATTTTTCTTTCATTGTCTGGCAACACTGGCCTATTGCATGCTTGAAATTGCATCCAGAGAAGAAGTGGATAGGGTAAAAGACCTCTTTTTGGGAAAGACCACTTTTCTTTGGCATTCCGGAAAAATAGCAATGGGTTTTTGGGCCACCCCTTTTTACTACAACATGAAGCAATGTGAGGGGCCCAGAACTAACAAGAACCCCACCTTCTTGGTCAAATTTTCACCAATGATTTGTCAGCATAAATTGAAAATGTAGTCTCAATTTTGAAAAGCAATTGAAAAGAAAAATTATATTTAAATATTTGTTATTTATAGAATAAATATCAAGCAATAAAAGTTACATTTCTAGAATCAGAAGAAAATCAGCTTTCTGTTAATATATGAATAAAACTGAAACACTAAAAGGATATATACATCAAAATAGATAAATTGGTATTTTCAAAAAGAGGTCCCTGCAGGTAAGTCAATAAACTAATAGTTTCAAGTGGTTGATCTTAAATAATCTGAATAATAACCATATTGATGCATAGCTTAGATTTTTAGCTATTCATTAATGTACCCAATCCTTCTCAATTCCTCTTTGGTAACAAGATGTGAGGGTTTTAGTTTTACATAATTTTGCTCAATTGGATACTGGTTTTTTACCCTAGTCTTTATATTAATTGACTAGCCTATTCAGGTAGTTAAGAAATGAACTTACTTTGGTAAAGTTTTGGCAGTTCATATTATTGACTTATGAATAGCCTAAAGTAAACATACAGTATTTTTTTGTTATTCATATTATTGAATTGCAAATAAAGTAAACATACAACTGGATGCCTTTTTATGCTCTTTCCAAATACAATAATCATTTTTGTCAGAAATGGATTGAATCAATGCCTTTTTTATGGTCTTTACAAATATAATAATCATTTTTGTTGGAAATTATTTTTACCCCCTCTTCTATATATACCAATTCAGGGTATATATTTGCACACTAGGATTGGGGGGGATAGGTTTAAGCTTACCTCTCATTTGCATCAGAAATAACTTTACCCCCCCCCCCTAACATGGAAATATATACCCTGAATTGGTATATATAGGGGTGGAGGTAAAATTCATTTCCAACAAAAATGATTGTTATATTTGGAAAGAGCATAAAAAAAGGCATTGAGTAGTAAGCTTAATTTATTCATAAGTCAATAATATGAACTGTGCAAAATTTACCCTTTCCTCTTCAGTCAGAATTGGGTACTTGTGCATTATACCTACTGTTTTAAATACTGCTAGTTTGGTTAATGGTAATGAAATAAAATAGGATAAATAGAGAATAGTTTAGAAGCAAATTTGGGCTATATTTTGGCACATTAGGGAGGGGGGGTTGGGGGGTAAAGAAAAAAAGACAGATACCCCTTATCCTGATAATCCCTTATCCTGAAAAAATTCAACTGCCTCTTTTTCTGTCTTTGGCAAATTCCAAATTATAATTTTAACATTCATTTTAGATCACCTGTTTCACACAACTCAATGAACAACTGTTTTATGGTCAGGTATCTCTCCTGCATCTGTCCCAGTAACTGCTGCATCTCATTTGACATATATAAAAGAGTTGGTATAATGCACAAGTACCCAGAATTGCTTCATGAATCCAAATTTAACATGCATTTATGTTCAAAATGAACTTATCCCCTGCAACAATCTTGGGTGATGATTTTATTAAACCCAGGCTCTCACAACAAAAAGCAATATAAGCAGAAGCACATCACAAGCAAAAACAAAGCACAAGCAACCAATCATAATATAATATCAAACATGGTGGCCAGCATTCCCCCCCCCCCTGGTAAATACCCCCCTCCCACAGAAAATACCCCTGGTAAATACTCCCCAGAAAATACCCCCCCCCCCCCAAAAAAAAAAAAAAAAATACCCCCTGTTGAAAATAAGGCTTTCCAAATTTGAGAATTTTATTTGAGTTTTATTTTTTTAATTTCCACAGGGGGATATAATTTTGGTACTTGTATATTGTGTGCCACTCACTCAAGTTTACTCTGTGCAAAATATGAGAACACACTGTTTTTTTTTTGTTAGTTTCTTTGTTACTTTAGAAATAAATTTGTGCTATAGATTTGAACATTAGGGGGGGGGGGGGTAAGCATAATGGGTCTGCATGCAAAATGTGTTTGGTACAATTATTCTGCATATTAGATAGGTAGACAAATAAGTGTGTTTTAAAGCCAAATATATGGCCATGAACACAGTAAAATAACATAAATGAATATAGTGAATAGGGGGGGGGGTATGTTTAACCCCCCCAAAAATGCCCTCCCCCACAAAAAATACCCCCCTCCTTTGGAAAGTAACCCCCATGGAAAATACCCTATCCTTGGAAAATACCCTCCCCCCTGTGGAAAATAAGGTTTCTAAATTTGAAACTTTTATTTGAGTTTTTTTATAGTTATGTTGAAAAGTGCTAAGGAATGGGAAAAAGCGGAATTTACACACCAGAAGTGTCTTAAAAATTCAGAAAAAAAAATACAAATCCATTTGTGTTGAAAACACTTCCACATGAACTTCTGCAATTTTTGGCAGTAATAGGTGCCAAATTAAAAAAAAAATTGAAGAAGAAAAAAATTTAGGCAAACAATCATTGGAATTAAGCTAAAACATATGGTACCAAAAAGTTTAAGAAGGTTTGGCTATCCTTTGAAAGGATAGTTGGCTTTGGGAACCAACACATTCTAAATTGTTTAAGTTTTTACGGACAAAAGCGTTGTCAAATTCTACGAGTTTGTTTTTCTTGTCTTCCAAGTGTAAAACTACCACAAATCCCCATTAACAAATAAATGAAACCCAAAACTAACAGAAATTATGATAGATAGCCTAGTCAAACTCAACACAAGCAAAAAGTAAAAGGACTATGGCTGACAACACCCATGTCTTCTTCAGACCAGAAAATAGTTTGCACTTCACTTTAAAAAAATAATATTTTGTTTTCAGTAAAGTGCAAATTACTTTCTGGTCTTGAGGAGGTGTTGCAGTTGTCATCCCTACTCATGCTAATTGTTGCTATTTTGAGTTTGAATAGGTTATTTATTGTTATTTCTGTTTGTTTTGGGTTTAATTCATTTATTTATTGTAGTTTTACACTTCAAAAATTATTTGAATTTATTTCTACTCATTTTTGGCTTAACAAGGCCATGGGCTCTGGCAGGGGGGTAGGGGGACATGGCCCCTACCTGGAAATTTGGGACTATATAGTAATTATAAGGAAACCAAAGGAAAAAAAAGCAGAATAAGGAAAAACCATGGAAAAAATGTTTGTTGTCCCATTATTGGCTTCCTGCCAATAGATTTTGACACATAATAAGGAAAAAATATAAGTTCTAATTTGTGACTGAGTGACCCCTAACAAGTTTTCCACAATTTTTTTTTCTCTATGATTTGGTTGGAGCAAAAAAAAAAAAACAACAAAACAAATTCTTTATAGTACTGAATGGTAAGTAAATATACCTAGAAAGAATTATTTTTTGACTTCAAACTGTCCAAATACTTTACCCACTGGGGAAACCCCCCCCCCCCCCAATGGAAAAGAAAGTGTTCCAAATTTGAGAATTTTATTTGAGTTTTTTTTTAATTTCCATAGAGAGTAGGAGTTTTGGTACTTGTGTGTTATGGGCAACTCGCTCAAGTTTACGCTCTGTAAAACTCAAGAACAAAACCAGTTTCTTTGTTAGTTTTTTCAGCTTAGCACGACAAGACAAAGAAAAATGACGGAATATATGGGAAATATATAATTTGGGCTATATATCTGCATATAAGGGTGGGGGGTAAAGTAGTTGGATAGTTTGATGTCAGAAAACAATTCTTCCTTCATAATATGCAGAATAATTATAACTACTTTAACCCCCCCCCCACCCCCCCTAAGTTGCAAATATATAGCCCAAATTTGTTTCTAAGGTAACAAAGAAACCAGTTTGTTCTCGAGTTTTACACATCAAACAGTTCCTGGTAACAAACTGTAAGTAAGGAGCGACCCAGCTAGATAGTAACCAAAACTCAATAGTAACCATAACCAAAACGATTTTTTTGATTGCTTAAAGAGTGCACAACAACTTTTCATTTCCATGAAAATGAGCTCTATCATAACGTTCTAGGCCTACTGGGCCAATAAGATCACCCCTGGAAAAAAAAAACAACAAATAAACATGCATCCATGATTTATCTTCTGGCAAAAATTACCAAATTCCACATTTTGGCAGATATGAGCTTGAAACATCTACAGTAGGGCTCTTTGATACGCTCAATCTGATGACATTATTTTCATTAAAATTATATGATTTCAAGGGGGTCTTTCCCCTTTTTCTGAAAATCTGACAAATTTCTCAGGCTTGTAGCATTTGATGGGTAAGACTAAACTTCTGTGGGGTATTTTCCAGGGGGGGGGGTATTTTCCGCGGTGGGGGGGGGGGGGCATTGTTCAGGGTGTATTTTCTGCTGGGGGTATTTTCTGGGGATTTTTTTTCTGCAGGGGGTATTTTCTGGGGGGATATTTGCCTAGAACCATCAAACACTACATCTCCCTTCTTTTAACCTTGAATAACATGATTCATGGGTACACCATTGATTTTTTTTTTTTGCTATACCATGCCCAGCTGCAACACATGTGGAGTGTGAAGACATATGTCACATCATCTTCAACTGCAGAAAATATGAAAGAGAGAGGGAAACACTAAGGAATTGCTGTGAGAAGGCATTTAAAACATTCACAATGCATTCTATTCTGGGACATCACACATCTCCTCCTTGGGCTTGATGACTAAGCCCTTTGCTTGGTCTTTTCTATACCAAGATGCGCAGCATGGAGTTTTTTCAAGATGTCTGGCTACAATGCTTTGGGTATGACCAATCTCCCACCTTTGAAAACAATGCCTCTGATTGTTGAAAGTTTGTGCTGGATATTCCAGAACAGATGTGACTCTGCCTGGCATATTTTTCTGCACGTTGGCCAGCCTTTGTGGATTGTTTTTGACAAAATCCTCAGTTGACTGTCTTTGACAGTTTCTTCCTGGATTTGTAGAATTTTATCATTGATTATAGGAAGGTAGGTAGATAGATAGATAGATAGATATTTATTGGCAAAAGAATTATCACAAACCCTAATGGGCATGGGCATAGGGAAGGGGGGCAGGGGGGGGCAGCTGCCCCCCCCCCCCCTAGCTCTTCAAATTTACATTAGATATGGCTGAAAAAGCAGATGATTTGGAAAAGGCAGTTGATAAAACTCCATCACACTAACGACTGCCCCCCCTAGACATATGCTGCCTATTGCTGCCTACACCCATGCTAATGGGCCAAATTCGCATTTCTTAGTAAAAAAATTACAATAACAAAATAATACAATAACAATACATAGTTACCACTGTAACTAAAACACAACAGGTAACAGTCAGAAAATACAAAATACAAAAGTCATAAATGTAGGTCATAACTATAAACAAATTTTATAGGTCACAATATAAAAAGATAAAAAGGGTAATAAATAAAATAACCAAATATTCAAAAATAAAAAAAAATAATATATACAAAACAGTTTAATTTTTGGCAAACTTACAGGTTGTGATTTTGGTTGATTTTATTTGTAAAAAAGGGAATAAAAGTTTTTTTTATAGCGTAAGGTAGAAAAGGGTATGGGAGAAAAATGGGGATGGTTTGGGACACTATACAGGGGTGGCGATTGCTTATGGGTTTAGTGGTGGCTAGGAAAGAGGTTTTCAGTAGAGGGGTTTATTTGTGCTTACTTCCCAAAACGGAGGCATAAATTTTTTCTTCTGGACTCAAGGGTATCAAGTTTTGAAGTATCAAGGAGGTAGGAATATGGGACATTGCCTTCTTTATAAACAATCCTCAGGGCTCTTTTTTGAATATTTTCGATTTTTTGGTTGCTTCAATTGAGAGGCCCGGATGCCAGAAAGGTCAAGCGTACTTGACCAAAGGACGTACAAAAGAAATATGTCCCCTTATGAACTGAGATGGGGGGCAGCTAAATTTATTCAGAAGTTTCAGAAGAAAAAGTGACAAGTTTGCTTGACAGAGGATGTTATTTACATGGGTGTCCCAATTCAAATCAGAAGATATGGTAACACCTAGGAGTTTAAAGGAAGAAGCTGAAATCTCAGGAGGAATAGGATGAAGAAAAAGAGGAGGGGACTTTAGGAAACTGACAGATAATATGGTGGATTTACAAGGATTAACTGTCATATCAAGAGAAGAAGCCTTGCCTGCAATGTCATGGAGGATACCCATTGGATTGCTGTAAATATTTTTATAACACGTCTCTACAACTGTTAAGTCGTCGACAAATTTCCACCTGTCAGGTTAATCCATTTAAAGGCTGTTAATCATGACAGAAAACAGGACGGGGCCAAGAATAGTACCTTGGGGAATACCATTGTGAACACAAAGGTGACTGGAATAGCAATCTTGATATTTGACTGCCTGTGATCTGTTAGAAAGAAATGAGGCAACAAGCTTTACTAAAAATGTCTCGACCTGGAATTCTTTGATAAGTTTTTCTACCAAGATATTATGGTTAACCAGGTCGAAAGCCTATTGTAGGTCAACAGAAATTAGGTTTAGCCAGGTGTTTGGTCTCTCAAGTAGTCTCCCCATGGAGTCAACATGGTGGATAAAGTAATGTGAGGTTGATGTAGATTTACGATTTCGAAACTGCCTAGGATCAACAAGGGGATGGACTTGGTCCGTAAGCCAGTCAGCAAGAAAGCTTTCATATAATTTTGAAAAAATAGAAGTCAGAGAGATAGGACGAATGCCATCAAAGCCAGGCTTACCGTTTTTCTTTTTATTAGACTTATGAAACCTTGTTTCCAAAGGCAAGGGAACAGTCCAGATTGAGTGCATTGATTAAAAAGAATAGAAAGGGGTTTTGAGAGGTAATCACTAAATGCTTTAATAAGTGGGGCAGGAATATCCAGTGGCAAGTGCTGTTTTTTTTGTTTTTTTTTCAATTTTTTTTTACCATGTCAAATTGGGAAATGCTCGGGAAACTAAAGGGGGTTGCAACACTAGGAGTTAGATAGGATAGGGGAGGGAGGCTTTGGACAATTGAAGCAAGGAACTCGTTCAAATTAGTTGCTGTTGTTTTTGGAGGTTCATCTAAATTAAAGTTTAGTGGCTCTGGTCTCTTCCCTGCAAGTATTTTGATCTGCAAATACCAATTTTTGGGTTTATCCTGGCATAGGTCTTTTACTTTATTTTTATAATAAGTTCTGGCAGATTTTCTAATTTGTTTTTTTAAGTATTTTCTTAAATTATTTCCTTCCTCTAGTTTACCTCTTTTGAATAAGTTTAATTTTTTCTGGATTAACATTTTAATGTGATCATTTATATAGGGTTTATCATTAGAGCATTTTCTAAACTTTTATTTGGGAAAATTAGCCATATAATTGTCATTCAGTTTTTTGTGGAAAGTAAGGATTTTGTCGTCAAGATTATTCAGATCAAAAATGTTGGACCAACATTCCTTAGACAACCAAGAGCCAAATGAAAAAAGACCCGAATCACTGAGGGGACGGTAAGATCCGCTTGTGGTTGTGAACAAGTGTAGGAAAGACGCGGAAGGGGATAAAAGGAGACAGTAATGGTAACTACCACCTAATGGAGGCAGGGCTTGGGAAGGGCTGTAAAACGTTTTCGTATTGGAACAAATGACATCAAGGGACATATTTCCTCTTGTTGTTGGAATTTTAACTAATTGTTTAATATTAAGACAAGTACAAATATAGTCCATCTTGAGGTCATTTGCATCACCTAGTAAAAAAATACCAGCATTTTGATACTTGGATAAAACAAAGTCAGCACTAGTCTGGAATTGCTGTATAAATTTACGTTTTTGGTCGATATTTTGGTTTGGGGAATAATAAAAAACTGCTGCTACTATTATGTTAAAAGGACAGGGGAGAACCTTTGGTCTTCGACTAAGTTAGAGGATTTCATCATAATCGGAGAGGTTAGGAGTGGAAATGAGTTTTGGCTGAAGGTTATTTTGAGCAAAGAATAAAATACCTCCTGCTTTTTTTCCGAGAGGGTGGTCAGAAGGACGAAGCTTAATGAACTGGGAGTAATTTTTTATTTTAAGGAATTCAGGGTTTTGTGCCTGAACCAGGGTTCTGTTACAGTTATGACGTTAATATTCTAAATTTCAGTTATACCCTAAAGTTCAGTTATTTTTTTGATGTTTAGGCTCTCAGCATTGGTAAGTAGGAACTTAGGAAACTTGAACCGATTAGCATACTGCGATATTTTTTCCGTTTGGGCTGGGGGTTAAGGGGTGGGTTTTAGCTCTATTTAGAAGTTTGGGGGGTAGGTACAACGACTCTTGAGGCTGGTGATATGAGATTTTGATATGGATAAGTAGGGACTTCTGGGTGGGTTGGAGCAAGGAGGGTTTGGGAGAAAGGGGCCACATCTTTTAAACCTGGGTCACTCTTGTCTGATAATATTTGGGAGGGAAATAAGACGGTGGTATTTTCAGGGGTATCATTTTGGGAGGGGCTATCAACTTGGGAGGGGTTAACTGGAGTGTTAAGAGGGAAGGGATTTTCCTGGGAATATGGAGTTTTTTTTTTCTAGGTGGTAAAGGTGGAAGTTTTTTGAGTGAGCAGGGTGGATTTGGGATAAAAAAGGAAGAGTATGCACTGATGAGCTAATTTTACTAATTGAATGAAAGGGGGTCTGCTTGTGGGTTGATTGAGAACTTGTAACTATTTTCATATTAAAAGTTTTACTACACCTGGCTATAGCACAATAATCCCTGTTTTTCAAATGTAATAACATGCACTTAGTTTAAAAACATAGGCCATTTTGAAATTTATGGCTGGGTTTGGAATGGGGAAGGGACCAATAATTGTCGTTACAGTGACCAGTAGTTAAAAAAGACATACATGGGTGAACAAAGGTACAATCACTCTTTTTTATACACTTGTTGGCAAGTGAAATTGGCAGGCTATAGAATTCTTCCCTGATTTGACTTCAGGAACCGATTTACTAATAATACTCAAGTTGTCACTGACCCCTGGAGCTGGAATTTTGGCTGAGTTCACACTTAAATTTTCATTGACCTCTGGATCTGGAATATTGATTGAGTTCTCATTTAAGTTGTCACTGACCTCTGGAAATAGGTCACCGATTAAATTGATGTTTGAGTTGACACTTGCTTCATTAATATTCATGTGTTTGGAGTTTTTGCTTCTGAATTGAATTGCAGTTGGTGTTGAATTAGAGATTTGTTGATTTGTATTCACAGACTTAAGTGTGTTCTTAATTATATTTTTCCTAAGATCAATGAAAGTAGAAATTTTGTTGGTAATGAACTCGATTTTTTTTCGGCACTAAGAGGGAGGTGAGGGAAGGGCCACATAAGGGGCTGGAATCACAATTGTCACAAGGAAAATTTTCAGTCTGGCAGGAGGCATCATTAGAAGGTTCACAATTAGATTCAAAATCCGTCTGGGTAATGGCATCTTTAGTTCCTAGCAGAAAACAGTCTGGCAACTGGCAATACTGGCTAAAACTGGTAGGGGAGTAGTCTGACACTCGCCCTGGGTTTGCAATGAAAGCTTTATCATCCCTTTGGCAAGGTGGGGCAAAGGGAGACAACCTGATATCATCTAAAATTTCTTTTAAGAAAGAATTTATTTCTGACAATCGGCGTAGTGGGGTATCACTAGCTTTTGAAGAATCTATTCCTGACAATCGGCATCGTGGGGTACCATTAGTTTTCGAAGAATTAGGGGTGGTATATTCTTGATTTTTGGTGATGTTCTGTTTCGAGGAACAATCTAAACATAACCAGTTCTTATTCCACTAGGAACGCTCTATCCCCACACATTGCTCATGAATGGAAGAGTTGCAAGTACTACATACCAGGCAATTGGTTGTTCCCCTTAATCTACACTCAGGACACACTCTCTTAAAGTCCTTTGGTTGTCCTTTAGTCATTTGGTTGATTAATATAAAGGCTTAATAAGTTCAATTCACCGGATGGTTGGTGACAAAATCCGGAAGTTAGGTCACAGTTAATCAACTTTGTCACTGAATTAACTGAGTTTAGTTCGGAAAGGCCTAAACCAAATAGGTGTTAACAAATTGAACTCTGGTTGAAGACCAGATGTACATACACGTCTATTTCCTTCTCTAGCTTCTTATCATCGATATCAGAAAGGTGTAGACGAGTAAGGGCATTGGCGACTGGTATTTCCGAGCCTGGTCAGAACTGCAGATGAAGATTGTATGGCTGGGGCTATAGCATTAACCTGTGCACCCTTGGGGGGCCTTATGGATAGTGTTTCTGACTATTGTCTCAAGAGGGCAGTGATGGGTTATTACATTGACATGTCTTTAAACCCAGTTTATTAAACCCAGGCTTCTACAACAAAAAGCAATATAACATTACTGCACAAGCAATACCTACAGCACAAGCAATAACAATACTAAAGCACAAGCAAGCAATCATAATATGTGTTTGTAATAGTCCCCACCCATATATATACCATATATGGTGTATATGTACCATATATATATCTTATATACCAACATAGGGTATATATTTGCACATTAGGGGGTAAGGGTAAAGTTAAAAGCTACATCTATAGTCAAAATTGCATCCTGAATTCTAATTTAACATATATTTGTGTAAGAAATGAACTTTACTCCCCCCCCTCTACTGTTCAAATATATACCCTGAATTGGAATATACCCTAAATTGGTAGGCTGTATAGGCTAGGGGTGGGGGTAAAATTCAGTTCCAACACAAGTGAATGTTTAGTTTGGATTCAGGATGCAATTCTGACTATAGAGTTAAGTTTGTTTCTTAGCTACCTGCATAGTCCATTAATATAAACATTACCCAAACAGGCATTTGCTTTAAAAATTGTGTGTTGGTGTGTGCCAAGCTTGGTGACAATAGGCTAAAGGCACCAATGATTTGACAGTTCAATTTTGGAACCACTGTCAAAACTTTCCTTCAAAACAGGATAACTCTGCTCAGTTGTGACTTCAAACACCATCTCTTGAAGCTGTTGTTATATTTTGACAATGCAAAACGTGGACATTAAATCTGATACACCCAGATAAGAAAAGAATATTCAATTCAATCAGTTTCCTATAATTGACACAAAAAGAGCCCCCAACAATTTTTTAGTTATGTAATGTTCAAACTGTCATTGCTTAGTTTTTTTTTTTGCAAAAAAAAGTTGGGATCAGCACCAATACATCAAGATACATCTGATCTTCTCTAAAATGTAGCAACATTGGCTTTTTCTTGACAAAATTAAGTTAAAATGGCAGCTAACATTATTTTTACAAAACCATGTTCCAAGTGTTGAAAATTCTTGTCTGATGTAGTAAAATACCAGACTGACTAAAAATGTTCCTTCAGCCAAATTAAAATTTAGATATTCGGTTCTATTACAAGATTTATTTCTTTTGAGAATATCTTATAGTAACCTTGTTGAAATTTTTGACAGACAGGAACAAGCTCTGTCAAAATATAGGTGACTCTGTTGAAACTTCACTGAATATGTAAAACAGATGAGAAACAGTTAGTGTCAAAATTCAAGTGTCCTCTGACAAAAACATAGTTGTCAAATTTATAGATACTTTTTCAACAAAGAGAGATTTTGATGATTATTATTTGTAATAATATTTCACATAAAAAAAAACATTTAGAAAAAGTTTTTTTTTAATTGTAGTTTTACTAATTTAATGGTAGATGCTAGATATTTCCATTGTCTGAGGAACTGCTGCTTAGCCTCATACTATGTTCCTATTTTTAAGTAGGCCTATTTGACTTGGTTGATCAAAACACCCTAATTCATTTATCACTGACTAAATTTGAAGTAGACCCTCTCTTAGTATATTTTACATATGTTTTCTTTTAGATAGATCCTAAGCTGTAAAATACAAAATATTCTTTCTGAACCCCTCCCTAATTTGCGTGGAATTCCTCAAGGAGTCTTGTCAGGACCACTCTTATATTTAGTATTGATTACTGAAATTGGTAAGACCTATGTTTTGGACAAAGCTAAGAATTAACATATGAAAGTGAATTACAGGCTGCTGAGCCTTTGTGGGGATTTGTAGACTTTTTTGTAGTTATTTTACTGTTATATGGAAATAAATCTGTCTAACTAAATAAAATGACAATAAACTTCTTAAAATTCTCGAAATCCACTCTTGTTTTCTTAGACCCTATCCAACCCAAAATGCTAATGATGTGTAATGTATGTTCTCACTTATGGAGAGGTCAGCAAACTAGTTGTTTTTGCAGCAGATATATACTTGCAAAATTGCGAATTACAGAGCAGTCTTAGGAAAAATTCCAGAGACGCCTCTTATGCGTTTTGATCAAATTGCCGTTCAAACTTTGTCATTTGTTCATTACTTGCAAGCATTCAATAAAACCATTGTTTATTATGATTTACTTTTTTGTATTGCCAGACGTCAGGAAATCTCTCGTGAACTCTAGGAAACGCTCCATTGGGAATCTAAAACATAGAGGAACAAATTGCCTCTAAACCCGTACTCCTTATTAAGAGAGGTAACACAACTCTTCAGATTCCATTTATTTGAATCAAATGGATAAGGGACTCAAACCCTTAATTTTGCTACCTCTCAACGCTAATTAAGAACCACCCTTAAGATACCCCCCCCGTTACATTATCTTGGAGAAATACATGATGCAGTTGTGTCAAAACAAAAAAGTGTTGCAGATGAAGTCAGGCTATATTATTTATTTTGAGTTAGGGTAGGCTTTAAAGTCCGTTTAAAAGCCTCCCTAGCCATCAAAAATAACTGACTCTACATCTGAAATTATTTTTCACAGAGAATGTTGTTAAAATATAACTACAAAAGACTAATTTAAAAAACAAAGTCTTTTTGATGAGAGTAATGAGTAAAGGTGAAATTTAAAAGGAACATAAATTGCTGCCTTGCTGCTATACATATTTTTGAACATATTTTGACATATTTTTGAAGAACTGCTTCAAAAAATTCGGCTCATGATTTTTTTTTCTATGTTTGCAGAAATTTGAAAATATAGCTCTTTACTTAAAACTGAACCTGCTGGTTTTAGAGAATTACAAATGTATAGTAAAATTTATTGATTTCACAGTCAGTTAATGACTTACTTTTTTATTTCTTCAGGCTATGTAAGAATTTTTCCGTTCCTAATTTTGTTTTGTTGTCAGTTCAGAATTCTAAAAACTTAGGAAAATATCAAGTCAGTTTATTTGAAATATCTTTTCAAAAATTTTGTTGTGTAAACTGTTAAGCAGTAATTTTTGCTTATTGTAAGTTTTAAATTTACTCTTTACTCTCATCAGAATTTTTTTTTGTTATTTTCGAAACGTAACAAAAACAACAACACAAAGTTACCCTTATAAAAAGATCCTTTTCCACCTGACAAGCCGTTTTCGCTACTCTACAGTCCTGTATAGCATAGTTTGTACAGCACACTTGTATTGCATAAAACTTCCAGTTTTATGCTAAAAGTGGTAGGATTGAAAAAATACCAATAAAAAAAAATATTTAGGGTTCAAGTTATTGACTGTAGTTATTGACTCAATGCATTCTATATTTGAAAATGTAAATAATTCAAGCAATTTTTAAAATTTTCATATTACCTTTGATTTGCATTATTTTTATTGATTCTCTATTTGAGCTTTATTAATGATTTTTAAGTATTGTTTTATGTTTCGAAACATAGATCCTTGTTTTAAAAGCCTTAGAAAGTCATGTATTCAAATTTTCAATTTTATCCATCAGATAGGTAAAAGAAGAGGTCCCACTCAAAGAGAAAAGTTTATGGTTTATTTTAGACCTCAAACTTTTAAGGGTGTATCATCAAAAAATAAATTGAACCATGAAAATATCTTAAAAAATTAAAGACACGAAATGGGAAAGAATTAGTTATCCCCCCTTTTTTTACATACAAATATTGAATATTTTGACTGAGAATAGTGGCTCCTTGAAAAGGATAATAATTGGCAATTATATATTCAAATCCTTCAAATTCATGTCCTTTGAGATACTGTATAAGATGCCTTGCTTCTTTGTGCAACAATATTTTTCGCGACCTTCGTCACTCTAAAGTAAGTTACCATTTGATATATAAAAATGAGTATATTCAGAATCACTTTATATTTAAGATATGGTTTGCATCTAACAACTTCCAGCTGATAATCCTATTGTATTGACAGATAAATTGGGATGTAATGGCTTTTCTTATTAATTCCAATGATAACTCCACTTTTCTCTCCATTTATGTATGGTTTCAAATGAGTGTCTTGAATGGAAAACGTGGCTCTTCTTCTCAAAGACGATGGGCTGGTTTCTAATTTATCATAAGCAAAATAGCATTTACATATTGCAGGTGGGTCAAAACTTAATTTTAGAGTCTTAAAAAATCATGCAATAAATATTACCTCTCTTGGCAATGCACAATGTAAGTAGTGTATATCTTCTTAGTCATCTGGATTGAGCTGTAGCAGTTGGTTCTCTGGGGATTTTACTTGGTGGGTTGAGTACGTTTCATTGACATTTTGATGCTCTCTCTCCACTAAGATATAAGTAAAGTTTAAGCACTGTTTACTAATCTGGTTTTCTATCTGAGCGGTGGAGCACACGGCTTTGGAAGAAGGCCTATTCAAACTGGAAAGGTATTAATCGGTAGATTTAGTCTATAAATCTGGGATAGGGGATTGTACTTTGCCCTGTAATCCACAGGTGGTATCGTCCCTTAGTATACTTTAAACGCGTGTGCTGCATGGAAAATTAACTTCAACTGTATTTACGACTGCTATTCCTTTTTCTAGGCTCGAGCAAAATTCTCTCTGTTTCAGTAACTCTTTGTCTATCTCTGTTTGGTTTTCTTGCAGCCGTTTTTCCAGATTTTCTTGTCCGAGCTTGGATATTTTTCTCTGCCCCTCCAGGTGACCGAATTTTTGCTGTAAATTTTGAAGTTTTATCTGTTCATGGATTAGAGTCTCTTGAACTGTGTTGATACTACACCGCTGGTTCAATGTTTTTCGACCTCTTTTTTGATTTCTTGCATTCTTGTATATAAACCTTGAAGGTCTTGAAGTTTACCGAGGTAAGAGGTTTGTTTTGTTTTCCCTGTGTCCTTGGGTTCCTCCTGGTCTGATTCGCTGTCAGACGTTGTGGAACTACTCTCTGATGACTCAGCAATAGGGCTTTTAGGGGTGGTACTTTGCGATTTTGGGGTGGAATCTGCCTGTCCTTCATAGATTTCCTCTCCTCTGGAGGTAGAAGGTATATTTTCTATTTCCTCTTGTTGAGTTCTTGACTCGGGAGAGTTGAAAGATTCTTGAGAGCTTGGAGAGGAATCAAATATTTTTGCGGGGTGTCTCCCTTGTTTAAATGCCACGTCCTGAGGGGGGTGAGGCATTTTGTGCACTATAATTTCTCATCATGAAGACCACTCCTTGGGCTTAACTTTAGATGCGGTTATGTCGTGGTATTACCCATGATGGACGTCTTCTGGTGTTTGGGGAATCCCAGGCAATGTACTTTGCCTTGTTTTTATAGGGAAGGTATATCCATACTCTATCGCAAAAATTTCCTATTTGGGTCCTTGGGAGGAGTTTTCTTTGTTATGTTGCCTAGGGTTTCTATGGCTCTATTTAATTTATCCTATAATGATAGGGGTCTCTTTATTGGGGTTTCTGGCAAAACCTTGTCGTCTGGAAATATTTTAGGGGACAGGGGGGGGGGGGGGATGAAAACCCTATCTGGGAAAAATTGGGTTTTTGGGGAATGTGTATAATCTAATTACTCCGAGCTTTCTGAGGACGAATCTTTTGGACTCTTTGGCGTTTAAATTCTGAATTGTATTCTAGACTTCATTTTTGGGACAACTAGATTTTTCACGGTTAAAAATTCATTGAAGTTTTCTTCATCACTATCATTTTCAAAGTGACCCTGTTTGAAATCAAAAGGTTTTAATTCTGCTAACCTTGACAGAGGTGGATTATTTTCCGCGTCTGATGAATCAGTAGTCGTGGGATGCGATACCCATCTTTCTGGAAACTTGGCTCTCTTTATTCGACTAACGTGAGCCTTATAGACTCTTTAAGTATCGGGGCTTGTCATTTTAAAGGTAAAACCATTATCATATGTTTTTATTATTCTGTGTGGTCCGGAACATTTATTGAAAAGTTTCTTGCCTTCAGTTATCGTTTCATTCCTTAGGTATACACACTCTCCTACTTTGAAATTTACTTCTCCCTTTACATTTGGTAAGTTTTTCTTTTCTTGACTTATTTTAGCTTTTTCTAATTCTTGCCTAACTATGTTGTAGGTTTTTCTCACTCTATTAATTAACTCCTGCCTGTGATCTTCTGTGTTATTGTAATACTGTCTGGAATCAATAATATCTTCGTAAGGTATTTTATCAAGGCCGAATAATATATAAAAAGGACTCTCTTTAGTTATTTCTGAATAAGCACTGTTGATTACGTTGGTTAAATATGGTAAGAATTGGTCCCAGTCGTTCCTATTATCTTTTGTGTAAATACTCAAGACATTCGAAAATATTTTATTTCGCTTTTCTATTTTACCATTGGCTTTTGGGTTATAAGAGGACGCTACTAATTTCTCTACATTAAGAAAACATATTAAATCCTTGGTTATTTTGGAAACAGAATTGCTTCCATTATCGCTTAATACCGTATTTGGTATTCCAAAATTCAAGAACAATTTAATCAACGCCTTGCTTGTGGCGTATATGGCTTGATTTTTTAATGCTTTGGCGAAGGTAAATCCCAGAAAATGGTCTTTGAGCGAGAGGATACAATTATAACCTCTGTTAGAAACAGGTAAGCCTCCGCGGGTTCCATACAGATCAAACAAGATAATGTCGAATGGGAATCTTGCTACCGGGGTTCTTCCCATCGGTGGGTCGGGACAAGCTTGGAAATTTTTTCTCAGGTTGCATGATTCGCATCCATTTACAAAGTTTTTAAGTTTAGTCAAAGCCGACGGAATAAAAAAGTATTGTTTTAATTTGTGAAGAGTTTTTGTTATTCCTAAGTGTCCGCCTGTATTCGAATGAAAGAATTCGAAAGCAGGTATTACTAAGATTTTGGGTAAAATGGGAATTATTGAAGTTTTACTTCTATTAGTCTCGCTTGCTATGATCCTGCAAAGAATTTTTTCATATAGGTCATAATAAAAATTATCTATCTCTCTCCTGAGTGTTTTGAATTTCTCAGGTAATTTGTCGTCATTCAAAAAATATCCGATAACTGCTAGACACATTTCGTCTTTGATTTGGTTTCTTTTTATATTTATTAAGGATAAGGGACAATGGTTATTCTCGTTTTCTTCTATTCAAATCTTGGGTTTCCTTTTCTTGTATTCATTTTTGCCTTTAGGGTTGATTCCATTGATTTCTTCTACTCCGGTATCGAAGGAGATACTTTCAGGGAACCTGCTCAAGTGATCACAGGGAGTGTTTTTTTACCTTTTAATTATTCAAACTCATAATCTAGGTCTTGAATTTTCATTATCCATTTAGCTAGGCTTCCCGTGGATTTTTTAATTTGTGCAAGTATTGCAAGCTTTTATGGTCTGAACGTAGCTTAAATTTTCGACAAACTAAATAATGCCTGAAATTGTCCAGGTGGTGAATTACGGCAAGTAATTCTAACTGGGTTGCGAAATAAATGCTCTTACCCTGCGATAAGGTTCGGCTTGAGTAGCATATAACTCCCTCTCTAAATCTATTTTTTGGACAGGATCGCCCCAATTCCTTTTACTGTGGCATCCGTCGTGACTACAAAGCGTCCGTTCTTGAAATCGGGCAACGACAGTATTGGTTCGGAGGTCTGGGCCGTCTTGAGACAATCTAATGAGGTTTGGGCTTCCTGAGGCCAAGCAATCTTTTGAGGGTTCCCTTTGGTTAATTCCGTTAGCAGTTTTGCAATTTGGGCGTAACTACGTATGAATTTTCTGAAGTCAATCAGTCAACCAGTCAATCTGAGGATTCCTCGTAATTGTTTTATAGTTCTTGGGGGACTAATATTTTCAACTTATTTTATGTTTTCGGGGTCTTGGAATATTTGACCTTGGGTCACTACTACACTCAAAAGCTTAATTTTTGGTTGCAACAGATTGACTTTTTCGGGACGGTATTTCAAAATGCCGTCTTTGAATTTCCCGAAAACTTTCGCTAATATTACTACATTTTCTTCTCCCTTTTCTCCTACGCATATCACATCGTCCACAAAGTGAATGATATTGTTCAATCCTCGAATAAGTGCAAATGGGTCCTACATGATACGCTTGAACTTGTTTTAGTTCCGAAAGGTACTTTTAAATATTCATAAGAGCCGCACTCAGTCGTTGAATATGCAGTTTTATAAACGTCATTATCTGCTATCTTTACTTGGTGATATCCTTGAGTAAGGTAAAGGGAGGTAAAAATTTAATTTTTAGTTGAGATGGAATCAAGGATTTTTTCTATTCTAGGCAGGGAAAATTTATCACTAACCACTTGTCTGTTCAGAGCCGTATAGTCTACTACGAGCCAAATGTCATTATTTTTCTTTGGGACCAAGATCACAGGGGCAAAATATGGGCTTACACTGGTGCGTATAATATTATACCTTTCCAATTCATGAATTTTATTTACTAACAAATTTTGTGCCAGTATGGAATATGGTAAGGCTGTTTCGCGACAAGTAGCCCTGTAGTTTGGATAGTGTGTTCATAAAATGGTATCAATACAATATCTTCTTCAGAAGTGGAGAATACGTCTTTAAAATCCCACAATAATGCACACAATTTTTGCTTTAATTCTGCATCATTGATGTGGTCTAGTTTAAATCTTTCTAAAAATTGGGATTTGGCTAGGGGTATCTGTCACTTGGGGCATTAGTATTACTAACTAAATTCCTTTTGAAATTTTTCCACTTATTTAAATCGCATTCCTATATGTCTTGTATTTCAACGACACATGTTCCCTTTTTTATCGTAATCATATCATTTTCATGGGTATTTGTTACCCAGATAAAACTTTCCCCTTTTCATTACCTCTAATCTGTTCTTCTTATAACAAGTCCTCAGGGATTCCTTCTGACGGGGACGCAACCCAAATTTCAGATTTATCGTTTACTGGTTCAGCCATTTGCGAAATCTTAATTCTTTGCATTATCTTGGGGGAAATTTTGTTTTGAGTACGGTAAACCCGTAGTATTGCTCCTCAAAATCGTTTTCTATTAAATTAAGACTGTCGCTTTGTTGTGTCAAGTCTTCCACAAGCAATATGGGTCGTGAGTGAAGCGCGTTGAGGTTTATCACTCTCTTCCATAATTCCAATATTTTCTCAATTTCATTTTGTCTGTCTTGTTGTATTCTCCTATTTTTGCTTTTATAAAATCAATCAACTTGTCTTTTGAATTTACTCTCCTACGAAACGAGAAATGAGGTACAAAAGCTCGTATTCTATTCACTGTTGCGCCCTATTTTTCCACCCATCGGGGAGAAGAAGCGGCTGGATAGATGAATCTGTCGTTGGATACTTCTAATGGCACCTAATTGGTTGTTCAAAAATTAGCACCGAATATTGCCTCATATGGGAAGTTCTTCCCTATTATGAAGTTAGTCGGGAAAATCCTATTATCTTTTGTAGGTGAATTGAGCCTTTTGATTCCAATTTATGCCCTGTGACACTCGTTAAATCTGGAATATCAAAACTCTTCCGTCGCCTAATAAATGCCGGTAGTTTATCGAACACATTGGAGCTTAGTATATTAACCGTCACACCAGAATCCGCCAGTGCTTAAAAATAAATATTCACGACGACAAAATCATTGAATATAGGTAACTTATTATCATAATCTCTTAGAGAAGGTACCATTATTGGGTGAAACCTATAAAAAATTCTGGCTCCAAGGGTCCCGTTTATTCGTCTTGGAGGCTTGTTCGTTTCCCTGTTTGTTAATTTGATATGTCGTTGTTTGCAATAGAGACTCAGTGGACACTTCCCGAGCTAACTGATTGATATTGAACTTTCAGTCGCCAATTATTATTGCGCGGGTTGGGATTTCTTGTCCCGACGGTACGCGTTGTTTGTTCATTTCGTGCCGACGGAGGAAATTTCCGTTATTATTAGTTGTATTCCTATTAAATCTTATGGGGTATACTGTCCTTGCGCTACACTGAATGTGCCTTTCCGAGCGTTTTGTTTGGGGAAAAGGTAATTACCTTGTCTGCGGGGAGGAGGGTTTGGTATATAGTAGGATTGCTAGGGTCTGCGGAGCAATTCTCTATAGCTTCTTATCCCATTGCCATTAAAGTTTATTCTCCCGAACAAACGGTTGTTATAGTTAGGGGTTGGTGGGTCGTAATTGTTTTGAGAACGGCACTCTCTAGCAATGTGGCCTGGGCGGTTACATGTATAGCATCTTATTGTTGGTGAATTGTTTTCATAATTTGCTGGGTTAGTAGGTACGAAACGTACTGTTCTTTTCCTTGTGGGTGTTTGTGGTCTATTTTGATATGGTTTTGGGGAGTTATCCCTTGAAAAAAATATGGAGGAAGCTTCCACGATCGTTTAGGGTTGATTCTTCTACGTTATTTATTGATAATTTCTTGTGCTTTAATACTATTGCGTCAATCTGTACCGCGAGTTGTACTTCTTGAACGGCTTGGTCTAGCGTTTCAATGTTTTTAGCTATTAATTAAAAAAAACTTTACAGGGGCTTTGAGCCCTACTCATGTTAATTTCTGCTCGTTTTGAGTTTGACTCGCTTATTTATTGTAATTTTTGTTCTTTTTGGGTTTCATTTATTTATTGATACTGATTTGTGGTACTTGAACGCTTGGTAGATTTTATAATTTTATTTTTGCTCATTTTTGGTTTAATGGGGTTCTTTAATTTTCTTTGAAAAACTTATTTGGTGGAAAACGTTTTTTTTAACTAATTTCTGTTCGTTTTATATTGATATAGTCTTTTCAGGGAAGAAGAAAATAATTCTTTAAATATTTTTGTTTAAGACTTTATAGTTTGGCCTGCTATGTGTATGCTGGAGAAAAATGTTCATTAATTTTTAACAACATAAACCCTTTTACAAATTTAGACACAAATAGTAGTGTTTAATTTAGTTTTATACCTCCTCTAGTTTACCTGAAATAGAAAACCTGATACCCGTTCGGAAAAAAAATCTGTTTTCTTTCTTTGATAGCTTTGATTTGTTTAAATTTTAAGAGCAGAAGAAGCTCCGAAAGTTTGAACATAATACCCTTAGTCGTTCTTGGGATACGGCTGAGATACCTTATTAGGAATTAGCATCAACACAGTGCATTTTGATTTAATCTTAAGACAACATTTAGTTTTTAAACATAATAGGCAAATGGAAACGTGGGCGTGGGAGAGGGACTAGTTGCCCTCCAATCAATATCTACTATTAGCCCTTTCTATTTTCAATCGAATGAGCCCATTTCGAAGGTCCTAAGACAACTCTTTCGATACGAAGTGCCCTATTCTAAAAAACAGAAAAAAATAATAATTAATTGTACCCACATCGATGTTTACCATAAAAATGCCTTGCCTTCCAATAACTTTCGACTATTAAAAAGAGCACTTGGCTTTTCAATTTCCAATCAAATAATCCGTGTTTGAGCTTCTACGACAACCCTTTCTATAAACAACCTATATGTCCCAAGGGCATAAATTACAATCCTTGCCCTGAGAGCTGTGAGGAGATTGTCATGCTTAAAGACTTAATTTCCAGAACTTTCAAATACGTTAAACAAAATGGTTTTCTCAAAATGTTGATTGGATATTTTCGGGGAAATGGTGGGCTTAAGAGGTGCGTTAGTCGCTCCCCAATCACTTTCAACTATTAAAAAGTCACTAGCCCTTTTTATTTCCAGTCGAATGAGCCCTTTTGAAGCTTCTACGACAACGGTTTCAATAAAAACCTTCTATACCAACAGGGCATAACTTACAACCCTTGCCCTGAGGGCTGGGGAGGGGGGGGGGGGTTGTCGTCCTCAAAGACATAATTTCTAGAACTTTTAACTACGTTGAAGAAAATTGCTGTCTCAAAATTGTAATTGAATGTGTTTGGGGAAATGGTGGGCGTGAGAGGTCAATTTCATATCGAATGAATCCTTTTTGAAGTTTTTACGACAACGGTTTCTATAATAAAAAAAAAATTATGTGCCCCAAGGGCATAACTTACAACCCTTGCCCTGAGCGCTGTGGGGGAAGTGTCATCCTCAAAAACATAATTTCCAGGCTTTAAGTATGTCGAAAAAAATGGCTATATCAAAATTTTGATCGGACGTGTTTGGGGAAATGGTGGGAGTGAGAGTGATTGGAGTAATCATCCAATCGCTTTCGACTATTAAAAACGGCACAAGCCCTTCTAATTTCCAATCGAATTAGCCCTTTTTTTAATTTTCTACAGTATCAATATCTATAAAACCTTATGTGCCCCCAGGGCATAACTTACAACCCTTGTCTCGATGGATCCAAGGGGGGTTATCATCCTCAAAGACCTTATTTCGAAAACTTTTAAATACATTGAACAAAATGGCTATCTAAAATGTTGATTGGATGTGTTTAGGGAAAATGTAGGCGTGAAAGAGGGGTTAGTTGCCCTTAAATCACTTTCGACGATTAATAAGGGCACTAGCTCTTTGAATTTCCAATTGAACAAGCCCTTTTTGAATTTCTACGACAGCCCTTTCTATAAACACCTTATATGCCCAAAGGGCATAAATTATAACCCTTGCCCTGAGGGCTGTGTGGGAGTTGTCATCCTCAAAGACCTAATTTCCAGAACTTTCAATACACGTTAAACAAAATGGCTATCTCAAAATTTTGATTCGATGTGTTTGGGGAAATGGTGGGCTTGAGAGGGGCGTTAGTTGCTCTCCAATCACTTTCAACTATTAAAAAAGCACTAGCCCTTTTAATTTCCAATAGAATGAGCCCTTTTGAAGTTTCTACAAAAACGCTTTCAATGAAAACCTTATATGCCCCCAGGCCATAACTTACAAATCTTGCCCTGAGGGCTCTGAGGGCTTATCATCCTCAAAGACCTAATTTCTAAAACTTTTAAATACGTTGAACAAAATGACTATCTAAAAATTTTGATTGGATGTCTTTAAGGAAAAGGTTGGCGTGAGAGGGGGGTTAGTTGCCCTCAAATCACGTGGATTTATTAGTTATCCTTCAATCACTTTCAACTATGAAAAAGGACACAAGCCCTTCTAATTTTCAATCAAATGAGCCCTTTTTTAAATTTCTACAACATCAATATCTATCAAAACGTTATATGCCCCCAGGGCATAACTTACAACCCTTGTCCCGACAGCTTTGAGGGGGATTATCATCCTCAAAGACCTAATTTCTAAAACTTTTAAATACGTTGAACAAAATGACTATCTAAAAATTTTGATTGGATGTGTTTAGCGAAAAGGTGGGCGTGAGAGGGGGGGGGGTAGTTGCCCTTAAATCACTTTTGACTATTGCTAAGATCACTAGCTCATTGAATTTCCAAGTGAACAAGCCCTTTTTGAGCTTCTACGACAACCCTTTCTATAAACACCTTATATGCCCAAAGGGCATAAATTATAACCCTTGCCCTGAGGGCTGTGAGAGGGTTGTCATCCTCAAAGACATAATTTCCGGACCTTTCAACTACGTTGAAAAAATGGCTATCTCAAAATTTTGATTGGATGTGTTTAGGGAAAAGGTGGGCGTGAGAGGGGGGGGGGTAGTTGCCCTTAAATCACTTTCGACTATTGCTAAGGTCACTAGCTCTTTGAATTTCCAAGTAAACAAGCCCTTTTTGAGCTTCTACGACAACCCTTACTGTAAACACTTTATATGCTCCAAGGGCATAAATTACAACCTTTGCCCTGAGGGCTGTGAAAGGGTTGTCATCCTCAAAGACCTAATTTCCAGAATTTTCAACTACGTTAAACAAAATTGCTATTTCAAGATTTTGATTTGATGTGTTTGGGGAAATGGTGGGCGTGAGAGGGGCGTTAGGTGCTCTCTAATCACTTTCAACTATCAAAAAAGGTACTAGCTCTTTTAATTTCCAATCGATTGAGCCCTTTTGAAGTTTCTACGACAGCACTTTCAGTAAAAACCTTATATGCCCCCAGGGCATAAATTACAACACTTGCCCTGAGGCATCGAGGGGTGTCATCCTCAAATACCTAATTTCCAGAACTTCAATGACGTTGAGGAAAATTACTATATAAAAATTTTGATTGGATGTTTTTGGGGAAATGGTGGGCTTGAGAGGAGGGCTAGTTGTCCTCCAATCACTTCCGACTATTAAAAAGGGCACTAGTCTTTTCAATTTCCAATCGAATGAGCCCTTTGTGAAGTTTCTATGACAATTCTTTCTATAAAAACTATAGCATTAACCTGTACACCCTTGGGGGGGCCTTATGGATAGTGTTTCTGACTATTGTCTCAAGAGGGCAGTGATGGGTTATTACATTGACATGTCTTTAAACCCAGTTTATTAAACCCAGGCTCCTACAACAAAAAGCAATATAACATTACTGCACAAGCAATACCTCCTTCAAACAATAACAAAACTAAAGCACAAGCAAGCAATCATAATATGTGTTTGTAATAGTCCCCACCCATATATATACCATATATGGTATATATATACCATATATATATCTTATATACCACCATAGGGTATATATTTGCACATTAGGGGGTAAAGGTAAAGTTAAAAGCTACCTCTATATTAAAAATTGCATCCTGAATCCTAATTTAACATACATTTGTGTAAGAAATGAACTTTACTCCCCCCCTCTACTGTTCAAATATATACCCTGAATTGGAATATACCCTAAATTGGTAGGCTGTATAGGCTAGGGGTGGGGGTGAAATTCAGTTCCAACACAAGTGAATGTTTAGTTTGGATTCAGGATGAAATTCTGACTATAGAGTTAAGTTTGTTTCTTAGCTACCTGAATAGTCCATTAATATAAACATTACCCAAACAGGCATTTGCTTTGAAAATTGTGTGTTGGTATGTGCCAAGCTTGGTGACAATAGGCTAAAGGTACCAATGATTTGACAGTTCAATTTTGTAACCACTGTCAAAACTTTCCTTCAAAACAGGATAACTCTGCTCAGTTGTGACTTCAAACACCATCTCTTGAAGCTGTTGTTATATTTTGACAATGCAAAACGTGGACATTAAATCTGATACACCCAGATAAGAAAAGAATATTCAATTCAATCAGTTTCCTATAATTGACACAAAAAGAGCCCCCAACAATTTTTTAGTTATGTAATGTTCAAACTGTCATTGCTTAGATATTTTTTTTTTTTTTGCAAAAAAAAGTTGGGATCAGCCCCAATACATCAAGATACATCTGATCTTCTCTAAAATGTAGCGACATTGGCTTTTTCTTGACAAAATTAAGTTAAAATGGCAGCTAATATTATGCTGACAAAGCCTTATTCCAAGTGTTGAAAATTCTTGTCTGATGTAGTAAAATACCAGACTGACTAAAAATGCTCCTTCAGCCAAATTAAAATTTAGATATTCGGTTCTATTACAAGATTTATTTCTTTTGAGAATATCTTGTAGTAACCTTGTTGAAATTTTTGACAGACAGCAACAAGCCCTGTCAAAATATAGGTGACTCTGTAAAACTTCACTGAATATGTAAAACAGATGAGAAACAGTTAGTGTCAAAATTCAAGGGTCCTCTGACAAAAACATAGTTGTCAAATTTATAGATACTTTTTCAACAAAGAGAGATTTTGATGGTTATTATTTGTACTAATATTTCACATGAAAAAAACATTTAAAAAAAGTTTTTTTAATTGTAGTTTTACTAATTTGATGCTAGATGCTAGATATTTCCATTGTCTGAGGAACTGCTGCTTGGCCTCATACTATGTTCCTATTTTTAAGTATTTGACTTGGTTGATCAAAACACCCTAATTCATTTATCACTGAATAAATTTTAAGTAGACCCTCTCTTAGTAAATTTTGTATATGCTTTCTTTTAGATAGATCCTAAGCTGTAAAATACAAAATATTCTCTCTGAACCCCTCCCTAATTAGCGTGGAATTCCTCAAGGAGTCTTGTCAGGACCACTCTTATATTTAGTATTGATTAATGAAATTGGTAAGACTCCCTCAAAGGTGTTAATATGTAGATGGCCTGCTGATCCTTGAAGTATGTCATAGAACAACAAAATGACCCCATCATAATCCTACCTATGTTTTGGACAAAGCTAAGAATTAACATATGAAAGTGAATTCCACTAAGTCAAGTGAATTACAGGCTGTTGAGCCTTTGTGGGGATTTGTGGATTGTTATGTAGTTATTTTACTGTTATATGGAAACAACTCTATCTATCTAAATATAATGACAATAAACTTCTTAAAATTCTTGAAATCCACTCTTGTTTTCTTATACCCTATCCAACCCAAAATGCTAATGAAACATGATAAAATCCTTGGTGTCACAAACTTCTAATAATTTAAGCAGGACATGCATATTTCAAGAATTCTGGACTTTCCAGATAAAGGATAATCAAATCTGAAATTTTAGATTCACTTTAAGATGGTAGATTCACTTTGAAATGGCAGAATGGTGACAACACTTTCACTGTAAACAGCAACGAAATCTTTGCTGGACCATTAAAGCTGAGAGGAAGTGCCTTTCCGAATAACATTTATATAGTAACCTATATCACGCTTTTATATCACACATTATATTATAGAGACCTGGGTCACACAATCACACTCTGTATGATTATCTAATTTTGTCCTTATACTTGAGGCAATTTTTTCTGTTTTTAGCTTCCACTATCTGTATAGTGTTTTGTACATTTACACATTAAAAAAAAGTTGAAGAGAAACAAAGAAATAAAGTAGAAGGGATAGGAATGTTGAATGCACCAGGATCTGCCCACAAGTATTCCCCAAGTATTTTCAACATGTGTCAGTTGGGTTCCAAATTACATCAAAAACAGGTGACTTTTTTGTTCTGCCAAATTTGTAGGTGAAAATTCTCCATTTTAAGAAAATCAGAGTTTTCTATGCTTTTCTGATAAAACTTCAAACTTCTAAATCAACAGTTAGATTTGTAGATGTTTTTCTTACATACTGAATCCCTTTTCAAACCAAAAGTCTTCAAATTAAGCCTTCCAGAGTAGAAAAAGTTTTTTTTTTTTTACAAAAACTGTCAAATCATTGGTACCTTTACCCTAGTCCTCTCAATTTCCAAGTGAATGAACCCTCTTTGAAGTTTCTGTGATAACAACCCCTTCTATACAATGTGTCCAGGTCTAAAAAAATAAATAATTAATACATTGTGCCAATATGGTTCTTCACTTTGGCAGCAAATCTCCATTTTCCAAAGATCTTGCCTATAATTCCTATTTGCTTGATTTAGGCCAAAATTGTAGCTTGTTCACAGTAATGTATGCTCCATAAATTTCCAATTTCAAAATAGATTAGTTTTTTTTTAAGTAAAACCAATAATTTTTTTTTTAATCCAAAAATCTTTCTATTGTTTCTGCAAATAGGCTGTTTAGCTCTATTTGCAATAAGAGTTTCTTGACTTTACAATTTTCTATCAGTTTTATCCTTGCTGTGCAGCAAAATTTCAATAGCTTATAAAATCAGAAAAACAAAAGACAACTGAAAATCAAAACTAGGAAGCATTCTGAAACCATTGCTGAAAGAACTCTGAAAGAGCCTCTGAACTATCATTTGCACCAAAAAAGAGGCTGAACATCCAACAGGGCATACACTTTGTCACAGAAATGTAAAGCAAATGATAAGTAATTATGATCATCAAATCTGTAGTTAGCTGCCTTACTCACTCCTTTTGCTTCTTTTTATGCTTCAAAATAATTTAAACTATTTCATAACAAAACAGAAAAAGATCTGTTATGCCTATATTTAGTACATTTCAAATCGCAAGTCAAATAATGTTTTCTTTGAAAATTTATAATGCTTTGTAGTAGGAGTTGGCACTGTTTCTGTGTTTGGCTAAAACGGAAACAGAAAAAATGGCAATTAAGAAAACAGAAACAGAAATAGAGGAAAAAGTAGAACTCTGTTTGTTTACAGAATTTGCCTGTTTTTATTGAAAAATGGCCGTTTTAACAGATATTTCTGTTTGCATTACTATCCAGTGTATGACAAAGTTTGTACCAGTTTTAAGCACATCATTACCTGTTGAAGAATAATAATCTGATGTTTTCTAAGGCCTTCTCTTTATCCATATATGTTCAAAATATGTTTGTCTTTATGCATATAAATGATTATAAATAGAATCATGTCTTGTTTTGTTGAGCTTGTAAAAATCTACCCAACAAATGGCTACAGCCCAGGGTTTGTTAAGACTGACAAATTTTTGCTTCTAAATTTCACAGAATGTGTCTGCATTAAAAGTTTGGGAAAGTATAGTCCTCTAGTAATCCTGTGTGTCAGCAATCTAATTAGACAACCCTCTTCTCTGATTAATTAAAAGGCCCAAAATGTAATTGGTTTTGGAAATATGGTTGGTCATCATATTACAATGACCGGGCATGAGTTTATGCCCGGGCATGAGTTTAAATTAAGAGTTTTCAGTGGTACATAAAGAAAACTAAAGTTGACAGTTTTAAATTAAGAATTCTTGCAAATTATGAAAGCATACTGTTCAACATTCCTAGAGACAGGATTATTTTCAAGCTTCGTATATTTGTAAATTGAAATGGAATTTTAAAGCATTGAAAGACATTTACATGTATTGAGTTGCTCTTTAATTTCCAATTGTAGAGTACTTCCTTAATTTTCTACTTTAGTGCCTATAATGCCTATGATTTCGAATACTTGTTTATATGTTTCAATTTATTTCAGCAGATTTGTGTCATTCAAGGATTTAGTCAGTATTTCTGAAATGGAGCAAAGCGAATTTTGTTTGAAGTGGAACAACTACCTGGATGTATTTCATGGAGCGTTTTTATCTCTGTTAAACGGTGAACATTTCACAGATATCACCCTATCATGTGACAGTCAAAGCATCAAATGTCACAGACTTGTTCTCTCATCTTGTAGTTTCTATTTTGAAACACTGCTTCTTGGGATCTCACATTCCCATCCTATTATTATTCTAAAGGACGTAAAATTTGATGATCTGCTATCTTTGGTGAAATTTATGTATACAGGTGAAGTGACTGTTCCACAAGCTCAAACTAGTTCATTAATAAAAGTAGCTGAAATGCTTAAAGTTAAAGGTCTGGCTTATCCTGATGAGATAGTTAAGCAGACACAGAAACCCGGCTACCTATCTCAAAATACTCAAATGGCTCAACCTGCTCCAAAGAGAAACAGAGTTGATACAACCTCTGAAAAAAGCTTCTTGGCTGAAGATTCTTCCAGTAATCTACACCCTCCTGTAGCAGATACCACAAATGATAAGTTGGTAAACTATCATGCTGAAACTAGTTCCTCTGTTTATAAAACAGATATTGCTGTATGCAACTCGCTGGTAATTTTTTTTTTTTTTTTTTTTTATTGAAGTTTACTTTATTCAAAGTCAAGTGACCAAAGGATGGTTATGTATTTAATTTTATTTCGATTTCAGGAAAGAACCAGGCTAGGTTGAATTCAAAAATTAACATGATATTTGTGCAATACTCCATCCCCACCAGAATCTTTATCCCCACCCGAAAAATACCTTTGGCTAGAAATTCATTAACTTAACAATTAAAAAGTCCAAAGCACAAGGTTTGATTTTGCAATTAAGATATTCTTCTTTGATCGGACTTTTCTTTTTTCTCACATTCTGGTTTTGTTTAGTTCAGAGTGCCAATAGGCTATCATAGACTAGTGCTCTGTGATCTTTGCAAAAACTATTTAAGTTATTTTATTTTTTTCCTGTAAGACAATGATAGAGGAGTTTAATAATATTTAAATCAAAGTCCCTAAGCAACTTATTTGAATAGAATGGATATTTAGTTTTTGAGAAATGATGTGAGATGCAAAATGTGAGGTTAGGGTCCTCACACATTAGGTGAAGAAAATTCTTTCAATGTTTTTTCATCACAAAATAAAGTAATGTTTCCTGGAAATAGGCATTACTAAATATATTTATACCTGATCTGTAGCATTCCGCTATGCTTTTGCTTAATTCCCTGCTTGTGCCTATACCATGCTTGTGCTTAGATGTTGCTTTGTTTTGTAGGTAGCCTGGGTCAATAAACCTTTATGCTAGAGAAGTATTACATGGTGTCAGAAGTGGGATCTCATGGATGTACTACAGCTATCAATCAACTTGGAAGCCAGCTCCCTAGCAGACGAATGGGACCGTTTCCAAGAGCATGCCCCACTGATGTTTGCAGGCCCACTGGCAGGCAAAACAGAGAAAACTCTCTGTGTCTACCTACTTATCTAGGCTGGAGCGAAAGGGCGAGAAATATTCAACACCTTCACCGTTGCAGACAAGGAACGGAACAAATCGAGCGGTACCTTCAGAAATATAAGGCGTATGCATCACCACAGAAGAGCACAGTTTTTGCACGGTATCTGTTCCAAAAACGAGACCAAACCGAGGCAGAAAGCGCAGAGAAATATATTACTGAGCTCAAAACATTAATGAAACCATGTTCTTACTCGGACACAAATGAAATGTTCCGCGATCGCATAGTTTGTGGAATACTAAACCAAAACGTACGTGAGAAGCTCCTGGCTGAAGGTGATGAACTTACGCTTGAAAAAGCAACCATAAGATGCAGAACCCACGAAGTGACCCATGCACAGCTTAAAAAATTCCATGGAACTAAGTCTATTCCCATAAAGCAAGAGATTGATGCCATATCACGCTACCTAAACCGGAACAGCAGCAGAAACAAACAGGAAGCAAGCGGCTCAAAGAGCAAACCATGCTACTTCTGTGGCGGAGCATACTTCCCCTCCCATGTCTGCCCAGCAAAGGGCAAGTCATGCTGCATCTGCAAAAAAGCTCAACCATTTTGCACGAGTTTGTCGAAGTAAGACAGTAAACGTAGTGGAAGAAGATACTGTCGGAGTGGACTCCAGTAATGAAACCGTATTCCTGTACTCCATCGAACAAAGCAAAAAACAAAGACGAAGCAGTGATACAGTTGATCAACAACAATCAGATCCCTGTCCAGTTCAAAATCGACACAGGGGCCCAGGTCAATAGCATTCCAAAGAAGTACTTTGACCTCATCACCCCAAAGCCCACCGTGAAACCCGCAAGCCAGCGCCTCACCAGCTACTGTGGAGCAAGGATCCCTGTAACGGGAGTCTGCGAATTATCATGCAGCTACATAGATAACCTCAGCAGCAGGCAACATTTCTTTGTAGTAGAAACTTCAGCTGTCACCATCATAGGCTACTGTTTAAGCCTTGATTTGGACCTGATTAAGCTGGTACTGAACGTAAACTCAACATCTTCAAGAGTACCATTCCTGAAGGAAAAGCACAAAGAAGTGTTTAAAGGAATCGGGAATCTCGAAGGAGAATGCAACATATACCTGAAAGACGATACCACCTCAACTGTCTACCCAGCCTGGCGAGTACCCACGGCCGTGCAGGATAAACTGAAGCAAGAACTCAGCCGCCTAGAAGACCCAGGGATTATCGAAAAGGTCTTTATCCCAACGGAGTGGGTCAATTCGATGGTTAGGGTTGAGAAGAAGGACGGGTCCATAAGACTGTGCATAGACCCCGTGGACCTAAACAAGTCCATCAAACGGCCCCACTATCCCATTCCCACTCTAGACGACGTCACCTCCAAGCTATACGGAGCGAACTTATTCACAAAACTTGATGCCCGTTCCTGTTACTGGTCAATTCCGCTCACCAAAGATTTGTTTTATCTCATGACATTCAGCACGATATACGGAAGATATCGTTTCAAGCGAATGCCCCTCGGAATCATCTCAGTGCAAGATGAGTTTCAGAGGAGGGTGGAAGATGCCTTTGAAGGCCTAGAGGGTTTCTTCATCATCATTGATGACATGATCGTGTACGGCGCGACACAAGAAGAGCACGATGAACGCCTAGCAGCGACACTCGAACTTGCCGTAGCTAAGGTTATCCGTTTCAACGAAGATAAGTGCGAGTTTTCGGCCTCCAGTGTCAGCTACTTCGGACACATAATCAGCTCCATGGGGATGCAGCCAGATCCCGAAAAGATTCGTGCCATTAACCACATGCCAAACCCATCATGCCGAGAAGAACTGCTTACCCTCCTTGGGATGATCAACTATCTCGTCAAATACATACCGAGCCTATCCACAAAAAACAAACCACTCCGTGACCTGACCAAAGCAGACCCATTCATCTGGTCAGAGGAACACACCCAAACACTCAAGGACCTGAAACGCTCTATAGTGTCGAACACCCTGTTCTTCAACCATCAGAGCAAGAACGTCGAACTCATTGTCGACGCCTTTAGCCACGGGCTCGGCGCCAACCTTTTTTCGGAAGGGCAGGTCACAGCGTATGCATCGAGATCGCTCAGCAAGACAGAGCAGAAAGTTTCCGCAACTCGAAAAAGAGTTAAACGCCATCGTGTATGGCTGTAAACACTTCCACCATTATCTGTGCGGTCGCCGCGTTGACGTCACGACTGACCACCGCCCCCTCGAAACCCGACCGGACAGTTCACTGAGCAAAGAACTGAAATGCAGAAACGCCAGAAAATTTACCACGACCATTTAGCCAAGGCTTTAAATCAGCTCAACCCTGGCGATGCGATCCACATTCAGAAAATGCCTGACGGACCGTGGAAACAGTGCCGTTGTGGTTTCTCATTCAAAACAGCCGCGATCGTACCGGGTGCAGACGAAAGAAGGTACGATTCTGCGGAGGAACTGCAAGCACCTATCAGCCTGCCCACATCAAAGTCCGAAAGGAACGAGTTTGCTTCGCGAAGGACTTGACGATGCCATAGTGCCAGACGCGACTGCCAAGCCACCACTCGCGCCGTTGCAGGCAGACCAGTTCATGTCCCCGTTGCCGATCCAGGATCGGAATCAAATCCCTACCCCCGGCCAGAGCGCTTCCGCGGTGCCGCTCCTAGAATCAAGTGCGACACCAACGACAGCATGCACGATATACGGCAGACTTGTAAGAAAACCCCTGAAACTGAATCTGTAAGAGGGATTTTAAAAGTAGACCTGTAAATAGAGACAGTACGAGAGGAAGAAGAAGGGAACTAGTTAGTGAGCCTAGCGCCTTCTTACACATACCTTCGTGAAGACACATTACAGTGTGTAAGCCTACTCACAGTGGATTAGTGGGAGCGAGTGTTGAGTGTTAGTGTAAGAGGAAATGCAGGCAGCTTAGATGACACAAAAAGGAAGATGTAGCATTCCGCTATGCTGTGGTAAGGTGTATTTATGGTATTTAAGTGGTGTAGTCGTAGATGCCTTTATTCTCCCTTTATAGGGGAGATAAACTATGGCCCTAAGGTAATTAAACTTTGGTAGCGTGCCTTAGGCTATGACCGAACTAATGAGGTGTACCAGCTGGGTATGTTCGAGGGGCTAAAGGTAGATTGTAGAGAGGTTGGCTATAACACAATACTTTAATTCATTTAACATATAATAATACCAGATATATATTTTGTACTGGGACTGGCTGTCCCAAGTAGACCACAAGTCTCGGAAAACTACAATAATATATAATAGGATACTTAGACACTTACAATGTTCCGACAAATTCCAAGGTATTTCTAAAACAACGGACCAGAGGTCAGTCCGGCATAAAGTTAGTATCAGTCCGCCCTTCCCATAAAATGTATCTTTTATACATTTTTATCAACCACATCTTCCTGGACCCAACCCAAGCAATAGCTAGGAAGTGGTGATTTCTCAATTTCCCGTTAAGCAGAAACTTGGCAGGATATGTTCCTTATCTTAATAAAAAGCTGGTATTTCGAAACTTTGTATTTGCGTCTTAATATATTTTTACTAAATTCCAAATTGACTTAATTAGAAAGGCTTTACCACAATACTCTCCATTTAAAGAAGAATTGTCCCAATTCTCAATGTTTTACTTTTAAAACAACTTAATTTTGTTTACAGCTATTATGCTGCCATCTTTGGGTCACTATGTGCATATACCCTAAATGGGTTTCCTTAGGGTCATGTTTCTGGTCCAATATAGGCCATGTTCTTTTTTGTCGAAGGATTTCAATTTGAAATTCATCCTTGTTTCTTTTTTTCTCTGTCTCTAGGACTGCAAAATACTCTTTTTACCCTTTTTATATGCATCTTATGTTTTAGCTTGACCCCAAGCGGCATAAGCATTATATTAGTGGTTCTGCTTAAATTAGATTTCAAGTTGTATTCAAAACATTTATAAATTATTTGAGTTTAATTTAATTTCCTTTACAATTTAATTTGTTTGTGTGATGTGGTTGATTTACCGTTTATTTTTGGTTGTAGAAATGCCTTGGATAAATTACACATAACATTTTTGGGTTTTCAAATTTTCACATTATTCCAGCACGAAGCATTTTCACATATTTCAATAATATAAGCTATTTAGGCTATGTAGCACATTCTCTATGCCTAAATTAAGTTCTGATTTTATCTCACTTTCTGATGAACTTGTAGTAAAGTCTGTAATACTGCTATAGTTTCCAAAATATCAGTTGATCAGGTATGGTTTGGTTTCTGATGGTATGAGATGTTAGTATCAGGATACATTTGAAGTGGCTTCAAAATTTGCTACTTTCCAAAAATGCGTAAAAAAAATGATTGAAAAAATGGATCTGAAAGGATGTTACGAAAAATTTGATTTCCAAAAAAAGCTAAGGTTGTATCTAAAATAAATATTCACATTAGAATCTGGGATGCCAAATGGACACTTTTAGTGGCTTTTGGACACTTTTTCACTCTGAGGGACACCGGGACACTATTGGGTCAAAAAAGGTAGCTTTTTGAAAAAAAGGACACTTTTTGGACATTTTCCCAAATCAAATACCAAATGTCTTTATTTTCTTCATTTTTTTTATAAATACGACTGATTTTAATTTGTACTTAACTTTTAAGCTTTGGTAACATCTTGGGGATTTTTCTTAGATGTTTTTGCGCCTTGCGCGAACATTATTTATCAACCGAATAGGAATAGGACCTAAAGTCTTAATCAATGTGGTATTCTAGAACTATCTTATCCATCTTTTTCTTCTATCTTACGGTTGACGTTTGTCATCAAGTCGGTCAACTTCAAGGACCCACCTACTGCTGGTGGCAAAGTCACCAAGGCCGCTGAGAAGGCTGGAAAGAAGAAGTGAATGGCCATTCCCTGCTGGCGCGTTCTGCGTAAATCCATGTGGCGTGTAGCCGTGCACACATGGATATTATTGCACTGCTGTCATAGAAAGAAAGGAGTTTCGCAGAAAAGCTGTGTTGCGGCTCAATTTTATTTATATCCGCTAGCTAATGTTTCTGTTTTATATTCTATACTTTCAGCTGTGATTTTTTGTCAAACGCTGGTCGCCAGTTTCTATCGAGTATAACTCAAGCGAATTTATTTCAATCGGCCTTGTCTTCTCACTTTTTTAGTTCTCGAAAACGTCATTTTTACTCGGGGCTACTTCTAAATGTTCGGAAAACGGCAAGATAGAGGAGTTGTTAAACGATTTTAACCACTTGACCAACCAGTGGGCTGAGTGGTTAAGGTGATCGACGTCTTTTATTTAACTTTAAGACCATGTAGGTCAAAATAGACATTTCGTTGCTACAGCCGTCCGGACCTTGTCGCACCCAAAGATGCTTAATAGCTACAGGAGATCAAAGACTCGCATCTTTTTCGCATAACTTATGAATACGCCGAAGTGAAAATGAATTTCTATGGTTGGTTCTTTCCTTTTAGACTAAGATAGGTAGCGGGATCGATAATCGATATGACATTTCGCTCTGTTGACATTCTCATGACGATTTTTTCTGCCATCTCTTCAAATTGAACTAGTACTACACTTAATTTATAGGTAGTTTTAATGTCAAAGCTGGAAATACCCGCAGAACTCACGCTGGTAACAGACTGCTAGGTAGCAGAACTAAGAAGGACGAATTTCACTGGTTTTTCGGCACTTTTTTCACAGATTTTGAAAATTCATAGTGGCGACCCTGTATATTGGCTAATTTTCTAGAGGGACACTAAAAGTGTCCTTTTTTGGCTGATTTGGACACTTTTGTCCCTAAAAGTTTTGGCAGCCCTGATTAGAATACACATAAAGCATAATTTGTTACCTATATATATATAGTAAAAAGAAACACTCAAAATTTGTGTATATCACTTCACTCTTTTTTTTAACGAAAGTTGATTACTTTTAATTACTTTCTCCTCTTTTTACTTTTAATATAGAATTATTAATCACTTAACAGATTTTTTCACAATAAAAATATTTATGCGTTGACTCGAAGTCAAACATTTATATATAACATTAAATCACTAGTTAAAACTTAAAGAAAATAAAAATATAGTATACATATATACAAGCATTGTGTAATAACTTACACAAGTATTTTTTTTAAGTCGCAAAACTAGATAGGATATTTAACTACCATGCTAAAACATAAAGCATTTAAAAAAATAAAACACGGTATAGACTAGCATTGGAAGTAATTCCAATTATTGTTTTGTTAATTGCTTGTGAAGTATTAATGTAGAATACCTCTTGAATGATATGAAAATAAAAAACACAAATACTCAACATATTAATTCACTGTATTTACATGGATAGTTTAGGTTATATATATATATATATATATATATATATATATATATATATATATATATATATATATATATATAGTATATATATATATATATATATATAATATATATATATATATATATATATATATATATATATTATATATATATATATATATATATATATATATGTATATATATATATATATATATATATATATTAACAGAAGTTGTGTTGATACATAACTTAATTGTTAAAAACAAATAATAATTATGTACCCTAATAATTCATTTAATCACTGCAATATTTGTTCTTTGTACAACTTTAAATAAGTCCGTCAAGATTTTTATCTGATAAGTCCTAACTGCAATTAAAATATTTACAAAACAAAATCAACTCCAACAAATAGAATCACTTTTGATGCACTATAACTGATAACTGTGATTAGCCTCTATATAAGGGATTGGCAATAGTTCATATAACATAACTTTGCTATTTACATTTCTATATTTACAATTTTTTTTTTTTTTGCGTTAACAATTCCCTATTTATTAAAGGTTTTCAAAATACATTTATAACTGTATATATTTTCGCAATTAGATTTGTTACAGAATCAGAATCAGAATCATTTATTAACATAAAAGCTTTCGTAGTCAGGGTTTAAATCCCGACTAAATCGCGCTATTATTTACAAAGTAAATAAAGACACAAAAAAATTAATACACATGTCACTTATTGTAGACAGAAACATAAAAAGGCACAAACGAATTGCTGAAGCGATTAGTGCGACACTTGGGCTGGGCTAGTTTTGTTGCTTTTGATCTTGTAGTTACTTTTTTTGTCAGCATTGGGGGTAATATATTTCTGTGTTTATCACTTGTCAGAAGAAACTGGCCAAATTTACAGATAAGTTGAAAACGGCGATCGTGGAGTGACGGCAAATTTAGTTGAGACAGTGCTGATTCGTAATCGGTGTACTGATCAGACAGTATGGCCTTCACCGCTCTTTTCTGGACTGATTCGAGTACTTCGCTCATATAGGCAGTGTTCTGAACCTGTGGACCCCATACAGGGCACGCATACTTCAATATGTGGCGAATATATGTCAGGTAGGCTGTTTTCAATTGCGGAACTGAAAAACCAAATCTTCGTATCAGTAAAAGGGTACGCATGGCACAGTTCGCCTTTTTCCACTACCTCTTGGACGTGGAGGCTAAACGAACAGTCAACGCTGAACGTAACACCGAGAATAACTGCCGACGATACGCTTTGGTATAGTGGAGGGGGGCACTGAAAATCCCTTTTGAGAGGGTTAATTCGAAGAATTTTGGTTTTCATTTCGTTGATTTGGAGGCTGTTTTCAGAACACTGGTCTCTAAAGTTGTCGATAAATGATTCACTGAACTGGGGAACGGTTTGTGACTTCTCAATGAGGTATTTTAAGAGGGTGGAAAGGTCATCTACGAATTTGAACCGTTCGTCAAAATCGGCAAGGACGAAGTTGATCACTGCCAAGAACAACAAGGCAGCGAGTTTAGTGCCTTGTGGGGCACCACACGTAAGCTCAGACCATTCCGAATCAGAATCACCCGGGTAGAGACCATATACACTCTGTAGTCGGTCGCGTAAGAAATCTATTATTAATAAGAGAATATGTCTGCAAGCTCCTATAACCTTCAGATTGTTCACTGCAGTATAATGGCGTATCAAGTTGAAGGCTTTTCTATAGTCGGCTAGGAGGAGATCTACAATTGTGCCTCCTTGGTCAAGCCATTCAACAATAAGGTGATACGGACGCACAAGATAAACATTTGTACCACTACCTTTCAAGCACCCGTATTGGTATGGATCAAGAGAGCCCTGGACTTGTGACATAAGTTCACGATATATAAATGATTCCGCTACCTTAGAGAGGTTCGGAACTATCGAAATTGGGCGGAGTTGGTCGCAAGATTTCGGTTTTTTCACTTTTGGAATGACACGCACATAAGCTCTCTTCCAAACACTGGGGAACACTTGTTCGCGAAAACTCTGGTTAATAATGGAGCTGAGTGGCTTTGCGAGAAAGATGGAGAACTCGCGTAACAACTTGACAGGGAGTTCACCAGGGTAAGACGCACAGTTACTTTCAGTTTCTGAAGTTCCTTAAAGACGGCATATTCAGATACTTCACATATCTCATCAGTCCCGGTGTCAGCAATGATACTCTCAATTTCTGAGTTTGTGATTGATGGGTATGTGGTGCGTATGCCGGAGAAAAAATTGTTCACTTCAGTAGCTGATGTCAGTGTGCCGTCATCTTTGAGTAGTCTCAGGTCCTTTGGCGTTGATTTCTTTGCAAGGGTTTTGACCGAGGAGTGCCATTTTTTTCTTATCTCTGTTTTACCACTTTGGTTCTACTTCGAACCAACTTGTGTCCTTAACTGTCATTAGCTTACTATACGCCTGTTTGTTCATTCAGACTTTTGAGCTTTTTAATTCTTTTCGATTTTTTTTTGGTACTTGAGACAGTTTTTATAACGTTTTTGTCTGTAATCTCTCTTTTTTCAGCCTTAACGTCCTTTTGGTATAAGGCTTCATTTAACAGCTTAAGCTAAAAATTTAGCTATTCGTCTTTTTACCTGTTTTGGCACTATCCATTGACTCGTGCCTGCACCCTGAAGGTTTGCTTACCAGGACTGCCTTCTCGTAGCTCCTATAACGTTTCTAAGTTCTCTTGTCATCAGCTGCAGCTAAAAGGACTATTATGAACCTGCACACACAATAATTAATTATATCGTATAGTAATGTCACACTTTTTGATTTGTGGCCACAGTTTTCTCTTGGGCTATTCTGTTATCAAACAAAGTGGCCCGTCTGCAGAAAATATACCTTGCCTTCATGCACACGGTAATTTATTTTTTACATACAAGTGATAATGACTATTTTCACTTTAACTTCCCAACTTTTAGTGGTCTTGTCTTAAGTTTCAACTTCAACTTAAGTCCTTACGGATATTATGTGTATTCTTTTAATTTTTCATGCCATGTTAGTCATTTTTTCCGAAAACGACTCCCGCATAAGAGAGCATGATTTTCTCCTGTCTACTTGGAGCATTTCTCCAATATTTCTGTTAATCTCGGCCCAAGTTAACCGCTGTAACGGTGGCTCCGTAGTATTAATGCTACTTATTTTGTACTTATTTAGTGCAATTTTTGTACTAGTCTCGTTCGGTCAGTTCAATATGCGCATATAACAGAGTTTAACTGATTCCGTTGAATTTCTTTTCCTTTAATTTCGTGTGCTATATTTTCAACTTGAACCCTTCTCTCGTTTTTTGATTATTTACTTCAATGAAGCCTAAGGGTTTTTTTCAAGTCTTTTCCCGCTTTTTCAGTAAAATAGGTCTTGTTTTTAAGCCTATTTTTATATGTTTCATGTTTTTTCAATAACCTTAACAAGTTTTTATGCTGATTGCCCTTCTATGGTCAAATTCATTATCTCCTTATTTTTAAGAGGTGGGGGGGGTCTAATTTCGCAACCTGTATTTTTTTGACATTATTTAAATTTCTTCGTCTGAAAGTGTTCGTTTTAGGAAAGTACTGTATTTTTTTCAACTGATTTTTAGAACACTTTTAATTAAGTTTTGCCCCGCATTTGTTAGTTCTCATTTCTTCATCAAATGTAATTGTTACGACATACTGGTTACAGATTTTATTTTAGTTTTAATTACGATCTTATTTTATTTGCCAAGGAGAGACAAAAATTCTCTTTGCAAGGCTACATAGCTTTGAATGCGATTTCCACTATCTGTGGTTTATTGATAAGCTGAAATCTGGGAACGTTGTATGAATGAATTTCTGTTCATTACTGCAAGTTTTGTTGTTGTGTAATGTTATATTTTATTTTCAAAGAAAAAGTGGATACGTTTAGTTTGTGTTAGGGTTCAACGGCTTGGGATTTGGGTGTTTGGGTTGACACAGGTGAAAGCCAATTGTTTAAACTAGGGATCTCCTGTGCCAATTCGTTTTCTCAGATACAATACATCGCTAGAGTTAAAATTATTACCTTGAACTACTGTGGTTTGATTGTGACGATGAGATTTATTGGTTATTTTTAATGGATTTGTCGTTGGCTTTTACCTCCTGGTAAGTTTTTAGGTTATAATTTATTTTTATATTGCTTTTCGTTTCTTTTACTTAGCACTTTTTTGCTTTCTAAGCTTATTCTTAGTTTCGCTTAAATCTTTATAGCGCTTAATTATTGTCTTTCAATTTTTTTTTCCTTTTCACCTTGTGTAACTAATAATAATTTTTTTTTATTATATCTCACTATAAATAATTATGATAAGATTGCAGCTAGCTTTTACATGTAGTGCGCACTTAATGTAAACTCTTGCTGTCTTTGCCATTATAATTATTTTAAAATTCTTTAAAAACAATTTTTTTTTTCAAATTCGACTGAAAGTGCCACCTCAGAGAGTCAAAGTTTAGTAGATGCTTCGTATTTACTTAACAACGAGAGACCAGCAGTGATTGAGTTCACTCCAAATTTGCTAGCTTCCAATGACCCTATTTCAGTAGACTACCCTGTTTTTTAAATTATCCCCCAAAATATTTTTTTTCAATATACATATCAAAAGAATTGCCTTGTATGGCTGATTCTAAATATGTATAATTCAATTAGTTTCACTACACCCATTTAAAAGTTACGTGGCCTTACTTAATTTCTTTTATGAAACGTAATTCTTTTTGACAAGTCTTGTCAGTACACCATTCGCAAAGTTTTATTTCGTCCCGGAGACAAAATTTTTGCCGGAAGCTATGATGTCACTTTATATCTGAGCTTATTTCTTTTCTGGGAACTTGCGAGTCTTTAGGCTAAATTTTTTTTTGAGTTTCTTTTCTACGTGACGGTAATAATTTTTACTGGCGAGATATATTATGAAGGAAACTTTGACGTTATTTGCATACCGATTAAAGGAAGAAAAATATAGATATTTCTTTAGAGGCTCGTTACTCGTTTTATTTTTATTTATTTTTTTCCGTCATCATTATTTTATTCAAATATTAATCGGCTGGGGGCCACGCTTGTCCTCCCTTTCTCCGTTTCCTGGTCTGAATTTTGGACTCCAAATTTTTGTTTCTCTTCTTTATAATATTTGCAAGTTTTTCCGTGGTCTCTATAGTGTGGTTCACAAGGCTCTGAATTCGAGCGCGGTTTTGTTCCCTCGTCAAATATCTTTAATCTTTGTTTCTCATGATGTTTGGCCTTTTTCATAAGTGATTTAGCTACTTGTGCTGCTGACGAAGGAACTTGTTGGTGTCCTTCTGGTTTCTGTACTTTTTCCATAATTTCTCTCTTAAGGAGGGTTTTCTTAACGATGGCCCATGTTTAGTTATATCTGTTTCTGTAGAAGAATTATCGGTGTCATATTCTGTTAGCTCGCGTCTGGTAGATGGCGTTTGTTCCAAAAGCCATTTTTGTGTTAAGACTGTAGATGAGTCTAATGTATGAAAATCAGATAATTCATTGGTTTCTTCCAATTTTTCTTCCTCTTTGGATTTCACCTTTGGTTTATCACGTTTTAAACCAATAGGCTGTGTTTGAGACTCTTCATCGCTAGTATCCGATGAGCACCGAATATTTTCCTTTTTCTCTTGTTTGTTGTGGAGAGTTTGTAGCCAAGACTGGGCTAAATACTCCTTCCACTCCTCCCAACCTCTATGTTCGTGATAAATGTCATACAATTATTTGTAATTTGTCTTATAATTTGTCTTATTTTTGCTTGTTCGGTCATATTTTTCTTTTTGTTCTGTTTTCGCATCCTCCAGATTGTCTTTAACTTGTTCCATAGCTTTTTTTTATCATTTTGTATTTCATCTAAGCAAATTCTGGGATCTCTTAGATGTTGTACAAAAAATGGCGTTTCTTTTAAGGAACGTGAAAAAGCCGTATTTATTGCAAAGACTACAAATGGTAAATGTTCATCCCAATTTTCATTTTCCTCTCTTGCATGTATCCCCAGCATGTAAGCTAATTCCCTATGTTTGCGGTCAACCTTTCCATTAGCTGCTGCCATATAAGACGATGTAAACCATCGTTTCACATCCAGATATTCCGTACTTTCGTCTAATAATTTGCCTCTAAAACATGGCCCATTGTCGCTAAGTAAAATTATAGGAAAAATTCCGTGTTCCAGAAAGAGGCGGTTGACTAAAACTTTCGCAATGGTTTTTGTCTTTTCGTCCTTAATTGGAAAAGCGTATAAATACTGAGTTAAAATGGTCAACTACTGTTAGTAAACACCTGTTTCCTTTCCTGGAAACTGGTAAACTTCCTCCTGTTCCTCAAATGTCTATCGACATTAATTCTCCTACCCCTGAGGGGGTGGGGTAGAGACCTAATTCGGCCCTAGGGGTCTTTGGTGGCGACTTTTGTTTGGCACACTCTTGGCAGCTTTGTATAAAAGCTTTTACTTTTGAATACATTATTGGAAAATAAAAATTTCCTTTTAGCCTTCTTATAGTTTTCGCTTCTCCCATTTGACAGCCAATCGTTGCATGTGCCATCTGTAAAATTTCTCCTTCCAGTGATTTTTGAATTACTGGAATAATTTTTAAGTCATTTTTTCTATATTCTTGCGATGGTCTGTAATATCTTACCAAAAGATTTTTACTTTCATCAAGATCAAAATTATCTAAGTCCTTTAAAAAATGTTTGAAGTGCTCTGGCAGTTCCGTTCCTTTTGATAAAAAGGATTTCATCGCTGAAAAAAAATCATCTTTATCTTGATGATTCGAAATATTTTCATTATATAGTATTTCTACCCCTTCCAGTTCGCTCTGGATGGTTGTAATCAAATTTCCTTCCGTATCAGGATTTCGTGATAAATAGTCTGGTAAAATGTTTGTACGGCCCTTTATATATATTGGGGTATATGAACATGTTTGCAGACGTAGTATCCACCGTGTCAGTCGTGCTGAAGTATTTTGCATCTACTAACTACTACTAACAACTCATCGCAGCACCAAGCCGCCTGAGGCCAACACAGCTACGCACGCTCCTCCTCCACCCCAATCTATTCAAAGCCTCCCTTTTTACACCCGCCCACGAAGTTCCCATTTCCTTTAAATCTTTCTTTATGACGTCCTCCCACCCCAGACGGGGACGACATACTTTCCGTTTAGCCCTAGATGGTTGGCCGAAAAGAACAATCTTCGGCAATCTGTCATCCTTCATCCGCACAACATGCCCTAACCACCTCAACCTTTCTTTCATTATAGACCTAGAAAGCGGTATTGAACCACATTTTTCGTATAGCCTATTGTTTGAAATACGGTAAGTCAGCCGGGTACCCAGAACAATCCTTAAGCAATTTCTCTGGAAAACATCTAGCAAATCTTCATCCGCTTTTTGGAGCGTCCATGCTTCAGAGCCATATTTGACCACTGTCATCACTGTAGCTTCTAAGATTCTAATCTTGGTTTGCAGTCTTATCTTCCTATTCTTCCAGACTTTTTTTAACTGTTAAAAAACACCCTGAGCCTTGGCTATTCTATTTTTAACATCTTCACTGCTCCTACCATCTTTACTAATAATACTGCCAAGGTAAGTGAAGCTGCCCACCTGATCAATCTTTTCATTACCCACTTTTCATCTTCACTTATTCCTAGCCTTAGTGACTTAGTCTTCCTAACATTAATTTTCAAACCAATACTAGCACCCTGAACTCGCAAAACCTCTAAAACTTCATTCATTTTGCTCACACTTTCATCTAGGATGCTTAAATCATCAGCATAATCCAAGTCCATGAGACTTTTTCCTCCCCATTTGATTCCGTGGTCTCCCATTGCCTTTCCTGTGCTCCTTAAAACAAAGTCCATCAAAATAATCCATATAAAGGGGGATAGAACACAACCCTGCTTAACTCCTGATTTAATACAAAACCAGCTGCTAACCTCATTTCCTACCTTAACCGCAGCAGTGTTATTCTTGTACATAGCACTAATCACTTTAATGTGTTTGTCTGGTATACCATACAAGGATAAAACCTTTACTAAAGCTCCTCTATCAACAGAATCGAACGCTTGCTCATAATCTATAAAACTGAGGACCAAAGGTGTTTGAAAACTTAGGCACTTCTCAATTATTAACCTAAGAGTGAAAATTTGGTCAACACATCCTCTACCTTTTCTAAAACCGTACGGCTCTTCTCTTAAAACTTTGTCTACGGCATCTCTCAGTCTAAAAAGTATCATATTACTAAGCAATTTGCTACCTACAGAGACCAGACTGATGCCTCGATAATTACCACACTCACTTTTATCACCTTTCTTATAAAGTGGCTTAATTAATGTTTTCCTAAAATCGTTAGGTACTTCCCCTTTTTCAAAAATCATATTCATAATCTTCAATAACTTATTTCTAACCTCAGAGCCACCATATTTAAGAAACTCATTTACTACCCTATCAGCACCTGAAGCCTTATTATTCTTTAATCCTTTTAGTACTGTTGCTATTTCCTCCTCACAAAACAAATCTTCCTTCACATCCAAGGTATCACAAACTTTTTCGTTTTCCTCTATATTTTTTCCTGCAACTCTATCTCGGTTAAGCAAGTTCTCAAAATGTTCGGCCCATCTCGCTTTAGCTTTTTCCTTATCGCTAATTGCCACCCCATTCCTATCTTTAACTGGGACAAGTCCGGATTAACTACTACGTCTCAATTTGTTAACGTGCCAGTACAATATTTTACTATTATGCCGTCTAGCTGCATCTTCTAAATCCTCGGCAATTTTATCCATGGCCTCCACTTCACACCTCCTTAGTTCATATTTCAATGCTTTCTCCACTTTCTTTACATTTCTTTTGTTTTCATGCGATCTATCACTCAGATAATTCTTGTACAAGTCCTTTCTCCTTTCTATTAAACATAAAGCTTTTTCACTAATATTCTTAGCTGCAGTTCTAGCTTTCTTCCCTAATACACCTTTAGCAACTTCACAAATTATTTTTCTAAAATTATTCCAACCATCTTCCACATTATCAAATTTTAAACTCTCAAGTTTAGTATTCAACTGTTCCTGGAAAGTTTCTCTCAAATTCTCATCCTGGAGTCTACTAACATCATAACTTCCCGGGAGGTAATTACCCTTCCGATATTTCAGCTTTAAATTAACCCTTGACACTACTAGATGGTGATCTTTACTTTTAACATCAATAACAGCACTCCTATATACCCTAGTATCTTGTATTGATCCTGCCAGTCTTCGGTTTACTATAACATAATCAATAAGGTTTGCTGTCTTACCATCACGTGAATACCATGTTAGCTTATGAGCCATTTTATGACCAAACACCGTATTGGTTATAACTAGATTGTTATACCTACAAAATTGCAAAAGTCTGTATCCATTACTGTTTTCTTTTCCTACACCAAGTTTACCTAAGCTGGGATACCATCTATCCTTATTTCTACCAACCCGGGCGTTAAAATCTCCCAGTAATAACATCATATTTCTACCTGGGACCTTGTCTATTTGCTCCTGTAACTGTAAGTAAAATTCATCTGAGTCACTAGTATCTCCATCAGTCGGTTCTACAGGGGCGTATACTACTATAACTGATACCCTGAACTTTCTAGTCATAAAATGAGCAATTAGTATTCTATTATTAATACCTTCCCAGCCTAAACAAGACTTAGCAGCTTCCTTATTCATCATGAGCCCTACTCCCTGTCTATGTACCCCATCCTTCCTGCCTGAGTAAACAAATTCTATATCACCTAATTTCATGCTTCCTACCCCTGGGATATGAGTTTCTGAAACTCCTAATAAATCCAGTTCGAATCGTCTGAATTCGTCAGTCAAAATGTCGATACGATAGTCATTTTTTAATGTCGTAACATTCCAGGTCCCAATTTTTATGTTCTTTAAATCATTGAAATTTTTTTCGCCTCAGGAAAAGCAATGATCCCGGATACCAGTGCAGGACGGGGATCACATATCTTCTCAAGTCTACACCGAAGTGCTTAAGCCGGCTTAGAACCGGACAGCAAGAAGTCCCTGGGACCTCCATGAATGGAGGCTTTGTGCAATCCTGGGCCCATCTTGGTCACAACATGGCTTTCAGCACTTGGCGATGCTCTTCTATCAACAAGAGTCGAAATCCTGCACAGACAATCTCAAGCCTATTACCTCCGACTCATTATATATTCATGCCTACAAATATTATGCTACTACGGGGAGGCAACCCGTAATAGATAAATTAGCTAGGAAGAGGTTTTTCAGCCCAAAGACGCCCATCAAGACATACCAATCCCAGAAGAATTGTCCATTAGTCAGAATCCCGTGCGAATGCTGTGTCGTTTACTAGGCTATAATTTCCTCGAGGGGTGCCACTCCTCAAGTGGGAATAGAGTTGACCGCAAGGTCCCCAGTCTTGCAGGTACCCCGAAAAGGTCGAGGCAGCCCTTTGCAGAGGCCGTTGTCCATAGATCTGGATCTTACGCCCTGCCACAGTTGTCCTCCTATAGAGGATCCTCCCGCGATGGTGTTCTGCATCACCATGCAATTTAACCCATTGCTGGGAGAAGGTTTGCAACTCATGGAACTTGTGGACAAACCAGTGGGCCCTTTTGAGTGTACATTTGAGGGGCCTTCTTCCTCCTCCGCCTGTATTTATGACCCCGGGCAAGGGTGCCCCAGATTCTATTATGGACCCCCAGGGACAAGGTCCCCCCTTGGTCCGTGCCTCCTATGGAGGTACCCTACATATCTGTAGAGTGTTCCCCTATCGCAACCTGGGGACACGCTGAATGGCCAGATAAACGGATCACTTTTGTTTTGCAAAGGCCATAACTCAGTGACATATTTAACCTACTACTTATAAATATACATAACTCACTGACTAGGCCTATATAAGTTATATACAGAAATATATAACTCAGTGACATACTTAACCTACTACTTATAAATATGTGTAACTCACTGACTAGGCCTATATAAGTTATATACAGAAATATATAACTGAGTGACATATTTAGCCTACTACTTATAAATATGTGTAACTCACTGACTAGTCCTGTATAAGTTATATACAGAAATATATAACTCAGTGACATATTTAGCCTACTACTTAAAATATGTGTAACTCACTGACTGGGCCTATATAAGTTATATACAGAAATATATAACTCAGTGACATATTTAGCCTACTACTTATAAATATGTGTAACTCACTGACTAGGCCTATCTAAGTTATATACAGAAATATATAACTGAGTGACATATTTAGCCTACTACTTATAAATATGTGTAACTCACTGACTAGGCCTATATAAGTTATATACAGAAATATAATCATTAAAGATTGAATTGCCAATTTTCCCTTTTCTGTTAATTTTATGGTCACTACTACCAAAAACCGAATAGCTGCATATGGAGGCCTTTTTCATTGAAGATTGAATTGCCGATTTTTCCTTTTCTGTAAATTTTATGGCCACTATTACCAAAAACTGAATAGCTGCAAATGGAGGCCTTTTTCGTTAAAGATTGAATTGCCAATTTTCCCTTTTCTGTTAATTTTATGGCCACTACTACCAAAATATAGATTAAGGGCAGCAATTTTCTGGAAAGAGTGGATATTGAAGCATATATGCCCTCAAAAAATTAATAATTTGTTCCTTTCGACTGCATGTCAACTACATTTCAATTTAAGCTAGGAAATGTTATTTGTCTTGAGTAAATTTTAAAAAACAGGAAAAACAAGCAAATACTTCTAAACTGTAGAACATATAATGAGTGGTTTCTTTGCATTTATACTTTTGGGAGGTGGTGTTTGCCCCCCCCCCCAAAAAAAAAGAAGCCAAAGGTATTTAAAACATTCTCTTATAGTTTCAGCATAGCCTGCCTTACTTTGTGTCTTTATCTAAGCTGTACCCCTTCAAATACCCCTCACCCCACCCCAGGAAAAAAAATCTGCAAAAAAGAAAAATATATTCTGCACAGACTTTTGTTATTCAATTGAACATACCAACACACAGCAACCCTCCCCCCCAAAAAAAAAATATTGACCCAAAGGTTTATTCTCTTAAAAAAAAAAAATCACACTGGTTTCCTGAGTGTACTGAGTAGCTGTCCAAAAGTAAAAAAGGCATATATACACTTCATTGTTCAGAGAAAATTGTCTTCAAGTTTCTCCAGTTTTGCAGGACTTTTCCAACCATTGCACCACACTAGACATAGGATTGAAGTAAAAAGTTGTTAGGATTGGTTTTAGACAGTATTCTTTCCATTATGCAATTAAAATACATGCTAAATGTTTAATGACATTTTACATTTACTGACACTGCTAAAAGCCAATTTTTAAACTTTGGCAAATGGGGAAAATTCTGCAGATACATGTTTTTGCCAGGAAAATGTTTGCAGAGATTTTATTAGGGCATTCTTACACATAAAAAGAGTAGCAACAACAAAGTATTTGGTTTTTTTAATTGTGAAAACGTGTTTTGGAAAAACTATTCAAGTGTGATAGCTGAAAAATTAAGCAGAGGCCTTGGGGAGATGCAAAGAATTATAAATCTAGTCCCAAAAAAGATTCAAAGTGATTTATTTTTCTATATTTTGTCCATATATTAGCTACAAATGCTCTATATGGGCAAGTAATTTTATAACATGTTGCAAAAGAGTACACAAACTTCAGAATAGAACTGTAAATTATTATTAGAATTTTATGATTCTGATGAAGTTCCTCCACATGAGCAGCTTAAAAAGAATAAATTTATGAATGTATCCCAAATTGAGATTACCAAGTTGCAATTTTCTTGTAGAAATATTTGAATCAGCTGCTCACCCCTGATTTTGAAAATCTTTTTACTTTTAATGGAAACCATCATGATCATAACCCAAGAAAAGCTGATAACTTAACACATGAGTTTAAGAGTACCACTTAGGCATCTTTTGTGATTTGCCATTGTGGTCCCCATGTTTGGAATATATTGCCCAAGCGTGTGAAATATGCACCTAGTCTTCTAGGTTTCAGGTCAAAGACAAAGAAGTTTCTTTTATCTGGTGAGTAAATTTGATATGAAGTCTGCTCCAGTTTGTCATTCTATTCATGGTATTTCCCCAATTTTCTTTGCTGTTAATTTTTTTGTTGGTACTGTTCTACTAGCTACAAGTGAAGTGAAGTTTGGTTAATGCTAATGCTATAAAACAAAATATGATGAAAATATAATAGTTTAGAAGCAAATTTGGGCTATATATTTGGACATTAGGAGGGTGGGGGGTAAAGCATAGCATATATTAAAAACATAACCTAACATAGGTACCGTTTTCCCCCTAAACCCAAAAATCTAAAGTCTAAATATTGTAAACACAGTAACAAACCACTGTTTGCAATCAAATTCTCCATTGAAACCTGGTTTACTGGTTTCTTTTATCAACTATCTTGTGCGTATGTAGCCAAATTAATGATCTTTGGTCTACGCGTAAAATGAATTTTTTTCCAAGTAAAAATTGTCGAAAATATTCTGTAAAAACGACAACTGCTAAGCATTCCCTTTCAACTGTCGAATATTTTCTTTCTGCCTCCGATATTGACCTGCTGGCGTATTGGACTATTGATTCTACTGCTTCCGAATTTATGTTTAATAATATGGCTCCAATACCGTACCCCTAAGCATCTGTTTGTAAACAGAAGTCTTGTGACAAATCTGGTAGTTTAAGTATTGGTGCCTGTAATAATTGCCTTTTAATTTCATCCAGTGCTTGTTTTGCGTCTTTAGGAGGCTGTAAATTTTCTATGACTGTAAATTTTTCTGGATTTGGTTAAATAGTACCTTGGTTTATCAGGTGTCCAAGAAAAACTAGTTTTGGCACTTCTATTTTTAAATTTTCTGGTTTTAACTGTAAGCCGGCTTTTTCAAATTTTTCCAGTATTTTACTCCAGTATAAGTCCGACCAAGTGGTCTTCCAGGTTTTCATTAAACAAAATTACATCATCTAAATAAGCTAAGGTATCTTTTTTCCTTCCTGGTTCGTTATCTTTTAACACCAAATTCATTAGTCGACTAAAACAATTTGGACTAAATGATAGGCCGAAAGGCATACGTTCAAATGTGAAAGTTCTTCCATCGTCTAAGATTACTGTAGCGTTATGCTTTGTTTCTGCATCTAAAGCGATTTGCCAATATCCGGCTATTAAGTCAAAACTAGTGTAGTATTTTGTACCTCCTAGCGAATCTAAAATCGTATCAATTCTTGGTAACTTCATCACGTCTTTTACCGTGACGGCATTTAGCGCTCTAAAATCTATACATAATCTCCAGGTGTTATCTTTTTTCCACTATCACTAGTGGAAAACACCAATCGCTAACACTTTCTTTAATTATTCTCTGATCTTCCATTTCCTTTATTTGGCTTTCTAGCCATGGTTTTAAATGATAAGGTGTTTTATACGGTGACTTTTTGATTGGAGGGCCCTCTGTTGATATTTTGTGCGTGATTAAGTGAGTTAATCCGTAATCCGCTTTATGTCTTGCAAAAGTCCATTTAAAATCCCAAAGAATATTTTCCACCCGGGTTTTTACGTTTTCCGGTAAATGTTTTAAATCAAATTTTTGCAAAAAATCCGTTTTCGACATTCCATACTTTTCTTGTGGTTGCGGTTTTAATGAGGGTAATTGTTTGTGGCTAGTGAAATTTACGCTTAATTCTGGACTGTTTAGAGATTTTATTTCTGAATTTGAAATCCTTTCCACTGACCCAAGTTATATTTGGTTCAGTTTTACTTTATTATTACTTAGATTTGATAGTTTTAAGTATGTGATACCATTTTCAATTTTAATAACTTGATTTTCCACGAAAAGCGTGGGCTATTCTTCGAGGTTGTGTCCTCCTATCATGGCGTCCATTGCTCTAACATTTCCTTCTTTTGTATTTAATGGTGCTAGAACTTGAGCTGTTGTTCCCCCTTCTATTGTGATTTTACCGCTTATTTTCAGGTTATAATTCGAATCGTCACTCTCTTTATCTGTTGTTACGCAAATTTTTTCTATTAGTTTTATTTGCCGGGCTTATGGTTATTGTATCGGTTATGGGTTCCCATACGATCCCATACTTTCTGATAGCATCTACTTCTAGAATACAAGGGAATGGTAGCTGCTTGCATATTATCACTGTTACTTGTTAATTCTTTATCCCCTGTGCTAAATTTTAATGGACATTCCCCAAAATTGTCAGTCTGTGCCCTGTCACTGATGTCAGAGTATTCTGGCATCTGCTTACGCGTTTTTTGACACTAGGAGGAAACCTCTTAAAAAAAATCCTCTCGAATTAATGATTTAGATGCACCCGTATCTAGTAAACATGGTAAATTTTGAAAAAACTCAATTTTAAAACAACGCAAAATCGGTAGACTATTACTATTTGCATTTGTATCACAACATTCTAAACTGTATAAGGGTCTTTGTAAGGAAACAGCTCTGTCGACCCTTACACGCTGGTTTCTCCGTTTAAATGCCCACTGTTTGGCCAAAAGTTTCTGGGGTTATCCCAGTTTTCTTCAATGTTGCTACTTTGACCCTGGGTATTGTTAACCGTTTGCCTTCTGGGCCTAAATTCAGAAATATTACTAGGTGTTTGCCAAGTATTCTTTTTTCCCTGCCTTCCTAAATTCTGCCCCTCTGCGTTCTGAACTGGTATCTTGTCTTGTACGTCTGGCCTTCTTTGGGTATTCTATGCCAGCAATCTGCCACATAGTGATTTGGTTTACCACAATAATAGCAATTGAATCTTTTCCTATATTGCTTGGTGATTTGCCCTTCCTCATGGGGTTTATACCTATTTCTATATATTCTTGACCTGTCACCATTTGCTCCATAATTTTCCTTGGGAGGAGGAGGTGGGTGTCCATAATACTTGGTATTCCAAGTCATTAAGGATCTAATACCGTGGGATTGGTCGTCAAATGGGGAGGGGTCAGTCCATGGTGGGAGAGTTTGGCCTTCTTCGTGCCCTTTTGGTTCACAATTTGGCTCCTCAAAGTTCCCCCTCTTCTGTCCCTTTTCATATTTTATACTTTCTTGGGATCCTGTGTTATTTATTGACATCTGATCAAACTTTTTCATAGCCTCGTCAATTTTTACCTCTGTTTTGACTAGTATTATAGCCTGCTCTGAATTTTCAGGTTTCCGTGATAATATTAGTCTTAATAACTTGTTTGGTAACCCTTAGGTAAAAGTATGTAGTTGTACTTTCTGTACTGTTTCGTCATTTACGCTTTTCTCTAACTGTAAGCATACAGATCTACAAATTTTGTCGGCATATTCCCTGATACTAGTTGAGGTATTGAATGTCACTACCTTCGTTCTTAGCCTCTTGGAGATGCTTGTCTCTATGAATCTCGTTTTAAAAGATTCAATTAGAGTACTGATGTCCTTGGGCTATTTTTCCTTAATTACCTCAAAATGTTTAAGGGCGCTTCCCTTTAATCTGGATGCAACGCATTGCTCTTTAACCTTATCCTCAAACGATTCAGTTAGTTCGTCGAAAATCTTTAATTTTTCGATAAACTCATCTACATCTGAAATTCCCGCGTATTCCGGTATAATTTTTGCAATTTCAAGTACTGTTGATAGGGAAGTCATTTTTTTCTCTGGTAAAGCCATTTTATTTCAATCTAATATTTTTATCTAGCCCTCTCGACCCAGTTTATCTTCAATGCCAGCAGTTGTGGTAAGGTGTATTTATGGTATTTAAGTGGTGTAGTCGTAGATGCCTTTATTCTCCCTTTATAGTGGAGGTAAACTATGGCCCTAAGGTAACTAAATTTTGGTAGCGTGCCTTAGGCTATGACCGAACTAATGAGGCGTACCAGCTGGGTATGTTCGAGGGGCTAAAGGTAGATTGTAGAGAGGTTGGCTATAACACAATTATTTTATTCAATTAACGTATAATAATACCAGATATATATTTTCTACTGGGACTGGCTGTCCCAAGTAGACCACAAGTCTCGGAAAACTACAATGATATATAATAGGACACTTAGACACTTACAATGATCCGACAAAATTCCAAGGTATATATAAAACAACGGACCAGAGGTCAGTCCGGCATAAAGTTAGTATCAGTCCGCCCCTTCCCATAAAATGTATCTTTTATACATGTTTATCAACCACATCTTCCTGGACCCAACCCACGCAATAGCTAGGAAGTGGTGAGTTCTCAATTTCCGGTTAAGCAGAAACTTGGCAGGATATGTTCCTTATCTTAATAAAAAAGTGGTATTTCGAAACTTTGTATTTGCGTTTTAATATATTTTTACTAAATTCCAAATTGACTTAATTAGAAAGGCTTTACCACAATGCTTGTGCTTAATTCCCTGCTTGTGCCTATATCATGCTTGCGCTTACTTAATGCTTGTGCTGTGCTTAGATGTTGCTTTATTTTGTAGGTAGCCTGGGTCAATAAACCTTTATGCTCTAGAAGTACTACAGGATCTGTCTAAACTTTTGAGGAAAACAAACCAGAGATTTGTTCAAAACAAATCCAAGATAAAACAAAAGAAGCCCCCTTCTTAAGCTACTGATTTTTCAATTTAGGCAACCTTGATAAGTTTGGAATGTTACCTCCTTTAGAGACTGTTTTCAGTTCAGAAATTTATTGTATGCTATAGTTCATAGGTGTTGGTATTTTTCAGTCCTAGTTTTCCAGTTCCAGTTCTGGTAGAAATCTACCAGAAGATCCCTCTATAACATAGGTTCAAATTCCTAGGAGACTATTTCAGGTCTATGTTTCCCCTCGTCAGAGGCAATGCTATAGCGTGGCAACTCATTTTAATTGGAAATCGGAAGTTCTAGTGCCTTTTTTTAAGAGTCAAAACGGATTGGAGGGCAACTAGCCCCTCCCACGCACTTTTTCCCCAAATGCATCCGATAAAAATGTTATTTATCTGGTTTTGTTTAGTTCAAAGTGCCACTAGGCTATCATAGTGCTCCCTGATCTTTGCCAAACTGGTTAAATTTAATTTTTTTTTCTCCTACAAGAAAATGATACAGGAGTTAAATAATATTTAAATCCGAGTCCTTAGACCACTTATTTGAAAAGAATGAACATTCATATTTTGAGAAATGATCTGAGATATAAAATAGGAGGCTAGGATCCTCATACATTAGGTGTAAGTGAATAAAATTCTTTCAGTATTTTTTCATCTCAAGATAAACTGATGTGTGCTGGAAATAGACATTCTCAAATATATTTATACATTATCTTTTTAAATTTTTTATGAAAACAAACAAATCCAGAACACTTTTTAAAAACAAATCCAAGATGAAAAAAAATGCCCCCTTCTTAGGCTCCCTCATTTTTTCAATTGGGGAAATCTTCATAAGTTTGCAATGTTAGCTTCTTTAGAGACTGTTTTCAGTTCAGGTTTTTTTGTGTGCTATAGTTCATAGGTGGGGTCTTTTTCCGGTCCTGTTAGAAATCTATCCTAAGATCTCTGTGCCACATAGGTTAAAATTCTAAGGAAACCGCATTTTCATGTCACTGTTTTCTCTTGTTTATTTAAGATTGGAACAGGGCCTTAAATTTTATTGTTTACAAAGATTCCTTGCAATGTTCAATTTTTTTTTCCTTTGTTGTATTTTTAAAAGCTTTTTATTTTCACACCCTTGAACATGCTAAAAGATGGATTTGGCTAAATTATCTTAATTATTTTTTAGTGGCAGATATGCCCTGGCAAATTTGCTCTGGCATAGACAGTCACGTGAAGTATTTCTCTGGAATAACTAGGCTATCTTCATCCAAAGTAACTAATTCAAAAAATATATTTATATAATATAAACTGCTTATGTATCAAAATGTTTCTGTATTCTGCTGAACAGGATGAAGTAAAGTCTATCAAAAGTAACCTCAACTGTCTCATGATGTTTGACAGATCATCTATCAGTCCATGAAATACATAATTTGGATGTAAGATTAAGTTTTTCCCTTCTCTTTATGTTTATCCTTTGATAACATTAATTTTGATTTGGATTTTTTTTTTTCAGCAAGTCAAAGATGAATTTGCTGTAGCTTTTGACATTGACAAAGTGAGGAACAATAGTTGTAGTCAATTTGAATATGATGGAGAATATTTGTGTCATGGCAGTGAAAAAGTAAGCACTTGTTAACTTTTATGGCTTTTTAGCTTTTTTGTAAAGCACGTGACTGATCACAGCTTTTTATTTTGGTCTTTCTCCATTTTGCTTACTGGTAGTTCTCTTAGTATCTTTAGATCTGCAACAAGAATAGTTAAGGATCCTTTTTTTAGATTGGCAATTCAAGGGTGGGACTAAAACAAGGGCTAGTTTCTCAAATATTTTTTTTCTCAAATTTAGTTGTTTTTGTTGTCTTCTTTGTAAAAAGAATTTTATTCTACTTACTAATAAAGAAGAAATTCTACTTTTTTTCAAAACAGTTGTTGAGTGAACAGGTATTTATTTGTAGCTTTAAATAATCAAGATTGCTGCAGTATATGATTCCAGTAGGTTTTCCCTGTAGGCAAAGCCCATATAATATGAACAGTCTCAGTTGCCCACTTGTCTGCAAGTCCTGTGGACAGAGTGAATTTTGAATCATGTTTTGTTCTCCAATATCCTTAAAATGGGTCACAGAACTGAGAGACTATTATAATTACCCTTACTTCATTTGTATCCGTCTCAGTTCTAACCTAGGATGATAGACTATTGTGAAGAATTGAAACTAGTCATTATTATACAACTCTGAAAAATTTATGTCAGCTTTGTCTCTCACAGAGACTATCTGTTTTGGCTCTCCTCTAATCAGGCTCTCAAGTCTTTGATCACTTTGACCAAGTTTTCACTGCCAACCACTACCTTTGACCAATTCACTATCTGCACTATTTGCAACCTAGTAGGGAACAAATAACAGCCCATAACAACCTAAAATTAATAAACGATTTTTAAAGAAAACTGGCAAGTTAGAAAAAATTGCCGTTTATGCTGATTCAGGATTGGTAATTATTAGGCTATCTAAATTAGTCTTAATAGTAAAATGTGACTTTGAAAACAGTTTAAACGAAATTCAAACATCAGCCTGAAAGGCCCTAAACATGACGTCGGATTAAAACGAATAGTACACCTTAAGAATTGCAATGGTTCAAAACCCACAGTCCCCTGGATTGAACAACAAGGAAAATCCTTTTCTTCATGGGTAGTACTAATGTGTGATCTTTTGTATCGTTTTTTGTTGCTTCTTCACTACTGGTGGGGTACTGGAACATCATAGAGAGCTGTTAAATTGCTCATTTGAAAGGAAATTGCTATATCTAGGGCTTTTGTAAGTAACAAAACAAAATATTTAAAATAAAATCAGTTTTTGAACAAAAATTGCACCTTCTAATATAAGATGATGAATAACATCATAATTGCTGATTACAACCACAATTGACGTTATAGTGAAACTATATGATGATGTCTGTTGCAGCTGGGTTTGTTGTATACTATATCCAGAAAAAAAAAGCCGAAGACTTTTTCCTTTGTGATATATATTCATAGTTGCATCATAGTAATGGATTTTGGCCCACAGTAATTGCTCGTGGCCCGTTGTAACCAAAAATTAGAAAACGTTTTCTAATAAAAAAATATAAAAATTAGAAAAATTAAAAAAAAGAAACTGGCAAGTGAGGAAAAATTGTCATTTCTAGCTGATTTATACATAGTAATTATTATCTAAATCAGTCTGAATAGTAAAATTTTATTTTGAGAACAAATTTAAGGGTATTTCGAAAAACAGCCTGGAGCCGCTAAAAATGGCTATGGGTCAAAATAAGTGTTGTGGTCTTGCCTAAAAAAAGTTTAAATTCCTATGCTTGAACATGTATGTTAGAATCCTGAATGGGATTGAAATACTTGTCATAGGTATTGCACCGCTGCCTTAGTAAAGTACAAAGTGGACACCATGCAGATTTTTCCAATATACTTCACTTGTAAGTCTTAGAAACTTTGGAAGGGCCCTATTTGATTGGAAATTGAAGTTAGAAGTGACTAGCAACTGCTGAAGCTGCTACAGCTTGCGAATTTGACTTCTTGCAAATGCGACTTCTTGTAATTATGACTATTTGTGACTGCACCTGCTACTACTTTCCGTTGCAACAATGGCTAAATGTAACTTTAACTACTCGCGGCAGAAACTACTAATGACTTCCACTATTTACGTCTCTGCTACTATTTACGACTTGGATAAATTTTTACTGTGACTACCATTACCTGCAACTACGACTGCTACTAATTCCATTGAGACAGTAACTACTGATGACTGTGATTGTAGCTTATTGTGACTGAGACTGCGACTACCTACGACTATAACATCTTACGACTGTGACTACTTGCGACTACGAGTAATGCAACGTGTAACTGAGGCTATTGCCATTACTCCTACTGTTACTATGCCCAAATATATTGAACTAAGTCGGAGGAATTTAAGTGAATCCAGGTTGTCGAAATGTTGTAGATGCAATTACACAGGAATGTAATAGAGCTTTAAGTTGAAACTTTCAGGGAAAGTTCAGTGGGATGGATTTACAGTTAAATTAAACGAAATTATTACGCATCCAGATTGTCAAAAGGAGTTGATTTTCTGGATGATAATATTTTTCTCTTTTTTTTTGTTGATTTTACAATAAATAAAACACCGAACTGTATGCCATTCATCAAATAGTTTGTGCTAATGAACTGTAGGCAAATAGTTTTAAGTGGATAGCCACTCCCAGTCTTAATTTTGTAAATTTTGTATTTCTTTTTGTTTGCTATGAAACGTGTGGCTGTTACATGTTTTAGTACAAGTGAAAACTGTATCTTCATTTTTCTCTCTACTTAAAACATGATGTCTACATTTGAATATTTTTATTAATATTTATAATGTTAGTATTTATAATGATATTTGTTAATATTCTTGTTTAAATTTTTTTAGTCTCTTTTTTTATTCTTCTTCTTCTCAAAAAACGCACCTTGAATCCTAAACGGGCTTCGTTTGGCTTCTGACTACACATTTTCACAAAATTTATACAATTAAAATTGAAAAAAAATACATAATATAACATTCACATACAATTCAATACATAATATAAGATCTGGTTGACTTGTGGAGAGTACATGTACTCGAGCTGCCTTTTCCCCGCAGTTTACGGCCTAAAGGCCGGCTGGTACCGATACATCTCTTCCTACTCTTCCATTCTTATTTTGCCCCTCTTATTTTTAAAGCTAACAGGCTTATTCAAACCTTTATGCAAGTGCGTTGGGCTCTTCAAGTTGTTTAAATTGAAATTCCATGTATCTTCTTTTAATCTATTTAACGTAAAACGGAGTTGTGCGTATACTAAACCCCTTGAAGTGTTTTTCATCGAAAGGAAGGGGATAGACCCTCAAAAGAATGTGTATTTATGCACAGCTGATAGGATATCCATTCACCTTTTTATGTGTATGAATGAATAAGTGCTTATGGTTGAATTTGATAATCCATTTGATAAACGGCTTTTGAGGTGAAAGGAAAACTTTTATTCTGTTTTTTATGGGTGTATTTGCCCCTTCTGTATCTATGTTATAACTTGGTAGTTTTGGGAATGTGATTTTTGATTATTTTTTTCATCTTAGCAATTAAATTGACATCACTAATGACTGGACTAACATTACTAAAAGATGTGTGATTACGTGTTTGACATTCAAGTCCATCCCAACTCTAAAAATTTGTCCATATTTTCCTATGTAATTTTTCTTTTCTTTTTTAGCTCATTGAGAATCGGATTTTGGAAAGGACAGAGAGAATGCCAAACGTAAGCTTAAATTTTTCAGGTTAGTCTTTCATTGTTTAGATAGAGAATAAAGGAAAGCAATAAATATTGTTTTTTAATCCCTTCTTTTTTGTTTATTTATTTTCTTTAGAGTATAAGGAATAAGAGTAATACCTTTTGCTTAAACCTAATAATTTCTTTTATTAAACCTGATCTTTCAATTGAATTTTTTTTAAATTGAAACGATCTTTTACTTAAACCTTCTCCCTTTCGCTACCTGTAGGAATACTGCAGGTTTCAAAGCAATCAAAATAACAAATAAATAAAAAAAAAAAATCAAATTTTCAGTAATAATGCAATGCCCTATTCGGCCTGAGGCAGTTACGTTAAGTATTATGATTTATAGATCATATTTGTTAATAATTATAAAAATAATATGCCCTATGTGGCCTTAGAGGGATATTTTTATTGAAAAAATAAATCAGAATTATGTAGTAATTTAGTGTCACTAGATAATTGATAGTCTACTTTATCAAATATTGACACGTCTAATGCTTACGACGTCAAAATACTGCCGCAATTTTAACTGTGAAGACACAAACCAGTTTCAATACCTTACTAGTTCCAATATTCAATACTAGTTCAGTATCATATTCAATGCTAGTACCCCTTTACAGGTACTCTTGCATTCTTTAAACACCATGTTCTAGATATCATCCAACTAATGGTAAGTATTATTGCATCCTCTCCTAAATACATAATTGTGTATCTTTCATCTCTTTCTTTCATATATTTTTGTTTTTGTATTTTTTTTTTTTTTTTGTTTGGTTTTTGTCTTGATGAGGACGGCCCTTGGACATAGGGCCGAAATATTCGTTCAAATTATCTCCACTGTCTTGCAAAAAGATTTCCCTATTGTTCTTCGTACTTTTGTTGTTTGCATAATTCTTAAATTAGTCATTATCGAATATTCAAGATATTCTTGACGGGAGCGCTATGAAATAATTTTATTATGATTTGCTTGCTCAAAGTATTGCTTACTGAATCACTAATGACAGTAATTGGTCTTAGAGTTCATGATAAACAGAGCTACTTGAAATCAAAACTATTCTGTTGCAGCAGCAAAAGTGTTAATACCTCGATGGTAATTCATTTTCTTTTATACGCCCGTTTCAGGATCATAGGCCTCTGCCATTTTGCCAAATATAGGTCTAAAGGAATATTTTTTAGTGAAATAAATTGTGTGCTGGATTGTTTCCCAAATTTCATCTCTGCTGTGCTGTGAGATTGTTAGATAGGAAGAATGCTTGGAATAAATGTTCAGATTTTTTAGATTAATCCAAACAAGGTATTGAAAAAGTTTTTCAAAGAAACATTAAGAGCCATATTAAAGTTTTGAAGAGTGTACATAGTGTCTGATAATGATACAAACTTGAAACAAACATAAGCTATTATCAATGAATAAATAGAGCCCGGAAAGACCAAATCTTGCTCTGCCATAGTTTCTTCATAATCAGGTGCTTTTTTTAATCCTTTTAGTATTGTCGCTAATTCATCCACACAAAATAAATGTTCATTAACATTTAAAGTCTCACAAACTTTTTCGTCAGTCACATCCATGACCTCTACTTCAAACGTCCTTACTTGTATTTTAATGCTTTCCACTTTCCTTAAATTCCTTTTGTTTTCATATATCACTCGAATAATTTTTGTACAAGTCCATCCTTTCTGTTAAACATAGAATATTTTCATGAATATTCCTAGTTGTGTTTCTATCTTTTTTCCCAAAGACACCATCAGCGACTTTACAAACTATTTTCCTAAAATTATTCGATTTGTTTTCTACATTGTAAAATTTTACACTCTCGAGTTTAGTATTCAACTGTTCCTGGAAAGTTTCTTTCAAATTCTTCTATCGGAGTCTTCCTACATCGTAGCTTTTTGGAAAGTAGTCAGCCTTCTTAAGTTTTATCTTTATGTTTATCCTAGACACTACTAGATCGTTATGTTTACTTTTAACATCAATATCAGCATTCCTATATACCGTAGTATCTTGTATCAATCTTGTCAGTCTTTAGTTTACAATAATATAATCAAAAAGGTTAGCTGTCTTACCATCATGCCAATTTCATGTTAGATTATGGGTCATTTTATGACCAAACACTGTATTGGTTGTAACTAGATTGTAATGCCCACATAATTGTAGCAGTCTGTAACCAGTACTGTTTTCTTTTCCTGCAACAAATTCATCCATGCTAGGATGCCATATATCCCGATTAGTATTTCTACTAACCTGGGTGGTAAAATCTCCTAATAAATAACCATACTTATACCTGGAACCCTGTCTATTTGGTATTGCCGCTGTGGGTAAAATTCCTTTGAGTGACTATCTCAATTAGTTTTTATTTACAAGGGCGTATACTACTACGACTGATACCTTAAACTTTTTGGTCATAAAATGGGCAAATAGAATTCTGTTATTACGAGATTCCCTACGTAAACATGACTTAGCAGTTTCCTTATTCAAAATAAGCCCTACTCCAGTCCTATTCACCCCATCCTTCCTGCATGAGTACATAAATTTTGCATCCCCTAATTTTATGTCTCACAACCCTGAAATATGAGTTTTGAAATTCCTATAAGTCTAGTTTGAAGCGTCTGAATTCGTCTGTCAAAATTTCGATACGACAGTTTTTTTTTGCCCTCCAAAAAAATGGAGGGCAACTAGGCCCCCTCCCACGCTCAATTTTTTCTCAAAGTCACTCAATTAAAATTTTGAGGTAGCCATTTTGTTCAGCATAGTCGAAAATCTGATAAATATGTCTTTTAGGATGACTTAATTCCCCACAGTTCCCAGGGGAAGGGCTGCAAGTTATGAACTTTGCCCATTGCTTACATATTGTATTGGTTATTGGGAAGTATACAGACATTTTCAGGAAGGATTTTTTTCTGGTGGGGGAGGGCTGAAGGAGGGGGTTACTCGGGAGAATCGTTCTGTGGAGGATTTTTCTTTGGGGTAAGGGATATTTCTATGAAGGGGGCGCCGGATTTCCAAGCATTATTTAAAAACGATCAGAAATTAAATTTAAAAAAAACAAGTTTTTTCAACTGAAAGTAAGAAGCAACATTAGAACTTAAAACGAACAGAAATTATTACCTATATGAGGGGGTTCTCCCCCAAGTCAATACCTCGCTCTTTACGCCAAAGTTTTTTTTTGTGCTTTCAAAAGAGCTATCTATTCTAATTAAACGGCATTTGTGATTCAGTGGTTTGTGAATTAAATTTTTTTTTTAACTTTTAACGTAAAGAGCGTGGTATTGACTAAGGGGAGAACCCCCTCATATACGTAATAACATATACGTAATAAAAAAAACTATAAAAAACAAGCGATACGGCTCAATAGTAATCGAAACTTTTAAAAACGGAATTTTGATGTCAATAAATGTATCAAAAGAATGGGCTTATAATGCTGATTCTAAACATATAAATTTTATTAAGTTTAGTATTACTCATCAAAGGCTACGAGTAGAACCCGGCACCGCGCCGATGAGGGAAGACCGGAGGTGGTGGGGCCAAAAACAGCACGCCGCGCCGCGCCGCCGGTAGGATGTCGGCGGCGCGCCGCAGGTAAGATGTCGGCGGCGCGCCGCCGGCGCGATCAATGTTGACTGCAAACATTAATATTTTCATCAGTCTTTCTCAAATCACAGCTTAAATTTACAACAGTTTCGAGCCTATTCATGAGTTCAAAAATTCACAAGTCGCTGGCTGGAAACTGGTCTTCTTCGTTATTCATCAAGAGAAGTAGAAATCTGGTAGAAACGAAATGGTTGTGGCGTTTCAGAACCCTTATATAATACGAGTAGTTGAAGTATCTATTAACTATGTATTCTTAGCATAAATAATTACCAAAATTAGTAGTTTTTTCATCGAGTAATGCTGCATACAAAACTTCAAATACCGTATCACAAAATTCGTCAGTTATCTGGGTAAAAACTTTGAATATAACTTTGAACTTAGAAGCTTAATTTTTTCATAATGCCCTTTGCTTATATCTGTTTTGTCACCTTTAAAAAAGTTGAAATGGGCGACTTTGGTATTGACTGTTTTTGTTTTTTTTTTTTTGCTCTTTTGGATTCCTAAAGAGCCTTCTTGTATTAAAAACTGGTTTTTAATAACAATTTAAAAAAAATGCATTTTAAAGTTTTTTTTGGCTTCTTTATAGAATATATGTCATGTAGGCTAAAGCTGAACTGCTGCTTTTTTATTGCTTTTGGCTGCTCTTTTGGATATTATTCATTTTTTCTTTTGGGGATTCATTCCAAATTATAAACTGATAAATACCTAATATTAGTCAAATTATAAACTGCATCTAAAAGGAGTAAATTTATCAAATTGAAAAATACATGATTAACACTTCACATGAGAACACTTCAATTACAATGAAACAAAAAAACACTTAATGGTTTATTCGGTATGAAGAAAAATGAAGTGCCAGCTATTTTCTTAGGTAAAAAATGAAAAATTCATCCGTTTTAAATGTAATTAAATGAAATAATATGCAGACTGAAGTAGCTCCAGGAAGATGTTGAGATTTTCATCCTAGTTCGTCACTTTTAATCCAAGCAAAATGTTAGGACACTTAGCATCAGTTATTGAGTTTAAGCTTTGATTTCCAAATGCTGACAAAAATTACCAAATTTAAGAAAGTCGCAATAATAAGGCACCTGTGGTCAAAATACTCAAAGACTCCTCTTTGATCCCCATCCAGGCTCAAAGCTTCTGCTATGGTCATATCCATGAAATTCTCCAAAGAGTTTCTTTTTAAAATAGCTTGCAAGCGTAGTTAGGGGTTTTTAGCCTTTTTTGCTTTTCTTCAAAGCTTTGAAAAAAGTGTTATAATATTCCAAATGTTACATTTGTTATATTTGTGCATATTTTTGGTAATCATTTGTGGGGTGGTCAAATTTTTTAAACCACTGTAGATACGTAAGAACGTTGCAACATCTAGTACCCTGAGGTCATAAGACTGTCAAAGACTCCTCCTTGAACCTCCCAAATTGAAAGCTTTTATTATGACTTGGCCTTTTAATGTAACTTGGGCACTAGATCAAGGGCGCCATTGTCACTCGAGCGCAACGTTAGGTGGGGATTTCGATATCGCTTTCGTCACACCAATTTGTTTTAGTATGAATCTGCCTGTTACTTATGAATGAATGTTTTCAAAGTAAACCCGTTTCATCAATAAGAAAAAAACGGGTTGGACGCATATGTCCCTTTCCCTTTGGACGATAAAACCATGCGAGTGCTGTATCAAGTATAACTCACGAAAATCTTGTTAGATTTTGTCAACTTTTCAACTTTTTGGCATCCCTGCTTTCAATAAAAAAAAACAAGGTACTATCACGTAAATATAATAACTCCCTATGCCCCCCCCCCCTCTGGATACCATCTTGATAGGATACCGTCTCTGCTTTAAATAAAAAAATTAACTTATTGACACCTTTGCTTAAAAAAAATTGAGGTATTATGATTTAAATATGATAGATCACTACCTCCCCCCCCCTCTGGATACCACCTTGATAGGATGCCGTCTCTGCTTTAAATTAAAAAAAAATAACTTTTTGGGATCTCTGCTTTCAATAAAAAAAAATTCGAGACATTATCATTTAAATGTAATACCTCCCTACCCCCCCCCCTCTGGATACCACCTTGATAGGATACCGTCTCAGCTTTCATTAGAAAAATAATTTACTTAATAATTAACTAGGTCATTTTATGGTTCAAACATACACGCAAATTAACGTTAAACAGCTTAGTGTTCTTAAAAAAAAATTGAGGGTATGAGTAAAGGGGTACAAAGACAACAACAAAAATGTCGAAATTATTCAGATATACCTCAAATTATTGGAAAACTGAGTCATAGATTCGCCGTGGCATTCAATAAGATCCAAAGAATCTAATTAAGAGGGAGCACACACAAAAGCCAAATTAGGCCAGTAGCCTATGAGAAGGGGGTCCTGGGTCTATCAAAATATTTCAATGGTTTCCCAGGGAATTTGATATCATTTTCTTCTGTCTCCACTTTAAATGAAAAAAATAATTATCTTTTTGGCATCCCTGCTTTCAATGGAAAAAAAAAATAGGTATTAACATTTAAAAATGATATCCCCCCCTATAGGCAGTAATTTACAATTTATTTATGAATCATATTTTTGGGGTAACTTCCGGTTCAATCTTTAATTCCCCAACTTTGTACATAACTTAGTGTGTAGCTAAATTTTGTCTCAATAGAAGGTTTTTGTTTGGGGGGGGGACGGGGGGTAAAAATGTTTCAGAAAGAATATTGTATTTTCTATCTGGCGTTCAACAATTGAGTATTAAACATTATGAAAATCTTATCTAAAAACAGCAAAAAAAAAAAAATCTGCAAACTTACAATTCAGCTGTAGAAACAATCTGTCGCCTGTCAATTTCAAAATCCAACTGAAGGCTGAAGCTGTATAGTAGTGAATGCGTTCTATAATTCTATTCAACTTGAAAATAAAATTCTTGACTACGAATGATTTTTGAAATAGCGATTGGGAAACTGCATTCGAAATCATTTAAACTCATTTAATAAAGATGAAACTTGTTTTTGTCAACATATGAAGAAATGTGTATATTGCAATATTTGCAATTGCATATTGCATCTGTCTGGTTTTTATGCAAAGTAACAAAAGAGACGAAAATAAATGAACAAGAGAGTAGTGAAGAACTGGTATGCAAAGGTATGGTATGCAAAGTAATATTAGGCAGGGAAAGTCACTGGTGATAAATCGCTAGGTGTGGCACCATGATTGCGAGATTTTCGGGGAACCAAATTTTTTTTCGGGGTGATGCATAGATTTTCTGGGAAATACCCGAAAATTCAGGGATAGTGCAAGCCCTGCTTGATTTCTAATCAGGAAAATCGAAATACTAAACCACACGAGAAGGAAAAGCTCCGACTTTGCGGTTGACGCAATAAAGAATTGCCGCAAGATTAATTTGAAGTCGACCGAACGCCGCCACCTCTGCCGGTGGCGGTGCACCTGCGTCGCGCCCGCGGCGTTACGACACTTCGGCGGCGTTCGACCGGGCCTCTCGTCGGCGGCGTTCGGTCGATCCGCCGGCGCGGCGCCGGGTTCTAGCTACGTGCGTGAGAAAATTTACCTGATTTTTTAAAGAGGGGGAAACATCCCCTACAAGTGAAATAATTTTAATTAAAATCACACCATCAGATTCAGCGTATCAGAAAACCCTATTACATAGGTTTCAAGCTCATATCTGCAAAAATCTACAACTTTGTATTTTTTGCCAGAAAAAAAATATACGAATATAGAAGTTCGTTACGTAAGTTAATTTGTAAATCACGTCAGAAACAAATTTAGAGACAGCCATTTAGCAAAAGAAAAGTAAAATTTTTATGCAAATTTTGTTTACTTATTCAATGACGGTGAGCCAAAATAAAAGCTGTATTAACTAAAAAACGATCAGAAATTAAATAAAAAAAATAAGTTTTTTAAACTGAAAGTAAGGAGCGACATTAAAACTTAAAACGAACAGAAATTATTCCGTATATGAAAGGGGCTCTCCCCTCCTCAACGCCTCGCTCTTTACGCTAAAGTTTGACTCTGTCTCACAACTTTATTTTTTAAAACAATAAAAAACTTTAGCGTAAAGAGCGAGGCGTTGAGGAGGGGACAGTCCCTTTCACATACGGAATAATTTCTGTTCGTTTTAAGTTTTAATGTCGCTCCTTACTTTCAGTTTTAAAAACTTGTTTTTTTTATTTAATAACATTCTAGACCAGAAGTTATCCTACGAAACTCAGCTCTTTTGCTATTCCATTAAACTGAATAATCAAAAAAAAGACATCTCTGGGAGGAGCAGGACAAGATTTAGGCCCTAAGATTAGGCGTGCCTAATCAGATCAGTACCATTCAAGGTGTTTTTAGATGTTTTTCTGACACGTTACACTAGAAAATTATGTGCCTAATTTACAATTACATCACATTTACAGTAACATTAAATCTAATTTAATGTCTAAATGTTTTTTTTCGATTTTTTGTCACTATTGAGTTTTCTTTTCTCATTTTTGAAGTACCATATAATGATTTGTTTTTGTTTTTCATAAATTGTTATACCAGAAGGGTTAGTTTTGTGAGGGTTTTAGTGTTGATTTACTTTCAATTATCTTTAGGAGTTGAAGAAACATTCCCAGATTTTAGTGAAGATATTTTATCACCCAAACATGAAGATGTTTCTTCGGTGGTTTCTCCTGGTGTATCAGAACAGCTAAATCGTAATTTCAAGCGTTCTGAGTTTCAATCAAATATTCCCGAGAATGGAAGTGAGTTTTCTGACATCTCAATTTTTTTCCTTATTTTTAAGTCAAAAAGTCATCTGACTTGCCTAAAGTACGAAATGAAAAATGGTAAACATTTTTTTTGTCCACTCTAAATGTTCATCGCAAGGGTATCATGTTGGTTATTTTCGTGGCAGAGAAGTGTATGATTAAGGCACCAAGGGAATCAAAATTAAGCATTTGTTTTCTTCCCTCGCTCCATCTTAAGTTTATTTACTCCTGAAAACGGTTATTTTGTACGATTATTATTTAGTTGTTATTTAACTATTAAGATAGTTTTAATATTATAAATTATCCCCTTAATTGCCACACTGAATCTTGGAGTGAAAATGCAAAAATTGTCCTTTTAACGCTGAAAGCAGAATAAAACACTTGTGTCGCCAATCTTACCTGCATCAGTTGAGTTACATTGTCACGATTGAGCACAACTCTTTTCTATTGAACAGATATAAAGTAGTGAGAACATGTCGATATCAAGTAAGAAAAGCGATGTTTTTCAAATCAAAAGAAAAAAAATAATATAAATTTTCAATAGTTAACTAAATGGGTAAATAAAACAAAACAGGATAGCCTATTAGGTCTTTGTAAAAATGTTCCCCTATAGGTAAGTCAATTGATAAATAATTAGTATATTATAATCTCGAAACATTTTGACAGTTAACATTTAATGCATAGCTTAGATTTTTAGCTGTTCAGTGATATATTTATTTCTTAAAAGAGTTGCACTTATATGTGAATCCAACAAAATATTCAAATACAAAATATCCTAACAATCTTAATGTACTAGTTATCATACGAAGCTTAATGTACTAGTAACTTAACAAGCCATGTCCCAACCATTAGCAAATGCCAGGTATCTTCATTACATTACATTACATCTTCATCATTTTGCGAGGTGATCATTGAAGCTCGGTAACCCTTCCTGGGAGGCTCATTGTTCTAACCCAATTAATTTCTAAGATAGTACAATACCCCTAAACTGAGATTAAAACAGGGATGAGGTAGAAAAGCCAAAATATGTCCCTAGGAGATACCTTACGCTACTATTTGAGACACAAAATTGTCATTACAGGGCTGCCACAAAGTCCCTAAAGTCGAATGAAGGTCCCTAGGCCTATTGGTCCCTTAAATTGACAAGGGTCCCTAAAGTCCCTTTTTTTGCCTTGGTTTAAAGCTCCGTATCCTGAAGGCTACCAATACGGTTACGGATTTCAGAATTTTTTTTTTTCGATTGAGATTCTTGGAACCTGTTTTGGCTTCTCTAAGAAAGACAAAACTTGTTACATAGGCTACAGCGTTACTCTCTGGATAGAGCAAACAGGGTAGTCACGAAAAGGAGTGACCCCCTTTGCCTCTGGAGTCAATAGCCTAGGAGGCGGGTGTAATTTCTGTGTGTCACTGTTGCACAAAGAGGAAAAAAATAATAAGAGAAGGACTCGAAGTGCGAAATACGAAAAAGGCGGTGTTAAAACCAGGTCTCTTGCGCGATTTTGAGCTTTCATACATTTCTTGAACTACTAGACTGCTTCCTAGTTCCCTTTTTCAATTTGAATACATTTCTTGTAATAGCCTGTATATTTTTCTACTAACTTCTTTCTTTTTTTAACGTTTAGGGTTTGAATTTCAGTTTGAATTAGAATGGGAAAGTGCAAGTTCTGTGAGACTTGGTTGGAAGAGGAAGATGCGACGGGACATCAAAGGAAAGAGTTGTGTAGAACTGTTCTAGGAGATCTGATCTATCTGCATTACATCGATTGTCTGCCGTAAGGGCTCCTATACTTTATTACAGAACGCCAGAACTGCTGAACATAAGGTGAATGTTACCATAAAGTTAACGCCGAATCAGCTTCATCTCTCGGCAGTATCTTCCATGGAGAGCGGTGAACTGGCAGAACTGCCCATGCACCTAGGGGCTTACGTAGTGCGGGATGAAACAACAGTTGCAAAAATTAAATGGGCTCTGAAGTTGATTGAGTCTGACTATTCTGGGAAATATGCAGACGGAATAGCCGATGCATATGGAAAAATGTTCCGAGATACAGTGGTCAAAAACTTTTCTGTCAGGCAAACTAAGTTCACTTGCTTTTTAACCGAAGCTCTTGGATCCTATTTCCGGAAGATAACCCTTAATGAAGTCGGCAAAAGCAGTTGTTGATTTTCTGCATCCCTATGAAGCTTCAAAGCCAGTTTCTGCTTACTGTTTATTCTATGTTGTCTGGAAGCTACCCATCGCGGTGCAAAAAGACATTTTAGTTGACGAATTTAAGGTAGTTCAATTATTCGGACTTCCACCGGAGCCAGGAAGAATCGATGACAAGTGGAACAACGTGATCCAGGGAGGAAAATATCCAAACTTGTCTGAAGTCGCAAAAATGCTTTGACGATTTCATACGGGTCTGCCAGTATTGAGCGGGGTTTTTTTTCTTTTCAGTGCGACTTCTCAGTAAAGAAAAAGCTTCTATGAATGAGTGAACTTTTAATGCAAAACTATTTGTGATAAATAGGTGGAGCATATTTGGAAGACGTGAGCAAAATTTCACTGTCACTGAAGGTTTGATAAAACTGGTGAAATCCATTAGTCCCTATGATTTGTACCTACAGAAAGAAAAAGCCTAGAAAGAAAAAACTGAGAAAGAGTGACAGGATTTGAAGGCAAGAGAACGGCCGAGAGAGCAACAGCTCGGTAGAATCTCTTTGAAAAGACGGACAATAGAGACTCTAGAAAAATCTCTCAAAGAAAAAAAAAAGCGTTTGGTTAAAAGGAACAGGCCGCAGACGAGTTACTGAAGGAAGCTCATAACCAGCTCAAAAAAGGCACTGAAAAGAAGGACATGGTCAAGATACAGCTAGCGCAGGTCATGATCGATGGGACTAAAAGAACCAACAACAGTTAGAGTAAAAAAATAGTTACTGATCGTATCTCTGTTCCAGTAGAAAAAAGTGCAAAAAATGGAAACAAATAGGTTGTGTGTTCTAGTTACCGGACCCTTATCGCTTTCATCAGATTTTTGTATCTGTTTTTTTTTTTTTTTTTTTTTTTTTTTTTTTTTTTTTTTTTTTTTTTTTTTTTTTTTTTTTATTCGAAAGTAAAGCGTTCAGAAAAAAGGAGGAAAAAACTCCTCCCATGACATGATGATTCTCAGGTGGTCGGTTTCTTAATTATTACTTGGCATCTGACCACGGAGAGATGTCTGCAAAAGATCATTCCCCCTTTTTTTTCTTAGTCAAGTGCCATTTGCTGTTGTGTCACTGCTTTTTCTTTCAAAAGCTTTGTCAAAACTGAGTTTCGGGGTTCATTTTGCGTCCAGTATGGTTCCTAGAGAGGTGCCTTTTTCGACTAATAAGAGACCCCTTAGTCCCTATTTTTCACCAATTAAACATGTGGCAACCCTGTCATTAGCCTATGTCAAAAGCTTAGTATAATATATCAAATACTATCTAACTTGAACAAACCGTGGAATTTGGTTTGCGTTGGTAGGTGTTCAAAACGTTGTCACTGGATGTATTACATGTTTTATGTCTATTGCTGAAAGTTTTATTCTCATAGTTCTTTTAGTTTCCAAGATAGCAATCCCAAAATCCTTTAGAATTATTGGAAATTTTAAGAAGAAAATTAAAAATTATTTCCGAATAAAGATTATGTCATTTATAGTGAAATGGCATACACACATTTGACGAACTTGGAAGGACCTACTGTCTTTTGGTTTACTTCAACATTATTAAAAACGTGCTAGGAAAGTTCCAACGTAATGCCCCCAGCTTCTCCTGGAGTTTTGGATTTACAACTTTTTGGAAATCTTATTTCACATATCCCTCAGGTTTTACTGAAAGTTTCAACGGCATGATCTATTCTGTTTCTGATATATTGCATCTATGCCATTCTGAAAACCTAAATCAGCTTTTTTTTTATTTTCAGCTTAGTTGTAGAAACAGTAGTAGTATAACCTAACCTTAACACCGTCAACTATTCATGAGAGGACATTGCTGCATTCCTATCGCTAATGCCCTTTTTATGATCTGGATGAACCCAAAGTCTTGTGATTCAGTTTATTCGTATTAGCAGTATTAGTAGTTATATCCTTGAAAGTTTCAATTTAAGATAATATGTTGTTGCTACGCCCGTTTGTCAATCTTTATGCACATAACTGTTTCTTTATTTCTCTTTATTTTTTAAAACTTTGACCACGTACGCATAGCCTTTTTCAAGACCGAGGATAAAACACACCTTCCTTTCGAATTAAAAAAACTAATATGTAAGCATTTGACAACTCGTATAACTTTTAGCCCTGGGTTCGAAGGCTGAAGGGGTGGTCTATCATACGCTGAGGCATAGTGATAGGAACGTTCTTGTATTTTGGACAAAATGGTTACATCGAACATTTTGTTTGGATGTCTTTTTGGGAAAAGCAGTTAAAGGCGGTGTGAGAGGGATGGCTGGTTGGTCTATTTCTTCTGTCTCTTAAAAAGGACATTCGAAAATTTATTGACTGTTTGAATGACCCATCTCCGAAGTATCAACTATAATTTCTTCCATACGAAGTGATCTGGGAAAAAAGAAAATACTAAAAAATGTACAGTGCTTGAAAACTCACAATGCTGTTGTGCTGCTTATTATTATCAATTCTCATGACTCATGGTTAACGTATAATCAAAAGAAATTTTATTGAATTTGTTTTGTAATCTTTACTGATAAGTTTTTTAAGCCAATTTTATTTATATTTTTCTTTAGTAGTTGAAGATGCTCTACCAAGTCAAAATGAGGAAGTCTTTGGAGTTCCAAACCTTCTTTTGCTTCCTAAACTTGAAGATGCTCCTTTGGGTAATTTTCCTGGCTTTTCTGGACCTAATAAACTGCAACCTGACACCCAGGAATCAGGCGTTGCATCTTTTGACAGTCAAGGTATATATATATATATATATATATATATATATATATATATATATATATATATATATATATATATATATATATATATATATATATATAATATATATATATATATATATATATATATATATATATATATTATATATATATATATATATATATATATATATATATATATATATATATATATATATATATATATATATAATATATATATATATATATATATAATATATATATATATATATATATATATATATATATATATATATATATATATATAGAATCAAATAATTTCGATTATGGGCTATTTAAAAAATATAATAGACCAATGTGGGGACGGAATTATTATCTTATTCTAACCCTTTTGCCCCGGAGCCCGTCAAATGACGGGTGGCTAATTTTTGGTCACCAGATGCTATCTAGTGTGAAAGTAGTAACTAAAACCATGCTCTTTGTATTCTTGAGACATCTACCAATCTATTGATGTATCACACGTGTTGTTCGGAACATTGCAGTGGACGAAAAATTAATTAGAAAAAAAGTGCGAAAAAGTCTGTTAGAGGTGGGTAATTTCTAGTTTGAAATTCAAGTAGGCATATCATTTATTTGTCTACTTTTGTAATATCATTTAAAACTAGATAGCCGAAACTAATCAATGAGAGTTCTATTTAGTAACTAGCGCCATCTAGTGGGCTGTCAGAATTTTCACAAGTCAGTGTACGTCAAATGACAAGACTGGGACTCTCAGACTGAGGGGCTTACTCCTATCGAATGCTTCTGCAAGTATATTCCGCTTGAGTTTTTTGAGACTATGGCTGAAAAGACGGACTTGTACCATATGAAGGAACACGGAAAACTATAGCAGTCAGAGGCAAAAGTCTGGCCCAAGAGATACGCCAAATTGTTGGGATCTCAATTCTTATGGGATCCCTGAATCTGTCGCAGATACGACTTTACTGGAACAAAAAGTACTTTCTTCCCATAGTCGCAAGAACAATTCCAACAGATCGATACCCTAAATTACGAAATCACTCCACTTTGCGCCCGAAGAGAACAGGAACGAAAATGATGCGTTATGGAAAGTCAGGCCTGTGTTATCCCTTTTTAGAGCGCAGTGTTTGGACCTTGAAAGGGAGGAAAACCTATGTGTAGACGAGCGGTTGATCCCCTTCAAAGGCCAGACGAGGATGAAGCAATACATAAAGTCAAAACCAAGACCGCGGGGGCTGAAAAACTTAGTTCTCTGTGGTTCTTCCGGTATCATGTATGACTTTGAAGTTTATCATGGAAAGAGTACCCCTATTGGGGAGGAGCACAGAGAAACAGCTGGAGGTTTGGGAGGAGCCATTGTTCTTAGTCTGCTCGAGAAAATTGACAAGCATGTCTATCACAAAGTGTATTTCCACAACTACTTTACAACGTTACCACTGCTTGAAAAGTTGACAGCAAATGGCTTCTTGGCAGCAGGATCTATCAGAAAGGGGAGGATAGCCAAAGCAAAGCTTGCAGATGAGAAGGATCTTAGGAAGAAAGGACGATGGTCGTGGGACGAACTTAGCGATATTGAAAAGGGACTCGTCCTTGTGCGTTGGTTTGACAACAGCGCAGTAAACATGGCGACGAATTATTGCGGTGCAGGTGCAGGTGGAGTAGTGAAAAGATGGAGTAACGAGAACAAGGTAGAAGGTTGATGTGAAAAGACCTGACGTTATTGGTCACTGTAACCGCAACATGGGAGGAGTAGACAAGCTGCATCATCTCGTCGCCTTGTATCGAATTGAAACAAAGACGAAAAAGTGGACTAGTGTCACTTTTCGAGTTACGGAACGAAATTGCAGAAGCACTGCCGAAGTGTGAATATGAGGAGCAGATCTCTAAACGAAGAGCTGGTCGTTCACACCAGCAACAAGATGCCGAGAATTCTTTGGCTCCTTTGCCGTCCCGACCTGCTGCGCGATCAACTTACACGATCGAAAGCGTCCGGTATGACCGAGTAAATCACTTCCCTATGCATTTAGAAGGTCGGGAAGCCCAGTGCCGCTATGAAAAATGCCCAAAAGGAAAAAAGGGGGTTTCACGGATTCGTTGTGAGAAATGTGAGGTTGTGCTGTGTCTGAACAAAGACAGGAATTGCTTCAAGATGTGCCATGCTCACTGAGTTTGAAACTTGACTTTGTGCATATGTTTTGTGCCTTTTTTATATTTTTCGTATAAACGAAGTTGTCTTGCTGGTATACCCTTCTAGTCCCATTACTGTCATTTGACAGGGATCGAGATTTCTAAGAATATGTGCCCCGACGGTTTTCTAACACAGCCATAAGTTTTCTAAGGTCGAAATGAGCCCTATTCTAGAAAATCAGAATTTTCCTGTACAAAAAAAAATATTCAGGGCTGAAAGGGCTAACAACAAGATTCATTGTTCTGATTGCTAAACTGGTTATTTGGTCTAACAGGATTGTTTTCTAATTCCCACAAACCATTCAATTCCATTGTTTCTTTTTCCCTTTTTTTCTGTTATATGAATTGTTTTTATATTCCTTAAGAACTGAAAAAAAGAAAAAATATTTTGATTGTGTTGATGTAAAAAAAACAAAACCTTTTTTATCTATTTGTTGGTTGTGTTGATTTTCGTTGTATTAATTGTGTATTTAGATGAAACCTCTTAGAAGCCGAAAGGAGCCTAGTATAGATTCCAGGTGCTGTTTTGCGAAATAAGAAGATGTTAGAAAATAAAGCTGAAAACTGTAGCATATACAATTTTGTATAAATCAAGACTTGAATTCGTTTATTATTATCCTATTTCATGATGATAAATTATGATTTGGAAAAAAAACTGGTATCTACTGCCTACCAGAAGTTTTTATTATATCTTATTATACACTTTTAACATAAAATTTCTTATGTCATATGTTTTATATTATAGAGCATTAATTTTACTAAAAGCCCAATCAAACTCAAACAAAAATACATAACTAATTCTGTTCAGTTAAGAGTCTAAGTGTTTTGTTTTTCAATTTACCTTCGTCTAATTTTTGCGGAATAAGGTCTATTGAACTTAGATCTTCACGAAGAAAGTCATGCATAATATTCTGGAGAGCTCAAATGAAAAATAGAAACTTTAGTCAAGCCCAATGGAAAATTGATGAATATCCTCATTAATGAAATGAAACAGGTGACAAATATTTGCCTGAAAATGTATTACAGTATTTTTTTTTTTTTTTATATTTTCATCAGTACGAAATTCATTAATGCTAGATAAAACACAAGTTCAAAATAGGGATAAAATCCTTTTTAATAGACAGTGTATAATAAATTTCACAAAAAATATCAGATATTTCGGTCACGTCTATGTCATTAATGCCATTTTTTTATATACTAAACTGTTTTTGTATGGATTTCGACTTCAACTTTTCTGACCTTGTTGAGGAGTTTACAATGTGCTTCACTAGAAGGATCAACCGTGTTCTTATTATGTAAAAAAAAACCTTGTTATAGAAAATTATCTGAATTAAGTGAAGACATTGGGAAACCGCTGCAAGTAAACAATCATATTAAGTGAGTTACGAAATTATTCCGAAAATCATCGTCTCTCATCTCTTCTTTTCTGTGTTTAGTAATTTTTTCGAAAAAAGCCATACTTTTTTGACTTCTTTGATTTTCAAAATTAAAAAATTATGATTTTCATCATAACAATGCAACTTAATTTTTCATAATAAAAGCTAAGAGATGCCAGATATTCCACCACTGCAATCTGACCTTAACCCTCTGGTACTTTGTCATGTAAACAGAAACACGCTCCTAGAGCTTGCGTACCTTCGGTACCTTTCAAGGAATTTCAAGTTAGAGG